>VBSM01003157.1:968637-989727 GCA_008086735.1 Cheirogaleus medius
CTGGGAGTATGTGGTCTGGTCCTGTAGCATCTTAGAGGAGTTTGAGTCAGTTGGTTAATCTTTGACCTAATGTCTTCACCTTATATCTATTAAGATTAATAGATTTAGTCCCCTTGCTTAGAGATTCAGGGGTTAGATAACTCTTGTGAGCACGAGATCGCTCTCAACCCCTAGGTTGAAGAGGGAGTCACTATGATAGGCTCTGAGATTACTCTGTTTTTTTTATTTCCTGAGGCCTCTGAGAGTCCCAAACCAAACAGAGACCTGCCACTTAGCTTATCTCCTGCCGGGATGAGGTCAGTTCCTTCCGCATGGAATCCTAGTGGGTTGGTCGCTGCTAAGGGTATTCTTCAGCCCCATCAAATCTCAGCCCAGACAACAGATTCCCTCACCCCTCTGTATTTCCTGGGAATGGAGTTTCCCCTTTGGCTGTAGGCACCAGGCCACAGTAAAGAGGTAGAGAGGGGACTCAGTTTGATAGGCTGTCCTGATTGGCTGTTAGAGCCGCCTTTCTGCGGCCAGCGCCAGCAGGAAGGTGGAAGCGAAGCAGAGGTGACAGTCTTGCAACCCGGATTTTGGGTTGAACAGCCTCTTTCTCAACACTGTGCAGAGGTAGAGTCAGACCCTATAGTGCGAAGCACCTGGACCCAAGTCGTAGGAGAGTGTGGGTGTTGGTATTGCCCCAGGTTATATCTGGAAAAGTAGCCTCCTTCATCACTCCACCTTGCCAAGACTGGCTGCTCTCTGATCACAGAGCGCAGGCGGCTAGTGCAGTGAGAGATCGCCCAAGATCAGTCTGGTGATGCAGCCACGCGAACCGCCACTCTCCGCCTTCTACCCCTTTAGACACAGAATTCATGATAAACGGCGGGAATGGGAATAGCCTCTTTCTCAGCTCCGCCCCAAGGCAGAGACAGAACCTTTAGCTCAAAGTGCCCGGTCCCAAGTCGCAGGAGGGTGCGTGTGATAATGTCTCTTCCAGTTATACCTGGAGAAGCCACCTCCTTCACAGCTCCACTTTGTCCAGGTGGGCTCTGCTCTCTGCACACAGAGCGCAGGGTGGCTTGTGCAGCGAGAGACCATCTAAGATCAGACAGGCGGGGCAGCTGTAACCTGCCACTCTCTGCCTACTGTCTCTTTAAATACAGAATTGGAGACAAGCGGCAGGAATGGGATCAGACTCTTTCTCAGCTCCGCCCCAAGGCAGGGTTGGAACCTTTGGCGCAGGAGGGTGTGGGTGAAAATGTCTCTCCAGGCTCTCTCTAGAAAAGCAGGCTCCTTCATAGCTCGGCCTTGCCCAGGCAGGCTCTGCTCTCTGGGCACAGAGCACAGGTGGCTTGTGTAGGGAGAGACCAGACCGTCCAATATCGGACTGGCAGGGCAGCAGCACCTGTCGCCACTCCCTCCCCACCCCCCTTCCAAACACCGAGTCCAAGGCAGACCGCAGGGATGGGGAGACGGGAGCAATGTTGGAGGCGCAGAGGGACTTCCCCCAACTCAGGGAGTCCTGACGGCTCAAGGAACCTAGCTTTGTGCTCTCTGTTCACTCAGCGCCAGCCAAAACCTTGACCATATCCAAGGTCTAAGCCTCCTTTCGTGTATGCTCCCCTCACCATGGACCTGGAAGCGACCTGCAGGGAGATGCCAGAGTGGGCTCTCATTCCTGCCGAGCGGGGGAGCGGCTGCTGGGTTCGGACCCTCCCCCACCTGAAACTGCGAGAGTTCAAAATGTTCCCTGCTCTAGTCTCCTCTCCACACAGCTTTGTCCGGGGCTGCCCCTTCCCTCCAACATCAGGCACTTCCCGGCCTGCGTGGGTGTGGAGCTCAGTGGAGGGGAGCATCTCTCAGCGCCAGGTAGGGCTGATGCCGTGGCAGCCGCTTAACCTGTGCCTCGCTCCCTCCCTGTTGTATATTTCCGATTCCACGGGTTTTGCAGAAGAATATCAGTTTCACCTTTGGTTATGGCTGTAGGCTGTCTTATCTCTCCGTTTCCCGGTGAATGTTTGCGGGCTTGGGAGGCTGGTCCTGTGGACGTGCAGGTCGCTCGCGAGTGGTTGTCCGCTTTCTTCACTTTCCGCTCTGGGAGCAGAGAGCCAGGAGGACACCCCTACTCTGCCATTTTTTCCAAATCTCTAGACATAATCTTAACAGGTGAGGAAACAGAGGCGCAGAAAGCTTGCATGATTTGCTGAAGCTCACTCTGATTAGCAGGTAGCAAGTGAGGGGATCCAGGTGAGCCTTCAGGTCTTCTGACTTCATTGTGTTTTTTTACTGCGTGAACAATTTTCTATTATTTCTGAGTGATCTTGCTTTCCTGGGCGCTATGTAGACATTTAATTTAGTAATTAATATTATTGATTTTCAATAAAAGTAAACAAGATCACTTTACTCCTGTGTTCAAATTGTTCTGATGAAGAAAATGGAATAAAATCCAAATTCCTAACCATGGCCTATAAGGTCCCCATTGCCTGCTTCTATCTCCTCTATGGCCTTATCTCAAGTCACCTTCTCTCTATTACTCCTTTCTCATTGTCCTCTCTCCATACTTGAATTCTCAAGCTCGTTCCTGCCCCAGGACCTCTGCACTTGCCATCCCATTTGCCTGGAACACACTTCCTTCTGATTTCCATGGGGCCCAACAGCTTTTCATTCAGATCTTGGCCTCAGTGCCACCTCACGGACGGGTTCCCTGACACCCCACCTAAAAGAACCACCCTCCTTCCACCCCCACATGCAACTAACTCACACTTATCACTCTGCCTTATTTCTTTGTAACACTTATTTTGTTGAAGGAATGGTTTAGTAAGTTGATTTTTAACATCTACATATTCTTTACAAAAAGATTATTTTTTTAATATTTTGCAGATCTGGTCCTTTTTCAAGTAGCCACACTGGTCTGGCATGGTGCTGGCACCGACTCTAATGAAAACCGCCAGTCCCAGACGCTAGCCGAGGCAAATTCTTGGCCAGGACCTCGAGAACCTCATTAGACATTGCCTTGCAGCCCTGACAACAGGAAGAAAACAGAAATAGGAGCGAGCCCTGTTCATGATGCTCTGGATGGACAGAATTAATTTCAGCATGTCCTTTCTAGAGTAGTGTCACTATCTTTTCGGAACAACTAGTATTCTATGTGTAATTTTTATAGAATTTGGTGAAATTTTTATAAAATACAGTGAAAATGGTTAGAATAAAGGAAAAACTTTATTTCCTTTGCACAGTGGATTTCAAACTTTAACATGCCTCAGAATCACCTGGACATATTATTTAAAGCAAGTTGCTGGGTCCCATACCCAGAGTTTCTGGTTTAGCAGTTCTCCTGTGAAACTCTGACATGTTTCTAGCTTATGGGATCCACACTGAGAGAACCACTGCCTTAGAGCATTTTCGCAGCACTTGGTGATCAATTGCCTTATAGTTTAAGGAGGAGGCATTTCTAAAATGACAAATCACTGTAGAAGCGAAACAAAGCTAAAGATAAAATACAGTGCCAAAAAAAAAAAAAAAAAGGTTGAAGAGAAAGCTTAGCATTCTCAACTTTGGTTATACGTGGGCCAGGAAGATAACATATATTGAGGTTGCTACCTAGGTGGTGGGGAAATCATTTCTTGTAACAAGGAATTTTATGAGAGAGAGAGAGAGAGGAGAGAGAAAGAAACTCAAAACTATATTTCTGGCTACTATGTGGGGAATGGAGCTCACTGACTATAATCAAAGTATATGTTTATCTGTTGCCTCCTCCATGCGCACATGAGCCAGTCCGTCTCCGATCATGCACATATACATGCATAAATTCCCTCTGCTAAGAGACCTTCATTAAAATGTTTTCCACTGTATAAAATCTAGACTCTATGTTGAGTTTTTTGATCCTTTTACCTGCTAATCGTTCCAACATTTTCTTCTACTACTTCCCTACCCAAACCCTCTACTTTACTCAGTTCGTTGTTGCCAGAATGTACACAGTGCTTTTTCTTCCCTAAATATTCCCCTTTGTTAATTGTCCAAGTTCTATGTACCCTTTAGGACCGAGTTGATCCACGACTTTCATGAAAAGTGGTTTTGATAAGTGCATGAAGTCTCGTGTCCACCAACACACTGCCAAACAGAGCAGTCCTGTAGCTCCACAGAACTTCCACGCGATGTCCTGTGGTAAACCCTTTTTCTCCTCCACCCCTGGCAATCGCTAATCTGTTTTCTGTCTCCATGCTTTTGCCAAGTCCCAAATGCCATATGAATGGAATCACACCGATGGGTCTGACGTCTTTCACTTAGTACCTTACGTTTCTAGCCACTTTGTTAAGTGAATGAAAGGTTCATGCCTCTTTATTCTTTAGCCTTCTAGTGAATAAACGGAACACAGTTTGTTTATTCATTTGAGTGTTGGGCATCTGGGTAGCTTCAGGCTTTAGCAAGTATGAATAAAGCTGCTATAAACATGCACAGGCCTTTGTGAGAACAGAAGTTTTCATTTCGGTTGGGTAAATATCTAGGAGTGGGCTTACTAAGTGGTATGAAAATTGTACATTTAACTTTAGGGAAAACTGCCAACAGTTTTCCCAAGTAACTCTACCATTTTGCATTCCTGTCAGCAAAGTATGAACATTTCAGTTGTCTTTCATCCATCCACACTTGGGATTCTCAGTTTCTGTGATTTTACCCCTTATGATAGGAATGCAGTGATTATCTTGTTATAGTTTTAATATGCATCTCTCCAGGGACTAAGAATGCCGAATCTCTTTCTACGTGCTTAGTTGACATCTGCATATCTTCTTCAGTGTCTGTTAAGATCTTTGGTCATTTAAAAAAATAACTTACTTGTTTTCTTCATGTTGAATTTTGGGAGTTCTCTATTTTAGATACAAATTATATACATGAGTTGCAAACACTTTACCTCAGGCAGTGGCTGGCCTTCTCATTTAGCCATCTTCAACTTTCCCTTTTATAGGTTACTGTTTCTGATATTCTATCTAAATTTCTTTGCCAAACTCAATGTGACTCAGATTTTCTCCGATGTTTCATTCCAGAAGTTTTACGGTTTTACATTTTAAATTTTACATTTTACGTTTGGGTCTATGATCCATTTCAGTTAATTTTTGTATAAGTTGTGCAGTATGTGTGAAGTTTATTATTATTAATTTTGCATATGGATAAACTAATTGTCCCAGCACTATTTGAGGAAAGGCTATTCCCCATTGAGGTTTCCTCACTCATATAAAGAATCAGTTGACCATGTCTGTGTGAACCTACTTCTGAGCTCCTTTTTTAGTTCCTTTAGTTCCAATAGCTTATTGTCTTGGTTACTGTAGCCTTATAGTATGATATGCAATATAGCATAGCCTTAAAATTGGGTAGTGTGAGTCTTTAGCTAATTTTTATTTTATTTGAAAATATTACGGGGGTAAAAATGTTTTTGGTTATGTGTATCACTTTGTTATGCTTGAGTCAGAGTTATAAGTGTGTCCATCACCCAGATAGTGTTCATTGTACCATCACCCATCCCCTCCTCCCCCCTGCCCCCTGCCTGATCTTCACTGAGTTTTACCTCCCTCCATGCACATACATGTGTGCTCATTGGTTAATTCCAGTTTAATAGTGAGTACATGTGGTGTTTGTTGTTCCATTCTTTAGATACTTCTCTTTTTTGGTGAGAAAAGCTACAATATGTGCAAAAGAGAGGCATAATTTGGGTGGCAAAAATATTTTGTTTTTGCCTTTGGGCCACTCAGAACAGAAACCATACTAAGTAATTGGTTTGCTTCTCAGTGTTCTGTGCTTCAGTATTTCCTCATTTTACAAATGAGGAAACTGAAGGGAGAAGCTAAGCAATTTTCTTTAAAATGCATCAAATCATTGTCTTTTGTTGACTGGTGATGAAAATACTATTGGAATCAAGTGTTTGGGGGACAAATGGCAGCTGCGTTTGTCTGTATGGCAGAAACGATGAGCATAAGAACTATTTAATTGAGTAGATTTATCTCAAAGCACTAGAATATTGGCAGAAAGAAAATGACAAGTTTAGGTCTTTAAAGTGTTAGCTCATACTATGAAAGAACCAGAGACACTCTATGGCAGTTATAAAAAACAAAACAAAACAGAAACAGAAAACCCTCTTACTTCTTGTATAATAGCCACAGGGCAATACTGGTAAAAATTTTTAAAAATGGAAAAAAATAAAATGTATTTGTATGAGTTGAAGAATCACATCATAAAGTCCTAAGAAATCCACTTTAAAACTATGACAATTAATAAATGAGTTCAGCAAAGTTGTAGGATACAAGATCAATATACAAATATTCAATTGTATTTCTATACAATAGCAATGAGCAAATGGAACATGAAATTAAGAAAATAATTCCATTTAGTATAGCACCAAAATATAAAATACTTAGGAATAAATTTAACAAGATAGATGCAAAACAAATATTCTGATACTATGAAATATTACTAAAAGGAATAGAAGACAAAAAATGGAAAAACATCCAATGATCATGGGTCAGATTCTTAATATTGTCAAGATGGCTGTAGTGCATTAATAATGTCCCCCTAAAATTCATGTCAATCTAGAACCTGTGAGTGTGACTTTTATTTGAAAATAACTTCTTTGCAGATGTAATCTAGTTAAAATAAGGTCATATTGGGTTAGGATGGGCCTTAAGTCCAACCCCTAGCATCCTTGTAAGAAGAGAGAAATTTGAACACAGACACATGGTGAGAATGCCATGTGATGATGAAGGCAGAGATTGGAGCAATGCAGCCACAAGCCAAGAAGCACCAAGGATTGTCAACAACCACCAGAAGCCAGGAAGAGACAAGGAAGGATTCATCCTTAGAGCCTTCAGAGGGACCATGGCCCTGCAGACTTCTGGCCTCTAGAACTTGAAGACAATAAATTTTTGTTGTAAGATACCTAGTTTGTGGCACATTACTATAATAGCCCTAGGAAATTATACAATAGCAATACTCCCCAAATTGAGCTATGGATTCAACACAGTCTCTGTTAAAATCCAAGCTAGGTTTTTAATTTTTAACAGAAAAATTTATTTGAGGGACACATAATAACCAAAACAAAAAATCTTATAAAAGAACAAAGTTGGAGGATTCATAATTTCCATACTTCCCAATTTCGAGACTTACAAGGCTAAAGTAATCAAGACAGTGTAATACGGGTGTAAGAATAAACATGCAGATCAATGCAATACACTTGAGATTCCAGAAATAAAACCTTACATCTATGGTCAGTTGATTTTTGACAAGGTTGCCAAGACAATTCCAATGGGGAAACAGCAGTATTTCCAACAAATGGTGCTGGGACAAGTGGGTATTTACATGCAAAATAATGAAATTGGTCTCTTACCTAACAAGATAAACAAAAATTAGCTCAAAATGGATTGAAGCCCAAGACTATACAACTCTTAGAAACATAAGAGAAAATCTTCATGGCCTTGAGTTAGGCAATAGTTTCTTTGATATGGCACCAAAGACACAATCAACAGAGCAAAAAATAGATAAACTGGACATCATTAAAATGAAATGCTTTTGTGCTTCTAAAGAAAGTAATAATAACACACAGAATGGGGAAAATTTTTTGCAAATTTTATTTCTAGTTAGGGACCTGTTTCTAGGATACATAAAGAATTGTTTCAACAAAATAATAAAAAGGCAACCCAATTAAAAGTGGGCAAAGGACTGAATAGACAGTTCTCCAAAAAAGATATAAAAATGACCAATGAGCACATGAAACAATATTCAACATCATTAGCCATCCAATGTCCAATTGATGAATGAATAAATAAATTATGGTATGTCCATACAGTGGAATATTATTAAGTCATAAACAGGAATGAAGTACTGGAATATTCTACAACATGGATGAACCTTGAAAACATGCTAAATAAAAGAATCAAGTTATGATGGACCACATATTGTATGATTCAGTTTCAATGAAATGCCCAAAATAGGAAAATCTATAGCAGCAGAAGGTAAATTAATGGTTGCTTAGGGCTAGGGGTTGAGGTGACAGCTAAGGAGTGTGGGGTTTCCTTTTGGGAAATTGAAAGATTTTAAAATTGATAGTGGTGATGTTTGAGAAAATCTGCAAATATACTAAAAGCCATTGAATTGAACACTTTAAATATGTGTTTTACACTATGTGAATTATATCTTTTTTTCTTTTTTTTTTTTGAGACAGAATCTCACTCTCTCACCTTGGGTAGAGTGCAGTGGCGTAACCATAGCTCACAGCAACCTCCAACTCCTGGGTTCAAGCGATCTTCCTGCCTCAGCCTCCTGAGTAGCTGGGACTACAGGTGTGCACTACGATGCCGGCTAATTTTTCTATTTTTAGTAGAGACGGGGGTCTCGCTCTTGCTCAGGATGGTCTCAAACTCCTGAGCTCAAGTGATCCTCCTGCCTCGGCCTCCCAGAGTGCTAGGATTACAGAAAGAGGCGTGAATCGCTGTGCCTGGCCCAGATTGTATCTTAATAACGCTTTAAATAAAGAATCAGAGAATAAGTTAAATTCACAGCCTCACCAAGACTTTCATGAGAAAACTAAGGCATTGATTGTGAAATACTGGATTCAAAAAAATGGAATGAAGACATCTCACTGGACTCCGATGAAGCCAAGAACCTTGAACCCCTTAGTCACTCTTGCCAGTGGAAGCAGCCTGCTCTCGTGCTGGACGGGCCACCTGGAGGCTGTGAGACAACCTGAGCTGGGGTGGCTACGTTGTAAGAGGATGTCTGTGCTCTTCAAGACCCATCTCATCCACTCTAGATTTAATGCATTTCCTATCAAAATTTCAGTACATTTTCCATACATAGTCAACTAATGTTTGACAAAGAGGCTAATACACAATGGAAACAGTAGTTTCTTCAACAAATGGTGTGAGGCAATTGAATATCTACATGCACAAGATAAAATTAGACACTTATCTTACAACATACACAAAAATCAACTCAGAATGGACTAAAGACTTAAACAAAAGACCTGAAACTGTAAAACTACTGGAAGAAAACAGGGAAAAAACTCTAGGACATCCTCCATCCAGGAAATAACTTTTTGGATATAACTTCAAAAGCACAGATAACAAAAGCAAAAATAGAGGAAGGGTATTTTACATCAAAGTAAAATGCATCTGCACAGTAAAGGAAATGATGAACAGAGTGAAGAGACACACATTCCATGATGGGAGATAATTGCCAACACACATCTGAGCACTCACAATGCGGAGCACACGTTAGATCTTACAGGTGAAGCGCTTACTAACATTTCCACTTCTCTGTTCACTTTTACACTCTAGAAATCTCTGCTGGTTTACATTGTTCTAAATCTAGACAGATTTTCTTTGTATAAAATTCCAGAAGCATGATTTGGAGAGAATAGAAGAGGAGTTTCTTTAGCTGAATCTGGAGGGGAACAGGGACAATGTGTAGAAGTGTGTCTGGGCACGCCTGTCCTCAAAATCCAAGAATTTCCAAAGGAAACTCCCTTGGTGGAAAGGATTCCAGGCAGAAGTAAGCTGTGCTGTTGATTTGTTGAGTCAAAACACATTTCCAGATGTGCTTTGGGCCTGCTCAGCTCTCAGGTGCCTTGACAAACAGAGCCTGGAACACGTTCAAGGTGGTTCTCCAGACAGCAGCATTCTTTCCTCTGACCATCCTTGCCAGAACAGCTGGTAGCAATGGTAATGGTTGCAGTCTTGCCCACGTTGTACAGAGAGGGCAACTGACCAAGTTATTTTTAATACAGGGCTGACGGATCTGGCTCTTCCATGGCCACAAATCACTGATCACAGAGGTGAAGGGACAGAGGGATGTTCCATTCTCATCTTTCTTTCACCATGAATTTCCTTAACTGTACCTTATTACTGAGCCAACCTGGGGACAGAGCAAGGGAAGAGGCTCTTCCAAGCACATGAGGTTTAATGGTAAGTGCCTCAGGGATCCCCCATCTGCCCACCCTGAACCTGACACTGACCCATCCTTAAGATTCCTCCATCAGGCACCTGGTTGGGTCCCAGGTAAGAGAATCTCATCTGCCGTTCAAGACCAAGAAGAACAAATGAGATGGATAGGGGATAGAATCAGGAAAGACACTGAGATGGGGAGTGACCTAAACATGGGCCAAGGCAGAGATGAAGTTTAGAGCCATTGTATTGTACATTATTTTATAGTCAGCAAGAACCTGCAGTCAGTAAATTCTGAGTTTATGAACATTCTCCTTTCCTTTCTTGAAGACAGAAAGTTGAACAAGAGGATGTCCTGGTGTACTTTCAGATCTTCAATTACATATACTTTCCCCACCAGAGTTACAAAACAGGTGTTTGCTACAACCAATGTAGAAGAGTATTAGATCAAAATCAAAACTTCGCTGATTTTATTAACTTCAATACTATCTCGACTGTAAACTGAGTAACTGGAATACATTTATCTCTCAGTTACAGATACAAGATTCTATTAAATTTTAAGGACGATTTTGGTATGTTTTTCTCTCCCCTGTTGCTTTTTATTCCTTGTATTTTCTTTGATTTTTGTGATGTCATTCCTTTTCTGGGTGAATGAGCTATTGTTAAAGAAAGAAAGCTCGTAGGGTAGTTTCTTCGTCTGTAGACACAGAGTCTGTAAGTATTTAAAATTCTAGCCAAGAGATTCTCCTTATATTTCCATAATTCCCTTTTTCCCCCCATTCCATCACCCAACCCATATATCTGAAAACTTTTCAAGCATTTGAAAGTCTTTATTTTGTATACATTGAACCCAAAATGTTTTATGTGACCGAAGTTGCAGAGGTGACATGAATTAACTTACATGTTTTACAGATAATTTATATTATCCACAATAGAAGTGAGAAGCAATCTGAGTAACATCAAACAATAAAACCAAACAGAGAACTTTAACTTTGGAAAGCAATCAAGCTAAAACCACTTCTGCCATTTCCATGCCCGGCCTGGACTCCTTCCTGGCCGAGCCTTTGGTCAGTTTCACTAGGACTCTGCCAAGTAATGGTGGGAAGAAAGTTCCAGTTCAAGGGAATTCATAACGTGCCAAGTATGTATATTAATACTTGGAAACAGATAGAGTTGATTTTTGTTTAGAGTTTGTGATTATTAAATACATTATGCAAAAATGAGGCCGTCTGATTTGAAGACCCCCAGAGTGGGCTAGGCATTCTCACATCGCTGCACTGTGTCTGTAATGGCAGAGCCCTTGGATGGAAAGGAAAGAGTGTGGAGCATGAATGTGGCAGCATCTCAGGCCAAATGAATTCCAGTCTGCTAAATACAGAACAAAACAAAAGGCTGCTCTAGTCACTAGGGATATAGCAGTGAAAAAAGAAAATAATGTCTCTGGTTGCATGAGCTTTTATTCTATTAGATGGAGATAGAATACAAATAAATATATAAATGAAATATTCAGTAAATGAGATGGGGTGCATGCCATGGATAAAATAAAGCAGGGTGCAGCAGATAGGGCAGGCAGTGGTGTGCCACTGGTATTGGATGGCCACGGATACCTCTTGTAATGTGATATTTGATCAGAGACCTAAAATAAGTGAGGGGATGAGCTTTATGGTTCCCTGGGGAAGGAGCGTCCAGAAAGCAGCAAGGAAAATGCAAAGGGGCTGAGGAGGGAGAACACTGGTTGTGTTTGAAGACCTGTGAGGCAGCTGTAGGTAAATGAGTGAAAGGGAGGGTGGTGGAAAGTTAGGTTAGGGTGGTGGCAGGTAGTTGACCATACCAGGTCTTAGAGACCATTTTAAAAATATGGCTTTTACCTGAGGTGAAATGGAAGACACAGAAAGGTTTCGAGCAGAGGAGTGAAATTTCCTGACTATGACCTCTAACAGACCCTGGTTACTGTGTTGAGAATAGACTATAGGATTTGTGAGTGTAAAATTAGGGAAACCAGTTAAGAGGCTATTGTAATAATATTGGGGAGAATATTGTGGGATTGGATCAAGGTGACAATAATGTGATGAGGGGTTTGGATTATGGATATCCTTTGAGATTCCTCCATGGGGTTTCCTGATGGATTGAATGTGGACTGAGAAAAGCCAAGCTGGAAGGACGGACTTGCCATGTTCTGTGATGGGAAGACGGTATGAAGAGCAGGTTTGAAGGGGCTGGCACAGGAAGGCTGTAGAAATCAGCACGTTGGTTTCAGACATGTCTTCTAAGTGGAGACATTGAATCGAGCATCGTAAGCACATTCTGGAGTTCATAGGAGAGATCTTGACTAGAGATACACAAGGGAAGTTTCAGTGTCTACACTGCATTTTCTGTCACCTGAGCAGGGAGCGTAGCTGGAGAGGAGGAGTCACATGAGGACTAGCCCTGGAGCACCCCATACCCAGTGGTGGGGGACATGTGGAAGAGCCAGCCAGGAACTTGCGAAAGAGCACCCAGTAAGCCGGAAGAAAACCGCGAGAGTGTGGTATCCCAGATGCTAAGTAAACACAATGCTTCAATGAGGAAGAAATGATCAACTTTGACAAATGCTGCAGATGGATCATGTAAGATGTGGCCTAAGCACTTGCCACTGGGGTTAGCATGTTAGAGTCCAAATCCGCAGGACCGGGACAGAGAGACGGAGTCACCGAGGCTGTAATCACCAAAAGGAGTTTTATTATCTAGCTAGCTAGGGTCCAAGCCTCAGAGCACCAACGCAGTGGCCTCAATTTAGGCAGGGACCCCGAATGGGGTGGGTGTAAGCTTTTTATACTCAGTGCACATAAGCTGCTCACGCGCTGATCATGCATCTGCCCTTTACAGTGATTTGTTCTATATTCTGATCACGCAGCTGCCCGTTACAGTGATTGGTAAGCTCCTTGTCTGCCATTTTTTTCAGCCTTTTACTTCACCCTGTCCTTGACTGGTCCTAATCTGTTCCGGGTGGGCTCCGGAATCAGCACTTTTTCCTGCATTTTGTTTTAGCCCATAATGCCCTGTGGTAAGCCAAGGTCAGCAAGCAAGCAGTAAACAGAAGCTGAAGAATAGCCGTTAGTCCCCTATCTTACAAGTAGCATGGAGGTCACTCACTGGTGACCTTGAAGAGAGCTGATGTAGTGAAATGGTGACGATTGAAACTTTGTTGGAGAGGGTAAGAGAGAATGGGAGGGAGGAATTTGAGATGGCGCAGTGACAAATACCTGCAGCTGGGGCTATTTCGGGCATAGTCCAGGCGGCTTCAGGGGGAGGGAAGCCAGACATGTGCCCAGTTCAGTCATCTGGGGCTTCACCAGTGTGTTCTGTCTACTCCAGCCGGAACCTTCAGAGGTCACCCTGGGAAACACTGCCCCAATCAGCTAGAAGGGAAAAAAAGCTTGGAGACAGTACTTCACAGGGTTATGTGGAACCAGCCATGGTTTTTAGGGAACGTCAGCACTGTATTCCTAAATATTAACCAAACCATTTTCTGTTCAGTTAGCACTGGCTGTGACTCTGTCCCACAGCTACATCTAACTGCAAAGAGAGCTGAGACTGTGCAGTCGGAAAGGGGAGGAAACGTACCAGGTGAACAGGCAGGCTGGCAGAGAGAACCCTTCCAGGAGGACTGCAGTGTAGGGCAGACGGAAGGAGGGGAGAGCTGGAGAGCTGGAGAGCTGGAGAAGGTTTCTTTTAAAACGAAATTTATTTAAATTGACTGTAGCAGCTTATAATCAAGCAACTTATGTACTGTTTAGTGTTCCTTATTTTGTTCATATTATTCTTATACTATTACACATCAGAAATAGCATGGTAAAGTTATTCCTGAATATTGGATAAAGTACTTTTTCTTGAATATATTTTGTATATTTTTGTTTGAACCTTAATTTTGAGTTATTTGTTTTTCTCCAATCAATCTACTTCATAAAGTGGGTTGGAATAGTTTCTGGTATGTTTTTTAAAAATCAGTTAAATAATTAATCAGCACCTCCTACAGTATTACATTCTTGCTTTCTCATTACATTTCATTCATTTGAAAGTAAATTTTGGGCATTGGAATTATTTAGTTAGAAATTCACTTGGGCAAATTAGAAGTACAGTGTTTTCTGAATCATGACATACACAGAGTAACCCTAGAAGTAATATCTTCTTTACATCTGGGGTCTGTTGTCATAACTCATTATCACCTTAGAGTGAATCTGATGAAGCCCGTTGGTTATCAGGGTTTTTTTATTACGATCCCACCAAAATGAGAGAATCTGTGAATTTGAAAGAGTATGTTGGGGGTGGGGGGAACATGAGAAGCTTGAATGAGTGTCCTATTGGAAGGATGGAAAAATAAAGATCTCAGAAATTAGACTATTCTGAATCAGTTAACATCACTTAAGAATTTCATTTATTAAAGGCACATATTCATGTATCCCAGACCCTCCAGGCCATAGAGAATGTAAGTAGAACTTGGAGCTGGATAAGGAGAACTTTAGGGGCCTTTGGGAGGCAATGGGGCACCCTGGGGTCCTAGAGTGACCACTCACCTCATTCACTGGACTTGGTCCTAAACCAAACCCCATGTGCATGATGGCGACACAGCATGGAACTCTTGGGCTATGATCATGAGTAGACATTTCCCAGGTTGGCCGAGGTGGATGCTGTCAGCCTGGGGCAGGGCATGTCAAGGCAGACTGTCCAGTTCACGTTCAGTTGGAGCTAAGATCTACTGTCTGTGCCATGGCTATGGGGCAGAGGAAGGTACCTAAGGTGGGAAATTTTTAGCGTTCATCCCATAGTTTCTCCTGGCCACATCCACGTAAGCCAGACCTTTTACCCCGAAGGAAAAATGATACAGTCAAGGAACCAGAGAAAGCCTGTCCCCGGGGATTGGGAGCGATAGGGCGCCTGCTCCAGACTGTCCTTGTGAGGGCGACATGCAGGACACATCCAGTGAGCACAGCCAAGTTAGCCAGGCTGACCTGGCCTTGTGAAAGGAGAGGAAACATCACTGGAGGTGTCAGTAAAGACGGAGAACCAGGGATAGTGAGAGCAGCTCATGAGCAGGGAGCAAGAATATGGGCAGAGGACTTGGGATTGTGGCAAAATCCGCAAACTGAGTCACAGGTCATTGGAAGAAACTCAGACAAGAGAAGGTGGCTGAGAGCCAGAGCTGCGCTAGGTGCAGTTGAAGAGCGCGCGGCTAGGAAGGGTGGTGCTGGGAGTCAAGCCCCGGTGTGACTGGCTGCAAAGCTGGTATCTCCCATCCCAGCAGGCTGCTTTTGGATTTGAGGCTGACACATTTGACTGGAGCAGGGGCGTGTGACTAGTGGGAAATAAAGAGAGAGAAGTAGGGGTCAGAAGTGGACGATCTTGTGTGTCCAGCTAAAAAATTTAGGGAGAGAAAAAAAAATTAATGAGCCAAAGGATAATTTGAACAGTAGTGTGATGGGGAGAAGGAGCTGCAGAAACATGCAGGATGAATTCCTGTGGGGAAAGATTAAACACAGAGGTTATCGTAGCAAAAATGAAATGTGTGAAGGGAAAAATAAGTGCATGCTCTAAAAACTAATTGTACCACTGGCAACAGGGCAGGGACATACATCCTTATTTAATTTTTAAAATAAAAAGTTGTATTATCAAAATGAATGACACTTGAAAGAAAGTGAAGTTGTGCAATGCTTGTTCTTTTTCCCTCATTTAACTCCAAAGTCTTTTCAAAGACTCGAGAAAGGGTGTCCTTAGAGATTTTATTTTGAATCTCTTTACCCAAATCCAAAGTAGCAGGTGAACAAAGATTTTCCGTTTCCCAAAGTCAATCTTGGGCTAATAGCTTCTCTTTCTTCTGAAGACATTTTTGATGTAAGGACAGATGCTGCTGATCTTTGTATGTGACCAACTGAAATGCTAAGTAATTTCTCGTGGTCCTTTGATTGGAATATGACTCAATGTCCCACTCCGGAATTTTCCGGTCGTACCGGTGAAAAAGAAGCGTCCACCCTCCGAGTTGACATCTGTACCTGCAGCTCTCCGTGGCATGAATGTGCACAGCCGACCTAACACACGAAGCAAACGCACAGAGAAGCAGAGACGAGACCCAGGAAGAGACGCGGCGTTCCTGGGTCAGCTAAACGCGGGCCGAGCCGCCCTGCTCTTCGGTTGTTTGGCTGAGTGAGCCAATATATTCTGACTTTTGCTCCCAGACCGTCCCCGCTGCGCGTCACCGGAGCACGCCCGAGGGACAAAGGCTCTGTCCGAGCATGGCTGTCTCTGGGTGAGGTTCTGACCGGCGGGACCCTCACAGGTCTTTCCTCGACCCTTACAAACTTGTCACCTCTGAAGATTTTAAGACAGTTACTTTGTAGAGTATTATTAATTTGGGTTTGTCTGAAGTATTCTCGAAATTAAATTTATGCTGTGCATTTTCAGGAGAATCCTCTGGAAGTGGCGGCGCGCCCTTCGCGCTGTGGCGGTCGGGAGTGAGGGAGGGCCGCGGCTTCTCCACAGCAGCCACTCGCTTCCGCCAGCGGGCACGTCGGGGCTAGATGCTAGCCTGCCGCCTGTGTGCCAGGGGGACGAGCAGAGGGGGTGTGATGGGTTCTGTAAATATCTCAGTGCTCAGCAAACTCTTGCCCGCTAGTTTTAGCATCCGTTGGTGTTTCTTGGAGTGCCAGATGGTCATTTTCTAATCCTTCATTTCCTCAACCTTTATTAATTGTTGTAGTATTCAACTATACCACAAAACCTGTATTTCCTCCATTTGTTCGTTCATTTATTTACTTATAACTTTATGAGTTCATGACTCCTATTTCATTCAATTAGTAATAATACATTATTATCATTATTTATTTTGATGCTCAAATTCCTAGATTTGAATAGTAGGAGCCCCTTCAAGCTGACTTGTGTGTCCTTGTGGCATGTCCCTATTATTATTATGATGACTTTGAACACTTAGTTTCTTGCACGGAATTGTGTTCCAAACTCATCTTAGACCCCTGCCTCAGCACTGGGATCAGCCAATTTCTCCGAGGAGCCTCGTTCTGCTCAGTTGACAGTGATATTTAGAAAGCAAGGCTTGGAGGCCAGGTGTGCTCATTGATACTGGGCGGTCATTGCTCTTCTTCCCTTGTGAGCACCTTCCTTGCCGACCCTGAGCTGTGACGAGGCCCTCACCTCTCCTGGGCCTCAGCTTTCTCCTCCAGGCCTCTGCCTTCCATTGGGTTGTTCTCCACACCCTGTTGGGCTTTGGCATCCAACCCTGGGTCCTGCCAGCGTCGGATTTGGAAGTCATGCCTTGTGTTCTGGCTCTGGCTCTCACACTGGGCACACAGATACCTTTGCCACCCGGCCTGGCCCTGTGGGCTCCAACCACCCATCCTGGGCTCAGAGCACCTTGTGGCTGTTGGCAAATTCCACTAGCTCGGGAGAGAGGGGCCCGGTTTCCAGCGGACGGTTCTCAATGGGGACGTGTCTGTGACAGGAGTGAGCTGCATCCCTCTGCCAACCAGGGCCACACACAGAGAGCAGAGAATTAGATGTCTAGAGTAGCTTTCCAGCTGTAGTATCTAACTGAGTGATTATTCTGCCCCTTATTTTATAAGTGTTAGAATATCCAGATCTGTTCAAGTCACCAGAGAGAATTTTCTCCACGACAGAGAAAAGGTACTCCAGTCACACTGCTTGGCCTATAAGAAAACATACAGTGTTTAATATTCAAAGTGCTCAGAAAAATATTGACAGGTCAGGTTTGCCATGGAGAATCCTCGGTATAAAACCATTTGTTTCATGTGGAGAGTCCAGACAGATAAGATTACAAAGTCCTAGAAATCCCTTTTCTTCTTCCATCATTATTCTTTTCCTCTCCTTAACTTTATGTTTCCATTTTAAAGATGATTTTTATTACAAAAGTAAAACGATTATTACTAAAACTTTTAAAAACTACTTCTCATAAACCTCCATGAGGCAACTGGAAAATTCCTTACTTATATTTTGAAGGGTAATTTTGAATGACCTGGAATTTTCTGTGACTTTATTTATCCATACAAGGTCCCATAAAAAAAAAATCAGTAAGTCAATTACTGAAGATTCTTTAAAGAGCAGATTTTCACACTGTCTTTGGCATCTGGCATTGCATGTATGATACGTTATTCCCTAAGGAATAAAACAAGTAGAATTGTTAGTCTTATGCAATGAGGAAATTCCCCCTCAGGTGTCACTGAGATTTCAAGACAGTGGCAAAATCTGTCCTGAGGGAGGATCAACAGTTTTCGGAGCTTTTCATCATGTCTGTTGGTATGTATGATCAGGAGCCACTGATAACTTTTTTTCTTTTCTTCATAGTAAAATGCCATTTTTATTGCTTATTAAACTGGAATAACCAATCAACTGTAGCCATTTCTAGGAGGAAAATAATTCCCTGCTGGATTATAGCAGCAGAGCTTAGCTTTTAAAATAATGTTTTGTTTGTGTGGAGATATAGAAACGTTGCAAATCCTGGGCTTCTTTTGAAATGAAGAGCAAAGTTCAGTTGGACAGCTAACAGCCACATTTCTGAGAAGAAACCCTAAGGGTGTTCAAGGAAAAGCATTAAAATGGCGCAACCTCTGTGAGTCAGGAAACAGGCTGCCCGACATGCTGAAAGGAAAGTGTTCAGAAAACAATTATGTGCTTAAAAAGTATTTCATTACAGATATTAACTATAAGATATATTTTTATTTTTTAGAACCAAATGTTTAAAAGTTAGGCAGTCATTTAGAATGGTTCAAGATGAAATGACTGCGATGTCTCTTTCTTCCTAGACGTTCCTGCGTGGATTTCCAGCAAGGCTCTGGCAGGACAGCTTCCCCTGCAGTAGTGCTCACTCTGACTCTGTGATATTGAGTAAACGTTGCAATAGTTATAGTAATAAAGAATAAATAATAGTATTTATTCATAATAATACTAAATAGTGTTTATTATTAATGATGAATAATATTTTTATTATTTAGTAATAAATATTGATTGGCTGAATATTTTTGAAATCTACTTTTTAAAATCTCTCTTATAATTAAATAATCCTGAAGGTTTGTGTGGGAGGGGCACTTGTTATGAACTCTAAGAGCTTCTGGTCATCATCAAATTGCAGCACAAACCACAGATATTTTTCCTCAGATGGGGTGCAGGATTTGAAGTCAGAGATCGGGGTTCAAGATTCAACTGTGTGACCTGGCCGAACCATAGAACCTCTTTAATCTTAGTTTTCACCTCTTGGTTTACTATTTTGAACTTTGACTGTAAACAGGAGATGAAATAATTTGTGTTGGAAAGAGCTCCGTATGGCTCCACTCTGCTCTGCCTGTGGTGGCTGCTGCTGCCGTCCTCGCTGTTGGCACCTCGGCAACGCCACCGGTGCAGCTCAGGGGCCCCAGGCTATATCCCTAGGGGCTGGTATCCCAGGGACGGAAGATTTTTTTTTTCTTGTATGTGATCAAAAATATGCATTGAAAATATAAGATTAACTGAAATTAACTTGAAAAATTAATCTAACATCATCAGGTAATAATTCATTATTTAAGCATTAGGTGCATATAAGTTCTATTTATTATTAAATAGTAGTCACATGTAGCTTTATTAATTAGGAAGAAAATCTGTACTGATTCGCCTTTACTGAGTTTTTCTTTGGGAAAAAGTTCCCAGAATCATAGTAGCCTTGCCACGTGGCTTTCTCTGCTACATAATCGTTGTCTATTATCTCTGTCTTAGAAATACTTAGTGTCTCAACAGTCTTAATTACTGCTAAGTTAGTTAAGAATGTTCTTTTTTTGTCTCTTGGGGAGTATTTGGCAGGAGGGCCTGCCTTGGGCTTGGGCAGGCGCCTGCAGTGTCCGGTGCTGTCTTCCGAGCAGACAGTGATGTAACCGGTTGGTGTGTCCTGCGGCACCAGGGCTCGGCCACAGGAGCCATCCTTGCCCTTGGCGCAGGCGGCCTCAGGAGAGGAGGATCCCCTGCCAAGGCATGAAGGAGCCTGGAGCAGAGCATGGCTGAGGGAAGCGTGGACAGAAAAGTCCAAACTCTGAAATAATTTAAAGAGGTTTATTCTGAGCCAAATTTGAGGACCATGACCTGGAGCCACACCGAAGAGTCTTGAACAAGTGGACTCACTGTGGTTGAGTTACAGTTTGGTTTTTATACATTTCAGGGAGACAATAATTAGAATCGTAATTCAATACATGGAAGTCATACATTGGTTTGGCCCTAAAAGGGCAGGATGTCTCGAAGTGGGGGCTTGCAAATCATGGGTGGGTTTAGGGATTCTTTAGTTGACAATTGGCTGAAAGAGTGAGGCTTTGTGCAAAAGACCAGGAATCAGCAGAAAGGAATGTTTGAGTTAAGATAAGGTCTTCTGTCTTTCATGTGATGCTATGCCGGAATTAGGTTTGGAAGTAAACCACATCATAAAAACCTGTTTACTGAGATTTTATCATTTAAAGGTGTGACACACTAGGTCCCCTTAAAAAGGAAATTTTGGGGCAAAGAAAAGATCAGGGTTCAGTCCTCAGTTCCCCCTGTTGGCCAGAGATCATTCCAAGGAATGCATATACAGGCCAAAAGCCAGCAGGAGGTCCCATGGCGCTAGGAAGGCTCATTTCTAGAGTTGTCTATTTGGTCATCCAGTGTTGGTGACAATGATTTCAAAATTGGTGGTGTTATGTCTTAGGGGAATATAAGTGACTTGAGGTGATTTAACAGCCGATTGTTAATGGGCCAGAGAGAGTCAGGCCTAGGGTTCAGTCTGAAAAACATCCTAGATCAGAACTATTCTGCAAGCTATCATGATCTGGGTCTTTGATGGTTTTTTCTCCTTTTCCTGTATCTGGTGTAACATTCACAAGAAACATATGATGATAATACAGCAATAATTGTCATAAAAGTGCTAAAGATCTATTCCAGATATCGATGCTTCTGTTCTTGTGCCAATCCCAGGCTGATTTAACTATTATTGCTTTATAGTACAGCTTGAAGTCAGGGAGACTGATGCCTCCCAGTTTGTTCTTTTTACTTAAGATTGCTTTGGCTATTCGTGGTTTCTTCTGGTTCCATACGAAGATCTGAGATACCAGAGATGAAACCGTCAGTATACGGCAACCTAATCTTTGATAAACCAGACAAAAATATACAATTGGGAAAAGAATCTCTC
>VBSM01003157.1:1009942-1029140 GCA_008086735.1 Cheirogaleus medius
TTCTGTCTTCTTTGGAGAAGTTTCTGTTCATTTCCGTTGCCCATTTCTTGAAGGAAGTCTCCGTGAATTATAGTTGAGTTAACGATTGGCCATGGTGCAGGGATCAAGTGCATGTTGATGATCTGTGGAGTCTCTAGCAGGGCTAGACCCCTCTGAGTCTGGTGTCCCCTGGCCATTAAGGGCTCAGTGAAGAGGGAGGTGGGCTCAGGCCGTGGCTCTTCACCCCTCCAGAGGATCTGGGCCGCTGGGACCTTCAGAATCTTCTTTTGGAATGATGGCTCTATGCTAGTGTCACCCCTCTTCACAAAGAAGTCTTTAGGCTTCACAGACTGATGTCCTTGGTGGCATCCTGTGCCAGGCCTTGGAGTCTGGGTCACTGCTCCTGGAGGATGGAGTAGGAGGCATGTCCCCAGGGTTGTCATGTGGGGGGATTCAGTGAAGGGAGCAAGGCCAAGACTTGGATACTGGAGGCAAAGAAGCTTGTGTCTTTGACCCGTGTGTGTGAGTATGCTAGGGCTGCTGTAGTAAAGCACCACAGGCTGGGTGGCTTGAACAGTAGAGATCTATTTTCCCACAGTTCTGCAGGCTGGAGGCCCAAGATGAAGGTCTTGGCAAGGTTGGTTTCCCCTGAGGCCGCTCTCATTGGCTTGCCTTCTCGGTGCTTCCTTGCATGGCCTTTTCTCTGTGCACGTGTCCTGGCGTCTGTTCCTCTTCTAGGAGGACACCAGTCATATCGGATTAGGACTCCACCCTTATGACCTCATTTACTCTTAATCTTTACGGGCCCTGTCTCTAAATACAGTCACATGGAGGGTCAGGGCTCCAGCATCTCTGGGGACACAGTTCAGCCTTGCGCACCAAGCCAGTCCCACCCTACAGAGCAACAGGCCGGCTGTGCTGACCAGAGCTGTGTTCAGGGAAGCGTGTCTCAAGGCCTCTGGGGTCTGCCGGGTTACCGTGTGTGTGGGGCTGGAAACTGCAGGTCCTCTGGCCCCTGCAGCTGTCAGAGTGCCCTGGGAAGTTCTGCACAGGCTGACCTTTGTCACGGCCTCCAGCGGCTGCCCTGCTCATTGCTTCTGTGTTGGTGACACCCTTTTCTCAGCTCCCTTAGGCACACAGAGACCCCTGCTTTCTCCTCATTCACTAACTCCTTTGGTAAAGGTTAAACATAGATCCACGTGAATATCTAAATGGGTGAGGCAAGGTTGTTCTTACTGTACTTTTAATTTCAGTTTGTTCTGAGTTACAGTTGCTGTGAATCTCATCTAACATACATATGTTTTATATATTTTATATTTTTTATGAGAGATGCACGCCCATGTGTGTGTGAGAGAGAGTATACAAACTTCCCCTTACTTCAAAATATTCCTGGATCATTTTTAACATCCTCTTACTTTAAAACATTCCTGGATATATCACTGCTTAAAGTACATAAACTTGCATAAAATGATTTAATGTTTCCAAGATTCTCAAAAGGTTAAAAAGGGAAACATACTTTCCCTCTCTTTCCAAAATCTATCATTACAGCCAGGCAGTTGCTGATGCGGCTTAGATCCTGCAGCTACTGCTGGGGACGAGCGAAGTGATTGCTCCCTTCAGCCGTGTAGCTGCTTGCGGGGTCTAAAAGTTTATATTTTGGAAACTGCTTCTGTACGAAAGGTGTATTCATATTTGAGACATTAAAAGGTAAAGACATTTTCGCATGCTTTCTGTCTCCTGACCCTTTCATGCTTTTAGTGACCTTTGGTATAGTTGACTGTAGATTAGCAATGTTAAAAATGAACAAACATGCATAAGTGAGAATATACAGTATCTGTCTTTCTGTGCCTGGCTTATTTCACTTAGCGTGATGTCCCCCAGTTCCATCCACGTTGTCATGAATGGCAGAATTTTATTATTTTGAAGGTTGTATAGTATTCCACTGTGTATGGGCCACATTTTCTTTATTCATCTGTGGATGGACACTCAGGTTGTTTCCATATCTTGGCTGTTGTGATTAATGCTGCAATAAACATGGAAGTGCATATATCTCTTCAACACACTGATTTCAATTCCTTTGGATATATATCCAGAAGTGGGATTGCTGGATCACATGGTAATTCTATTTCAAAACGTCAATTTCAGAGAAACCCAGAGCAGAAAGGCAGTTACCAGAGGTGGGGAAGTGGGTAAGATGGGGAAGGGAGAGATGTTGATCAAAGGATACAAAGTTTCAGTTAGACTGGAGAAATGAGTTTTAGTGATCCATTGCACTCATAGTGACCATGGCTAATAATAGTGTATTACAATTTTCAAACTGCTAAAAGATAGATTTTTAACATTCTCACCACAATAAAGGATAAGTTGGTGAAGTGATAGATGCTAATTAGCTTGATTGAATATTTCTACAATGTATACACAGATCAAAACATCACATTGTACTCCATAAATATGCATACTTATTATTTGTTAATTAAAAATGAATAAACAAAATTTTAAAAACCCCAACCAAACAGAAAAATCCAATAGGCTTTTCTATTTTTTTCTATTTTCTTCTCTCCTGACTCCTCTGATTTCTATTGCGTGGCTGGCCATTACCTAGTTCAGTTTATCCAGTGAGGAGGCTGTTAGTTTAAGGCATGACATTCCTTCCTAGACACGGTTGTCTTTTGGTTCTTGGCGTTCTCAATATCATCCTGGTTAAAAAGCATATACTGTCTCTATACAATATGCTGTGTGTTGGGTAGTTTTAGTTAAACAGACTGACCCCAATGAGACAATTGAAAAAAATTAAAATATAAAATCAAAGACTCTTAGAAATTACCTCCTTGACCTTTCCGCAGGACACGAATCCCCTCTCTCACACGAGGACAGCAGACGCACTGGCCGCTCCTGTGGACATACCCAGTGAAGTAAGAATGAGCCTCTGTGAGGCAGCCCATGCCCCCTCGAGTCAACTCGCTTAATGAAAAGCTCCCCCTAATATCGTCAAAGAGTTCCTATACTTCTGCCTATGGAATTTTCCTGGGTTACACAGAGAATTGCTAATTTCTCTTCCACTGGACAGATCTTGCAACTGTGTACACTCTTAGTCTTGATTTTTTTCCAGGTAAAACTTGCAGTTCCTTCAATCTTCCCTCACATCGTGTGATTCTATTTTTCTCTCTGCTGTTGAATTTTTTTCTGCTTCCTCCAGAAAACAAACACAGCCTACCTTGTATGTGGTGTCCAGTGCTAAACAAAATTTGTAGGAGGCCATTGATTTGGACTAAGCTCTTACGCCAGGCCCCACAGACAACCTGTATGCAGGTCAGTCACAGCGGCTGCATGTCAGCTAATCGCAGGGGCTCTGTGACAATTACACTGTCTCTACACTTACTTGTCTTTTCTGTAAATGATCACGCTTTGGCTGCAGTTCTGAGAACCTGTTCTGGTTCTGAGAGCTGCCCAATTCCCAAATTGTTTGTTTGTTTGTTTTGTGTTTTCTCCAAAATAAAGTCAGTTATATCTAAACTTGTCTAGGGTTTTCCTTTTTTTTTGAGACAGAGTCTCACTTTATTACCTTGGCTAGAGTGCTGTGGTGTCAGCCTAGCTCACAGCAACCTCAAACTCCTGGGCTTAAGTGATCCTCTTGCCTCAGCCTCCTGAGTAGCTGGGACTATAAGTATGCACCACCATGTCCGGCCAATTTTTCTATTTTTAGTAGAGATGGGGTCTTGCTCTTGCTCAGGCTGGTCTTGAACTCTTGGCCTCAAGTAATCCTCCTGCCTCAGCCTCCTGGAGTGCTAGGATTACAGGTGTGAGCCACCGCACCCAGCCAGGTTTTTCCTTTTGACACCAGTAAGCAAACACAGTATTGCTGCCAGCTTTTCATCATGTGAAATAGCTTAAAGATAAATGACGAATAACTACTTGTAGCTGATTTACCAAAGAATGGGCAGGTTATTCTGTGTCATAAAAGACGCCTCCCACGTGAACAAGATGTTCTAATCAAACTGGTTCCCGAAGTTTGATCAAAAAAGAGAATTCTCAGATAAATGTGTGTTGGTGAGTAACCCCTGTGATTCCCCCAGCTCAGCCTAATTTCACCTGAGATCGTCCTTCGTCTCCCGGGGTAGAGTCTGGGGCTTTGCTGGGGCCAGAGTGAGCCAGAGCCAGGAACAGGCCCTTCCTGCGCCCCATTCCGTGGGTGGGGCCTGGACAGCTGTCTGGCTTGCGCGTCATGGGCACCTCTTGCAAGCCACGAGACTCCGCCTGTGCTGGCCCTTGTTCCTCTCTCCCTTTGCTGTCCAGAGCCCCGCAGCCTGCCCCACACCAGCCAGCACGTGTCCTCGGCATCGTTTCCCCACAACTTCTCCCAACTTTGAGAGCAGCCAGAAGGCAGAATACAAGAACCATACACGTGGGTGCTCGCTGACACATTCGCTGGCCACTTTGCTATTCCTTCCATAATTCTAGATGTGTCAGAGGCTTATCTTCGAGCTCAGGTCAAGGTGAGTACTCCATCTACTCGGTGGCTAGACAGTGGGACACTGCGGGCACACAGCCTTTGGAACCCTTTGCATCTCACCATGTGGGTGGGGCCTAGTCTGTCTTTGTGCCCATCAGTGAAGTCCTGTCTGTCCACAAGCTGCATTGTTTTGCTGCTTCTATTGTTTTGCTGAGTTATGAAGTAATACTTGTGTTGTTGTTTCTTTCCTGGGACTTTTCACAAATATTAGCTGTCACTGTGGGTCACCCAGTAATCAGGCAATAGAGCTGTTCTCCAAGTGATTTTACAAAATGATTTTTTTGAAATCCAGGCATCCATCTACAGACTTAAAGCCATGGTTCTTGGGAACCATGAAATGAGCTAGATCCTTCACATCTGGCTCCCACCTGCTCTGTCACTGTCCCTCCAGCAAGTTTGAGTTGGTAACTCACACTTCTAGGTGTCTTAGCAAAGTTGAGTTTGTGGTTAGCCTTTTTAGCTCTGCTGGTGGATTTTATTTGCTTGTTTTCAGTGAGTCTCTTAATGGACCCACATCCTGGCTTTCTCCCCTTTCTGTCACCTCTGGCTGAGGCTTTCCTGCTCTGCTGTAGGCTGTGCCCAGTGGACAGATCACCTGGACAGTCCCTGCTCCACTGCTCCTCACCTGCGTCCGAGTACCACTGAGTCAGGCTCCATCAATGCACCCAAATCAACAGCATGTGTGCCCTGGACCCCAGGGCAGCGTGGGGAAAGCTTCAACCAGAGAGGGGGAGTCAGGGAGACACCGGGTGGGATGGATCCTCTTGTCGGGTTATGAGAGTGGTGAGAATTGACCGACCTGTCATGACAAGAGAAGGGCACAGTCAGGTGTCCTGTGTGACTCCCCTAGGCTCGGGTGTGCTGCCTCGTGCCCTAGAACACCCTGGGGAACGAGCACACAGACTTTGAAGCCACATAGACCTGGGCCCAAAGCCCAGCCCCAGAACTGAACACCTGACTGCAGGATCTCTCCCACCAGGCACAGTGTGGCAAACCAGACTGCATTTAGGGCCATATCAGCTCTTGACACATGGTAGTGTAGACTCTTTGTTGCCACACCATCCAATTCTTAAAACATAAATAAATAAAATCAGAAATTGGATTTTTAGGTGAATCCTCTTGTTTTGTAAAATATGTGGCAGAAATATTTTGAGAACACTGCTTGTTCAATATGGGCTGCCAATTCCCCCTATCAGCATGTAAGCCTCAGTTTCTTCATATAAAAAATGGGAATCATATGATAACATGTCAGCACCATGGGCTTGTGTGTGGAGTCCATGAGATGATGCTGGGCAGGGACGGCATGATTCCCTGGGACACAGGAAACAGTCACTGAAGGGAGCTCTTAATATTGTTGTTATCATTCTTTTTTTATTTCAGCATATTATGGGGGTACAAATATTACAGTTACGTATATTGCCCATGCCCCCCTCGAGGCAGAGCCTCAAGCATGACCATCCCCCAGACGTTGCACATCTCACTCATTATGTTTGTATACACCCGTCCCCTCCTCCTCCTCCCACCCGCCCAACACCCGACAAATGTTATTCCTATATGTCCACTTAGGCGTTGTTCTTGTTAATGAAAGTCAGAGGAAACAACAAGGACTTAATGATTCATCATGAACAAAACAAATCCTTCCCTAGTTCCAAATACTCTGGAATCCAAACAGCAGTGTGAGGACGGGGAGGCTCCGGGTCTGATTTCCAGGCACATCATGCATTCAGCGCTGCCTTGAATGCCTGTTAACGCCACCTGCTGACCCCAAGGACACAGCGGGCGAGGGAAGGCAGTCTGCGAGGGCTGACTCTGCAGGGCACTAGTCTTGGCACAGACCGTGGAGCAGGACTGGATGTGGCCGTGGGGCGTCTTTTTATCTCTGTGCTGCTGAGGCCTTTGGGCCAGCCCGACACGCAGCGGGGCGTCTACAGGCTCTGTTCAGGCAAATAACATGCAAATGACCTACTGGCAATTGTAAAGCATTTCCCCTAAATTATAAAACAGCGATTTAATAGCTCTGGTAACTGTACCATCTTCTTCACCTCCATACCCTGCTGGGTGATTACCCCGTTTTCCCAGCGTAGTTGCGTGGTTATCATTATTTCACAGTCTGGTGACACTGGAGCCTGACTATGGACCCCAGCTAACCAGCCCCTGGGGACGCTGGGCCAACGGTGTGCCTCCATCAGCAAGGCGCTGCTGCTGCTGGTGTCTTCCTGAACATCCATTATCTGAGCGAGTGTAAATCATATTATTCGTTCTAATAAGCACTGAAATGAGATAAAAACATAGAATTGCTAATTTACTCTGGACAAATTAATCAGGAGAGCAGGCCACATTTGATGGCCAATATATTAAATGTTCTAGTTCAATGGAAGATGTGCGTGCAATGAACATTAGCAACCCAGATTTCAACACATGTCCTCAGAGTGTGCCTGGATAAAAGAGGAAGAAGAGACATGTTCATTTTGACAGACAATCAATTATACGAAAGGGTATAGTGGTGCTATTGGATCCCAGATTATGGCTTAGGGACCTACCATATGCCAGGTCTATGACAAGCACAAGGCCATGCTACTGGACTCCAGATCATTGAGTAATCGACTTTAAACAAAGTTCCTGTTGAGTGGAAGAGGTGTGGACTATATTCTCTACTCCTTCCCTGGCCCGGCGCTCTCCCTTGGCTGCAGGTTGTAACCGTAACTAGGGAAGCTTTAGCAGTCACGAAGCCCTGGCCGTACACCAGACAAATCAGAATTCTGGAAGCTGCGGCAGGTGTGTTGTGAGTTTTCAAGATCTCAAGGTGTGCACTTAGGTTTAAGGGCCGCTGTTTGATGCTCTTGAGGAGTCAGTGTGTTGCCTCGCTTTGGCCAGTGGTTTGGAATCTGGGTTGGTTTGGTTTGGGTGGGAAGCTGTGTGGTCAGCGAGGGGACAGTGCTGCTTGGTGGCAGGGAGAAGGAAAGCGGCTTGGCTTTAACTACTTATGACACGCACAGCATACAATCAAATCCTTTCCAATGCCCCGGACGTTACAGAAATTGGAGCGACTGCTCTTCTACAGTCACTTTTCCTCGCTCGCAATGTTTATTTTCACCAGAACTTAGCCTATTATTTCAGTAAGCGATTCTCCAGCACCAGAAGTGACTTCATTACACAGAACTCCTTCTGCTCTTGGGCAGTGTGCCCCAGCCTGGGCCCCCCCAGGTGTCCCCATATCACTGAACAGTGCCACTGTCACACCAACCACACCGTCCACACCCCTGACCCTCCACCTTGGCGCCGGGGTCCCCTCCTCCCCACATCAGCCACCAAGTTCTCTCCATCCCAACAGCCCTCACTCTTGTCCCGTCACCCAAAATGCCACCCTCCAAACCGTCAGGCTGGATGGAGAAGGTTCTTTAAGGGTGCTCATCTGTGTCATGTCCCCAGCACCAACCTGGGTTTTAGGCCTTTAGAATAGAAAAGTCGTTTCCATGGCTTGGCTCTGCCCGACCCCGCCTGCCCCAGCAGATCCGGCTCCCGCACCTGCCCGTCCAGCCCTGCGGTGCCCTCCAGCCTGCTGGGCCTGCGCGCCTCTGGCTCTGCTCAGTGCACCTTCTCCTCCCACTCTCTGCGAGTCTGGCAGGGGCAGCGCTGCTCCCCAGACGGCCCGGGGGCTTTCGTTACTCCCCAGCCCCTTGCAGACAGGTGCGTCTGTGCGCCAGTTCCAGGTGCAGTGTGGGCAGGGATGTGAGCCGCACCGGGACTCCTTCTCCACCTGCTCTCTTCTCTGGCTGCTGTGACTGAGGAGGCCTTTGCCGACGTGGCAGAGGTACAAAGCTGAAGCATCTGGATCGGAGCAAGAGCAAGTGTCCCAGAGAATTCTGAACGAATGAGAAATTTTATTCCAGCTGTGTTTTCCTCACTCCAATACAGTGTGCTATGTTTTCGGTTGGTTGATTGATATCAGGCAACCTTCCCTCTATTAGTCAAGGACTCAGGCCCCTTTTTCTTAGAGGCCCACCCTCCTTTAGTACTCATAGTCCCCATCAGAAAATGGGGACGAGGGGAGGACTTCAGGTGGGTGAGCTTTATGGGCCAGGCACGAGTCACATTTCTCCTCTTCCCACTGACTGGAGCTTGTAGGCTGAGTAGGCTAGCTGCACGGCCATAGCCAGCCATGTGACGAGAGCCTGCTGCGCATTCTGCTGACATGTGACAGGGGCCCCTCAGCCCTCCACACCCATGGACGCATGCCCATACATTTGCACTCCTCCACGTCCCAGCTCAAAAACATGAATGCAGAACCTGTTCTGTTTGTTGTCTGGGAGTCTATTCTGGGTGAGTGACACTTGGAACAATCTCCAACTCCAAGTGAGTCCCTGCCCAGCTGCGGGGATGCGGCCTGTCAGACCACATGCACACGGGAGGTGGCATGTGCAGCAAACAAGACTTGCGGGACATGGAGGAACACTTACTGCCATACATCTATCGACATTTCCGAACTGTATCCCCAAATCTGAATCATTAAAAGCTTCTACCATACTTCATGAACTCCCAGACTAGCACTGCTTTTCCAGGAAGACTTACTGCTCGTTTTGGTTAGGATCTGGTAATAATTTGATTTGAATGACTGGCTAAATTTCCCCAAGGGAGATTTCGAATTCAGAATTTTAGCTTTTATTTTGTTGAACTAATTGTATCCTAAGGCAAAATCACAAAAGTACAGGTGCTCCTACTTGGAAGATTTCCAGTGCCAACAACCTGACTTTGTTCTCTCTATCCTATGTTTATATCTTTTGGAACAAAGAATTGCTGTTATTGGTGTCATAAAATTGTATACAAGTACTATAATCTTAGATGCTGAATTCCCTTTGTATTATATATTTAGCAATTAATTTTGATAAGATGATGATTCTGTTCCCCTTAAACTGTAGATTTGGAGAGATTTTGGCCAGCTTTGCCGTACTTCATAAGAAATTAAATGCTGGTGGTATTCCAGAGGGGAGTATGTATGCTGTGGCTGATACTGGGTCTCTCTTCTCTTACAACTCCCCTGCGGTTATGAGATAGACTGATTTTTCAAACAGTATCAAAAGTGCAGGCCTCTGGGCAAACACAAGAGTCCTGTGGAGATGTGTAAGGATCAGTGGCCTACAAGTGAAGTGTTCCCCATGGCGCTGCCCAACATTTTATGCATGCTGGCTTCAAAAGGAAGAATCACTTAGGAGTTGCATTTGGCTGCCAGTAACAGAAACCCAGGAGCAGGGAGGCTTAAAGCAAATTAGGCATTTGTTTCTTCCCCTGAGTGCCCATCTGCATATGGCCAGTTATGCTGATATGGTACCTTCACAGCACCATCAGGGATCCAAGTTCTCACAGCTTTCCCTCTGTAGATCCTTGTCCTCATGTTCTCAAGATGGCTACTGAAGCTACAGCCATCATATTTCCATCCCAGCAAGGAAGAAGGATAAGGTCAAAGGGCAGAAATCCTATTAATCGTCTGAGTCAGTCCCATGAATAATGTCTTTTTAAATCTCCTTGGCCAGAGCTATGGGAAATTCCCATTCCTAGCTGCAAAAGAGGCTGGCAATGTAAGTCTCATCTGGCCACATGGCATGCCCTGTGGGACAGAAGGAGGAGAGAGGGGTTTGGGGTAGTCGAATAGTGAAACCTGCCTCCAGGACGTATCAGACTCTCCATATGCTAATGTGCATTGTTACTTTTTCAGTTCTGGGGCTCAGTATTTGACATGTCTGCAAATGATGTAACTCTGCTGTCCTTCTTGAAGTCTCTGGAATCCACGTTAGGAAATCCTGCTTCTGTCAGTTTCACACCAGGTGCACGTAGACTATTCACAGTTTAACCCGTGCATCTGAGAGCCCAAGCACTGAGACAGCCGAAGTCAGAAGGTAGCTTGGCAAATTAGTCTCTGAGACTAGACCCACATTTTTGGACTTGAATGGTTACTCTGATATAGCCCACATTAACCTCGGTCATCTCAAATCTTAAACTTTTCTCCTGGCCTGTGCTGAATACGTGTTAGTCCAGGGCTGTCCTTGTTCCCAGAGTTCCACCTGACCCCTCACAGTCACAGACTTGGGCTATCAGGGTGGGGGTTTGGGGTGGTGCCGCTGGAGTCTGCCAGAGAAGTGTTTGTGGCTTATTTAATGCCCTGCGCGAGCTGGGCACCCTCCTCAGCGACCTCATTCCTGAGGGGCGTCACGCAGCCAGCCCAGCAGTTACTCCTCATTCACACTTCGTAACTGAAATGAACTCATTTTTATTACATGTGCGGATGTGGCGGGAGGATGCCTTTCTTATTGTGCAATATTGCTTTACAGTTTGTTGATCCGACCACTGCAAACAACATTAGCGCTCTGCAAATGTTGGCATTTGCAAGCTGCACACTCAGATCTCATCAGCTGTGTCCGGGTGAGTGGGAAGCTTACGTGAGAAGTGCTCCATCGCAGGGCAGTCCGGCGGTGGGGGGGTGGGGAGCTTCGTTGTGAGCCTAGGGTGATGATCCAGCTACCCAGCACCCCCGGGCTACAGACACTGTCGCTGTGTGGCCACGAGGTAGCAGCACGGGTCAGGGACGGGGACGGACCCAGCTGTTTCAAATGAGAATTTTATGTGAATGAAACACACTGTACAGTGGTCCCCATTCACACCACAGCACTTCTTATAATCCTGCAGAGAAATGTTTGTTTAAAACTACATTTGCTAGAAATTCCGCATGTCTCCAAGTCTGTATAGGTTCAAAATGTTAATAGGGAAAAGAGCCACTTCTAGAAGTTGTTTTGTTTTCACTAAATCCTTTGAAATTGACCATATTTTAGATAACATGTTTATCTGAAAACTCTCCTCTAAGACCTGTAATTGGGATTTGGTCTGAACTAACAAATAATAAATAGTATAACTATAATAGTTCAGTAGGTTAAAAACAGAATTTAATTTCAATAGATTTGGCTACTTAGTGTGGAAAATGTTAATTGTATTTACTTATAAAGGATCACTAATTGCTGAGACTTGAACCTAAAAATGTAATTTCCTATGTTTAACGAGCTGAGTCATTTGTTAACATCAACAAAAATGGACATCTCCCCCACAAACGATGCTATGGGGGCAGCTTCTGGCACAATGAGCGCAGTGGCTGTCTCTGGAGGGTTTCTTACAGGCATTTCACACCGTGAGCTGAGGTGCTGTCTGTACAGGTTCTTTAGGGTTGTTTAATGCCATAAGCATGGTTATGACCTGTGGAAGATCTTTTAGGGATGCTTAATACCATATCAAAGTTTGCTTCTGAAGTCATGATCAGTGTAAAATAATGGAAAGTCCAATTGAAAATTGTATTAGTTTCCTGTAAGAAACTACCACAAACTTGGCTTAAAACAACAGTTTTAACATTTCTGGAGTCCAGAAGTCCAAAATCAGTGGCACTGGACCCAAATCAAGGTATCAGCAGAGCCTTGCTGCCTCTGGGGGCCCTATGGGAGAGTCCATTCCTTGTCCCTTCCAGCTTCTGGTGGCTGCCACCATTCCTTGGCTTGTGGCAGCATCGCTCCGGTCCCTGCCTCCATCCTCCATGTCTTTCTCTTCTTCTGTCTGTATCAAATCTGCCTCTGCCTGTCTATTATTATAAAAGGACATTGGTGATTGTATTTAGAGCCCACCCTGATTATTCATAATCATCTCCCCAACTCCAGATCCTTAATTTAATCACATCTACGAAGTCCTTTTTTGCCACGTCAGGCAATATTCACAGGTTCCAGGGATCAGGGCATGGATTTATCTTTGGGGCCATTATTCAGTCTTCTACAAAAATCAAAACTGATTGTCTGGTATAGGTTTAACTAAAGCAAGTGGGAGGGTATGTCCACGTGAAATTCAAAATTCTGGGAACTCTGAAGCCTTAAAATGGAAATCCTTATAGAATTTCACACTCAGATTAGAACAGACCCTTAGATAACCCCTGATACCTGGAATGGGGGCTTGCCCATGCTGGGAGGGAGCAGATCCTTGGAAAGATAGACTGATTCTGCAGCCAGGTATCTACTGGGTTTCACTTGGGTATCTCGGGGAGCTTCCAGTAGCCCAGAGATTCAAACCCTGAGTGGAATCTCCCTGGGTGGTTTCATGTTGGATCAGGTATCCTGTTTTGTGCAGAGTATGCTTGCCATTTTGGGGGACTCTTTGAGAGTCTCTGAGGTCATTCCATAATTCATATGTATGGCCTTGGGCACCACACTATTTTATGGTGACTGAGTCATTTGCCCAAAGACGAATATCAATATTGAATGAGAAGAAATACAGTTTTTTTAAGGGATCTAGAAAAATTAATAAACTGAAAATGCATACAATTCATAACTCAGAATGGAAAAAACAAGTCCGTCATAAAAAATGTTAATTCACTTTCAGTACGATGAATACTTTTGGTTATGGAAGATAACTTGAGCTTTTAAAAACATTATTACTTTCTTTTATAATGGCTCTACAATCATTAAATGTGATTAAAATTATTATTTTTTACTCCATTTTAAAATTTGCTATATCAGTTGGTATGGTGTGTGAAATATTTTATGGCATTATGGATATGCATTTAATGATACATTTCTCCATCCTGAAAGTGTTACTTTATGCCGACGTGAACGTTGAAGTGCACAGGGAAGGGGCGTTCAGTGTACACCCAAACCATTATTATGTGAAGATGCATTTATACCAAAAGATGTGTTATTTGGCCTTTTATCAACCCTCCTGATTGTCAAGAAATTGACAGTATAGCTGTTTCCTAATAATCTTCAGTTCTGTAGCCAAGTATAGCCTTTTCTGTGCTAGTGGTTTAAACACATTTTGAGGACAGAATTGGTTGTTTAGTAGCTAGCAGGGGAAAGAAAGTGATACAGTTTATTTGAGTAAATTGCTCTCCTTTCTGGAAGTATCTGTCTATGGATTTTGAGGGTAACACCATTTGGGGAAACTCTGTGGTCTTGTTTAGAACCACAAAACTTTAAACTAGAAGACTCCTAAGTGAGTATGTTTTCCAAATGCCTCATGATAGTGTGAAAATTGAAGACTGCTTTCCCACAGTCACATAGCTAACTAATGGAAGAACCCATCCTAGAATTCAGATTTCTTAAGAACATCTTCGGGGTCCTCTATCCTCAGCCTATCTTCTTATTACAGTGAGACAGTGTTTCTCAATCACCGTACCATGACACTCTGGTGTATCCCAGATCTCTCATAAGATTATTGCCTAATTTAGGTCATGAGTGAACGAATTTCTATTGCTCCAGTTAGAGAGCTACTCTTATGTAGTGTCTATCGAGGAATTTGAGCTGAGCTGGTTATGGGGAAAGATGCGGAGTGAGGAAGTCTTGCTGAGAGTGGCATTTCCAGCTCATGAGCTTGTGTGTTAGTGGGAACAGGCTGGGGTGAAGCTGAAATGTGTTTCAGTCAAACAGCGGCACCCTGCTGAAGGATGAGCTAGTGAGAGGGAGACGATGGCTTTGTTCCTCTGGACATTGTTATGCTGTTGGGATGACAGCGTCATAATTGTTGCTGATTTTCTTGGGTTGTCTTGAGAGGTTTGAGCCTTGTGAGTGTGCCACCAAAAATTCTGGTATTTGGAAATGTAACAAAAAGACAAAACCCCAGAGAACCATCGAAGTGGCAACGGCCACTCAGGTTCCTGCCAATGCTGAGAGTCTAGAGTCTGTGATTTTTAGGTGGGCTTTGGGGACAATGCAAATAAAAATTTAATTACAATGAATGATTATTTAACTGGCTCTCCAATTTTCCCAGTATATTAGCAAACAAAGCTCGATATACTATGCATATAATTCCAACAAACACTGTCAGTGATAGTCATACTAAAACCTGCCACAGGCAGGTGGTGGCAGAGTCAGATGTTTGCCTCAGCTTCCAAGTTCCAATGCGATGGGTTCATTGAAGCAGGATGTGTGAGATTCTCTGTTGGGTTGGTCTGACCTCAAGGGGGCTAATCAGCAGTAGTTTCTTGGATGGATGTCTGCCCTCAACAGCAATCATGCTAACAACTTATTTAAGGAACAATGGGCTCATTGTCATAGCAGTGCTGAGGGAAGCACTCAGGATAAAGGCTTATTTGAGCCAATGCCTTGAATTTATTTGGTCTAAGAGGCTCTTTTCTAATTAGCTAAGTGAATTTGAAAAAGTATATCCATCTCTGCGCATTTGGAAAATAAGGCTTTTGGCAGAGATGCCATCTAAGGTAACTGTTGGCTTTGACCTTATGTCGTCCGAGGAGACCGTGATGGCTTCATGAAAAATGTTGCCCTCTGCCCTCGCAGACAGCCCTGAGAGGGAGGAAGCTGCTGGGTCCCTTTCCAGTTTTGGCTCTTGAACAACCAATTCGCTCACCCTTTCAACCTTAGAAAGCAAAACAAAACAAACCCCAAATAAGTCAAATTATACCTTTCAGAGAATATATCTGTTTTTAGTATTTATTAAAGTCAGACTAGAAAAATCCTTAACACCAGCAGAGCTATTAGCTTTAACTGTACATGCTTTTAAAAAGCTTCCTCTGCACGTGCAGCCATTTGCCCTTTCTCCTTCCAAATGTTGCATGTTCATGCTTTCTCTCATTTCTCACGGCCCACCTTGACCCTCCTAGCACCTCCTCTTTGACCAAGTGCATTGAGTTTCTTTGGCAGAGCTTGATGCCAACACAAGTCCTAGGTATTTCTCTTGCTGTTATTCTCTGCCATTGAGCTTATGGGTCATCAAGTCAGTACTTATTCCTAAGTACTACTTTACGAATAACTTTCTTTTTCCTTAATTGCACACCCTAACTCCTGATCCTATTTAAGGATGATGCCAGCATCTTATTACGTAAAAGGAGATAAAAGCAACAGGGGCAGTTTGTAAGGCCAGGACGTGGAGCCTCCTCCAACAGAGAGGCCTGGTGGAAGTCCTGGCAACGCTGTTCTGTGGGGAAATGCCCAGGACACGCGGTCTTATTGCTGAACTCTGCCTGTTGCCCTGGAGGAACCAAGCACTGAGAGGCCGCAGTGGTAGAGTGGTGGTGCCGCCGTGAGCTGGCAGAGGCCCCTCTGCCTGGAAACCACTTATCCTGACATTGGTTTGAGTCCTGGCTCTGCCACCTCCCAGCTGTGGGACCTCAGCAAGTCACTTAACTTTTGTGGGCCTCAGTTTCCTCCCTGTAAAATGGGGTTGATAATATTTCATGCCTCACAGAGCTGTTATGAGGATGAAATGAGATAATGTATGACAAACATGTAGCCTGGTGTTACATGGTAAGCACTGACAAGTGTCCGCTGTTGTTATTGCTGACGTCCTCTAATCTGGGTTTGGAGAGCTCTCCAGGTGAGACTGAATTTCCCTGCAGTCCCCAGCACAGGTGCACAGCTTTCTCCTTTGGATAACCAAAGGAAAAAACCCTGACTGTAAATCTGTCACATTTTCTGTTGATGCAGTAGTTTTAGATATTTAAATATTCATGTGTTTGGCAAAAGCATTAGAGCCAGAGTGATAAATCTGAAACATATTGATGGTTATCTGAGACATTAAAGGGAGACAGATCGGCTTTTGGGCATCAGGGCTGACCAAGTGTGCATTAGGAATTCAGACTGTGACATGTCATTAAGTTTCAAGTCCTTTTCTTTCCCTTCTCTAGGCTGCAGCGCTAGGTATGCTGTGTTGATGAGAACAAAGTGTAAGGCACATCAATATGATTAGCTTTAAAGGGAACTGGAAATACAGAGATTGTATACCTTTAAAAATTGGATTTTTCTTTTAACAGGAAATAGCTTTATTATTTTTGGTATAGGTCAGCAGATATAGTTTCTAATGTTCAAAAACACATTTTTAAACATTATGCCATCAATGTATTTTTATGGGGAAAAATCTGTGGATTATAGAAAAGAGGAGAAAAAACTTCCTGTAGGCTTTCCACTCTAATATACCGTTTAAAATGTTTTGCTGCATTTTTTTTATTTTAAGAAAATATGATAGTACAAACATTTTGGTTGCATTTCATATCTTTGCCTCTCCCTAGCAAGGGTTAGAGGTATGCCCTTCCCCTCCACAATGCTCACCACATTCCTCAGATTTGAGTCTATCCCGCCAACCCCCAAATCCCTGGTGAACACCACCACCATTTGAGCACCATAGTGTTAATCAGTCAGTACCAGTTTGATGGTGAGTACATGTGGAGCCCATTCTTCTGATCTTGTGTCACCTCACTTTGGATAATGGGCTTAAGCTCAATCCAGCATAATATAAGCGGGTGCATTTTTTCTAACATAAAATCTCTTCCACGTATAAGGTTTTTCCATGCTTGTTATGGTGATATTGTACGCATTCCTTATTTTCAAAGTCTTTTCTTCTTCACCTAGCAGTATGTCATAAACATTTGAAACCATTTTAATGGTAATTAATAATTATCGGTAACGTTTACTGAGTGCTTACTATATATCAGACACTATTTAAACAATTATATGAATTAATACATTTACTCATCACAACAACCCTACCAGGTAGATCTATTACTAATCTCATGTTACAGACAAGAAAAGAGAAGCCCAGGAAATTTTTAAGGACTTGCCTAAATCACAGACAGGAGCAAGTGACAGAGCCAGGATTAGCACCCAGTCATCTGGAGCCTGATTCTGACTCTTGCAGCTGTAATCACTCTAAATCATGAATAAGTTATGAGGCAATGTTTATTTTAAGCAGAGGCATTGACAGTTTTCACATATCTAATCTTTTCATATTAGTGTTGAGATATATATATATATATATATCACCTAGTAAAGCGCATAGCTCATAATGGGATCTCAGTACGTGTTTCTGTGTATGAGTGAATTAATTTATAATTTGGGTACAAGGCACTGGCAAAATTCCATAGTAGATAAATATGTTGCATTGACTCATTGAAATCTAGGTGTTGTAGATAGTGTTTTACAGAAATGGTTGCAAAAATATTTCCTATCCTGCTTGCTCTACTAGAACCTCACCTCTCCTCCAACAAAAGGTGAAGTCCACAGCCACTCTCCTTGATTCTCAGGTAATCCAGCATGAGGGAATTGATGCCATCCAACTTCTGAGGCTAGGCCAAAAAAGGCAAAATAGCTTCTGTCTCACTCTCTTTTGGGTTGCTTGATTTTGAAACTTAGACATTATTCTGGGCAGGAGCCAAGCAGCCACGGGAGGAGCCTCGGGACAGGTGTTGCAGTCCACAGCCAGCTGGGATGAGCCAGCAGGCAGGTGAACTGGTGAGTCCTCGGGTGACGTCAGCCCAGGAGCTGCCCCGGTGGATGCTGCAGGCAGCGAAGATGAGCCAGTCCCTCTGCACCTGCTCCAGGTGCAGACTGCTGAGGTACATGAAGCCTTGCTGTTGTTTTACAACACAGGGTTTGGGGGTACTCGTTACATGGCAATGGATAATTAGGACCTGTGGTTCACTGTCTATATTTAAATATTTTTCTTTATGTTTTAAAAAAATCACTTGGATAAGTCAGTAGTTTGAAGCCAATTTCTGGATTGAAACAGGCCTTGATTAATGTGTAAAATCCTAGTATTTGGTTTATATTTTTACTGTGAACTGCGGAAGAAGTAGGTCAGTACCCTGAGAGTAAAAATAACTGAAATTTATAGATAGGCAATTATCAATGTTTTAACTTATAGGAAGACCTTCTTTTAAATTTTATGTTATTTTACTTTTTAAAAATGTTTTTATTTCAGCATATTAGGGAGGTACAAATGTTAAGGTACCTTATATTGGCCATGCCCCCCTCTCCCCTCGAGTCAGAGTTTCAAGCGTCACAATCCCCCAAACGTTACACATCTCACTCATTATGTTTGTATATACCCATCCCCTCCTCCCCCCTCACACCTGCCCCATACCCGATAAATGTTATTCCTACATGTCCACTTAGGTGTTGATCTCTTAATACCAATTTGCTGGTGAGTACATGTGGTGCTTGTTTTTCCATTCTTGAGATACTTCACTTAGAAGAATGGGTTCCAGCTCTATCAAGGAAAATACAAGACGTGCTAAATCATCATTATTTCTTAAAGCTGAATTGTACTCCATGGTATACATATACCACATTTTATTAATCCACTCATGTATTGATGGGCACTTGAGTTGTTTCCACAACTTTGCATTTGTGAATTGTGCTGCTATAAACATTCAAGTGCAGGTGTCTTTGTTGTAGTGTCATTTGATCTTTTGGGTAGATGCCCAGTAGTGGAATTGCTGGATCAAATGGTAGATCTACTTGTATCGCTTTAAGGTATCTCCATATTGCTTTCCACAGAGGTTGAACTAGTTTCCAGTCCCACCAGCGGTGTAGGAGTGTTCCTATCTCTCTGCATCCATGCCAACATTTATTGTTTGGGGACTTTTTGATAAAGGCCATTCTTACTAGAGATAAGTGATATCTCATTGCAGTTTTGATTTGCATTTCCCTGATGATTAGAGATGTTGAGCATTTTTTCATATGTTTGTTGGCCATTATTCTGTTTTCTCTTGAAAAATTCCTGTTCATGTCCTTTGCCCACTTTTTGATAGGATTGTTTGATTTGTCCTTGCTGATTTTCCTGAGTTCTAAATAGATTCTAGTTATCAGCCCTTTATTGGATATGTAGCTTGCAAAATTTTTGTCCCAATCTGTGGGTTGTCTGTTTGCTCTCCTGAGAGTTTCTTTGGCTGTGCAGAAGCTT
>VBSM01003157.1:1043797-1068371 GCA_008086735.1 Cheirogaleus medius
AGTAGCTGTCACGATGGGGCAGATGAGAAGGGCTGCTCGTCTTCTTTATCGCTCCGCCACGAAATGCATGGGCTGTGCAGAAACGCTGCGTAACCACGCCCATCACTAGGTCTTATTTTTGGGGTAGGGCTTATATTGCGCAAATGCTTAGAAATCCTGCTAGGGCTTATTTTATGGGTAGGTTTTATTTTCGGGGAAACATGGTAGTTGAAAACACAAAGTAGAGGATAAAACATTTCAGATCAAATCAGTCTTGGGGGAGCCTGGTTAGCAGGATGAGACACACACTTCTATATAATTTGCCACTATTTGGGCCAACTGGTACATTGGAATGTGTGCTGGAAGTAGAGCCAGGGGGTCAAGGGTTAGATGTGACTTTGTCACCCACCTGGCTGAGTGAGCTCAGCATCCCATAAACTTTCTGAGCTTCCTTTCATCATCCATGACTCTGAGGGTCCCTGCTTTACAGCTGTGATAACAACCTGCCATGACAGATGCCTGTGTATGGCACTCCTGCCTAGCATCCAGATCAATGCCCCATAATGTTAGTAAACTCTGGATTTATTCAATGAGATAGTGAAAATTTAGCACTTAGCATAATGTACACAATGTCTGACATTTAGTGAAGAACAAGACAATTTTTCTGAAAATTCCAAAGAGTTTTTCTCTCTGCCCTGTGTGTTGGGCTATACGGTACATTTACAAAAGGAGATGTCCATAACATCATCTCATTATTCTGTACTCATTAGCAAAGCTATCTATAAAAATGAACTCTATCCTTCGCTCATACAGAAATATTTTTTTTCAAAAATATGAGCCGTACAGCAGCCATGGTCTAGAGTCTGTGTTAGATGCTGGGCATACAGTGATAAGCAAAACAGACTTGGTTCCCCTCATAAGACTTACAGTCTCATGGAGGGGAAGGTGCCAACCAAGTGATCAGGCAGATCTGCTTCTCAGTGCCCATTTGCCCACTTGCCGAGTTCCACGGGAGAGTAGTCGCAGGTGCTGTGAGAGTCTACAAGGGCCGAGGGAAGGATGTTTACAAGGAAATGGATCTTGAGCTGTGATGTGACAGATGAACAGCAGCTAATGGGAGAAGTCAAGTGGGAAGGGGCAAAGATGTGCAAGGGAAGGAAGTGGACAACACCAGGCCACATAGAGCTTCCAGGTGGGTTGAGAGATTTCAACCTAAAAGCAGTGGGGAGCGCTCAGGCGCTTTGGGCAGGTGCAGCACAGAGCACGTGCTGGCTGAGCATCAGCAGTGGGTGTTAGAAGGCCAAGGTGGAGTTGTGTAGACCTAGGAGTTGTTTCAGAGGACCAAGTTTATAATAATTGTAGCTTGAACTAGAGAGGTGGTGGTGGAGAGGGAAAAAAATGAATGAATTCTGTAGATGTTTAGAAATTTAAATTTACGGGATCTGGTGGTATTGGCTGTGTCAGGAGGGGAAAGGGGAGTTTTCAGTGATTGCTCCCCAGTTCCTGGATCACACATCTAGAAAGAAATTGTGCCACTCTCTGATGTAGAAGGCACATGTGAGACTGTGAAGACCTGTGCTCCCTTTGGACACATGAAGCTGGAGGAACTTCTGAGACATCACATAGTGGACTTGGAGTCAAGAACTCTGGGTGAAGGTCTGGCCTAGCTATGTGGATTTGGGGTGATGGTCCCATAGGGGGCATGAGGGAGAAGTGAGGAGAGAAGAGGAACTCCACTGTTGGGGGTCCACCTGGGAACAGGCTAAGAACATGTCCGGAATGCAATGGACAATTGATATATTGCACTTACGAAAATAAATTGCTAAATGAATGGTAGCAACTTACTGACAGTTTCCTGTTTGTTTAGAACCAAGAAGGGACCTAGAGTTGGGAATTCTCTTCCTCACAGTCCTTGGGAGCATGGAGGGTGTGTGTGTGTGTGTGTGTGTGTGTGTGTTTGTGTGTGTGGAGGAGGAGGGTTGGCATAATCCATGCCTTTTGGATGGAAGGCGAGAATCAAAGTAAAGTACAAATGTAGGTGCATTTCTGAAATGCTTTGTCTTCCTTGCTGGTACTGGAGCTCAGTGCACAGGGAAAACACTGACACACAGGCTTTGCTGCATATAGTATGGAAGTAAAGGAAAAGTGTTGATTTAAGTGTAGCATCAGGTTCTTCTTTAGAAGGCCTCCTGAGTATATGCAATTACACACAGGCTCACACAAAACTAGAAGGACACCGATGTTAGTTCAAAAGTTTGGGAAGCTGGCTCAGGAAAAGGAAGGCAAGTGGCTGTCATTATTCTCCTGTTGGAGGACAAAGTGCCAAGATGCCAAGCTGCTTGCTTATCTGGCTCCACATTTACTTAATTGAGAATAAACGCAGATGACTTTCCCAGTCAGGAAGTGTTGAGTGCTGTGTATGGTGATTGCTAGAAATGCTTGCAGCCTCAAAATGCTGGTTTGAAAAGGGCTATGCTTGGGAAACACTGCCCAGTGGCGGGCTTATGTCGGACCTCACCTCAAGAGGTGAATTTAACAACAACAACAACAATGACACCTCTTAAGGAGATTCAAAACCAGAACTAAAATAAGAAAATAGTGTATGATAATCAAGTAGTATTATAGGAGTGCTTATTAGAACATGCACATGTTTTTTTATGTTGTTACTTACATAACAAAAGGAAAAACTGAATGTCAGTAGTTATAACTAAAAATAATTGTACAAGAACTGATGTGAAATGGCGTAAGAAAGGTGAGAGGGCGTATATAGTACACAGACAGGAGGAAAGCCAGGAGGCACTTGACACAGTAAAGAAGCAGTAAAGGGTGACTAAAATTAGGACTTTTCAATTGTATTATCTTTCTGCCAAGGGCTTCAAATGGCATCATATGGCTTTTGTCACCAATATATCCCTGTAGAAGCAACAGAGTGTTGCTGCTTCTATTTCGCAGAGGAATAAGTGAAAACCCAAGACTAAGCTTTCCTTTTTGTGGTGCAACAAGAGTGACTATTTACAGCCAGTAACATCATCTTTCGAATATCTCATCATGAGGGAAGGACAACTGGTCGCAACTCAGATCTCTATGGTTCATTGTTCATTGTCTCACTCATAAAAACCGTGATGGTTCTGCAACTGTTTGGCAAAAGGATAGGATTTTGCTTTCCTGCCCTTGATTACGTTTGACCTCAGCAGCATGATCAGAGGGGACATAGCGTATCGCTGACTCCCCGCTCCTGGCACAGAGCCCGGCTCGTTGGGTGGATGAAGCAGGCGCAGCTGCCTCTGCTTCCCAGCTGCTGCCGAGGAGCCTCGTCTCCAACAGAGGAGCCACTCACATTCTCTCTTCCTTTCAGATCTTGCATCCAGCCAGTCGACCAGCCAGATCTTTTTGGCTCTAGCTTAGAATCCTCAGAGTTTGGCCGCCTCGCAGCTCCCATGTTAATCAAATGACCCCTTTCCCCCAGGCTGACTGTAGATAGCTGCCCGCCTTCCTGGCCGCACTGTGGGTGATGGTTGCAGTGTCACCCTGCTCCACATACGCTCAGAAGTCATCCTGACAGACTCGCACTTTCTGCCTTTCCCCTGCTTTAGTTGCCTGGCACCTGTCGCCACCCAGCGGCACACTGTGCACCTGTTGGTGTGGTGTGCACTTCCTATCGCCGCCATGGGCAGGAAGGACCAGGAGGATGAGGCCTTTTCTGTCTTTTGTCTGCAACAGCCTCCCCACCTAGACCAGCTCTTATACAGTATTTATTCAGTGAATGAATGAATGTCCATTAATGCATGGTAGATTCTCTTGGGCCACAGGTGGCCTGTCTGTAGATGGACGTCTGCAGTGGATCCTGCAGCCTGGCCTGTAGGACCAGGCTTGTTGCTGCTGCACAAAGCAGTGAATAAAACAAGCCTGATGTGAAACAGAGTGAAACTCGTCTTCCTTGAAGCTCAAGAGGAGGCAGCATTACTCTGTGGTTCCGTGCATTAGAACAGTGGGTTCTTCTGGGGGTGGGTGCTGGTTTTAATTGGGAAGGCCATAAAAGAACTTTCTGGAATGCCATAAATATTCATATTTTGAAATGGGCTTTCTGAATTCTGATATGTTTTATATATATATTTGTTAAACTGTAAACTAAAAATGTATTTTATATATAAATGTATTATATATATCTAAACATATATATGTTTTAGTCCATTTATGCTGCTATAACAAAACATCTGAGCCTGGGTAATTTCTAAATAGCAGAAAATTATTTCTCACAGTTCTGGAAGCTGGAAGTCCAAGATCAAGGCATTGGCAAGTTTTGTATCTGGTGAGGGGCTGATCTCTACCTCCAAGATGGTGCCTGTTGCTGCATCCTCCAGAGGGGCTGAACCCGGTGTCCTCACATGGCAGATGTGTGAAAGACCATGAATGTGCTCCCTTCAACATTGAGTCCATTTATAAGGGTGTTAATCTCATTCACGAGGGCAGACTTAATCTTACCTCCCAAAGGCCCTACCATTTAATATTGTTGTATTGGAGATTAGGTTTCAACAGGAATTTCGGAGGAGATACCATTATTGAATACACAGCAATATATATGTACACATACATATGCACACACATATACATACAGCCCCTGACTTATGATGGTTTGACTTAAAACTTTTCAACTTTACAATGGTGTGAAAGCAATATGCATTCAGTAGAAACTGTACTTTGAGTGCCCGTGCAACCATTCTGTTTTTCACTTTCTGTGTAGTATTCAATAAATTGCACAAGATATTTAGTATTTTATTATTAATAAAATAGGGTTTGTGTCAGATAATTTTACCCAACTGCAGGCTAATATAAGTATTCTAAACATGTTTAAGGTAAGCTGTGCTAAGCTATGATGTTTGGTAGGTTAGATGTATTAAATGCCTTTTTGACTTATGATATCTTCAACTTTTGATGAGTTTATTGGGATGTTACCCCATCATATGAGCACCTGCACATGTGATATGTTAATATATATAAAATATAACTTTCTTCTAAAAAAGTTTTAAGAAAATCTACCCAGATCTCTGAATCAGGGTATACTCATAAGTGTCTATAAAAGTGTGACTCAACCCTTGACTTCAAACTGCACTCTAGGATTTCTATTAAATGTGAAGTCTCCTGAATGCTCTGTATTTGAGGAGTTCCAAAAAGAAATGAGCACTCTAGAGCAGGGGTAGGGAACCTTTTCATGTTGGAAGGCCACATTAATTTAGCTATAATCAAATAAGGCTACATTCAAGAAACTCTGATTAGATATACTTACATTATTTTGTGAAAATGTAATTACTATGTACTTAATAATTTCAAAAATAAAAACTATTTGTAAATTTTAAAGTTAACCTCTTAATGACTTTGTTATGTCTGCTTTTTGTTGGAAAGCATTTGAATATTTGGTTGCAGCATGGAGGTCAGCAGTTCCAGTTGATCATCTAGATGGGTATCAGTCATCTATGACCTTAAGGGCATCTTGATTTGGGTTAGGTAGGAGAATTTACATGCATAACAATAAGTGGCTAAAAAGCAAGAAAGTGTTTTTTAGGCATGTTGCCGAAGGCATGGGTATGCTACTGCATTTTTCCTTATTTCAATTGGATCATTCTTAGCATCAGACAATGACTTTAAAATGACATCTACTGAGAGCTCAATCAATTTCATCTGTAGTTCTTTAGGGGCTTTGGTGATATCAACTAGGTGAGGCTGAAATGCTAATTTGAGTGTGATGTCATGATTCTCAAAGTCAGTGAACCTTTCATCGTGTTCTCCAATTAATAGGTCTATAACAACTGTATATTCTTCAAATGACTCACTTACATCATCCTGTTCATCAGTGACTTTGCTAACTGGGAAAAATGTTCATTCAAAATTTCCTATTGAAGAAGAGGCATTTTGAAGAAAGATAGCTTTTTTCAAAATTCTTGGATTTTTTGCCACTTATCATATATAGATTAGTTTTACCTTGCAAAGAAATATTCAAGTCACTTTGATTTGACATGATATCACACAGAAATACTTCAGTTTTATAGAAATATTCTTTCAATAATTCACATTTCTGATTCTGTTCTTCACAAAATTTAACTATCTGTTCTCACAGAGATAAAATTTTGGCTAACACCTGTCCCTGTAATAGCCAACACACTTTAGAATCGTACCATAAATCCACACTGAATACCTCATCTTTCAACTTCAGCATGTCTGCACTTGCATGAATATAGTTAACAATATTTATAACTTGCTGCAAAGTGTCACTTAAAATAATGGCTTTAGCACAGAGATTTTGCTGATGTGAGATACAATGAAAATAAATGCAAGCATCTGGATCTGTTAATACTTTTTTCTTTTTATCTGTGCAATAAACCCTTCATGTTTTCCTGTCATGGAAGGCACACCATCTGTAAATACACTCACTGAATTTACCAAATTCAGTCCAACTTTACAACCAAGTTGTTGAAGATATCTATTCCCTGTGTTCTGTTCACAAGGGTGCCCAAAGCAAGTAACTCTTCTTAGCAAAGAAAGTCTTCTATTATGACCTGAATGAAGTATAAAACCTGCACCAAGTCAGTAGTATCGGTTGATTCATCCAAAGCAATTGCATAATATATATTTTCCTTTTGAATTATCACATGAAGTTGGTCCGTTAAGTTGGAGGCTAATTCATGCTGCTGATCAGTTATGGTTCTCCTTGAAAGAGGCGGTTGTTTGTACTTTGAAATGTTATTGGGCTCTCAGCATCCTACAACTTCAACAATGCATTCTTTCACAATTTCTACATCACTGAATGGCTTCCATTTTGTCCCAAGTATATAAGCTACTTTAAAAGTTGCTTCAGTGATATTATTCCCATGTTCTATTGCTGCCTGAGAGAATTGTCTTTGCTTTTTATTTTCATCTTTTAATTTCTACAATACAATCTTTCATGCCTCTCCCTCTAAGTTAAAATATTTGTGGTCCTTATGAGTGTTATAATGCTGATGAGTATTGAATTTATTTAATGTTGATATTGCAGTATCACAAAACAAGCAAATCATCTTATCTTTAGCAGAAACAAGATAATATTGCAATTCCCAATCCTCCCAATCTGTTTTCTTCCTTCAGTGTTCTATTGTTCTTCTTTGACACCATGGGCTGTTAAGCAGACAGAATTTAAAAATACTGTTGAGCTGTGCAACTATTCACAAATTCCACTACAAACATGAACACAGCTGATCTAAAGCTGTGTTATGTGATTGTTGTCAAAAGCTGATAACAGACTGGCCCATAAACTCAACCCCCATAGACTCTTGCCAACCAGCCTCATGCAGTAGCGGCGCTGGTCAGGCGGGCGAAGGCAGAACTAAATCATGAGCGTAGCGGCCATCAATTTAGCCCTATGGCTTACTAATGTTCTAATTGAGCCAGTCAATCTGGGAAGATTATTTCATTGAAAATTATTTTATTCTTTGGTATTTTAAATACATTCATTTTAAAAATAAAATAAAAATATAAAAGACAAACAATGTATTAATAAAAATAAAAGGATTTCTTCTGTAAAATTTGGATTCAGTCAAAAGGCCACACTTAAGGACCTAGAAGGCCACACATGGCCTTACGGCTGCAGGTTCCTCAGCCCTGCTTTAGAGTGATCTAAGGCCTCAAGCAGATGGTCACTGGCACACAGTGATGGGTGTGAAGGTGAAGGTCACTGGTACACACTGATAGGGTTTAAAATGAAGAGCATTAATATACACTGATCAGCCTATGAGGGCAACTTTCAAAGCCTCAGCCAATGAGAATAGCAATTTGAAATAATTGCAACTGGACCAGTAATAAAAACTGGACCAGAGATAAAAAGAGAAACTTTTTTTCTCCCTCTAGCTCATCATCACGGAGAGTTTTTCTTTGCTTATTTATCATACAGACTTTTTCCCTAGTGAGCAAAGCCATTTCCACTTAGAAGCGTGGAAGCACCAAGCAAGAGATTACCCAGCCCAAGGATCAGAACTCCAGCCTGGTAGCCTGGGCGTAGGCCAGGTGTTCCCCTTGGGTCATGCTGCCTTTCAGAGTTAGAACTTGAATTAAAGGAAAAACTTGTCAATACTAAATGGGCATGCAGAGAGACCAGTGCACAGAATCTCTTTTTCCTATTTCAGCTTTGCATAATGTGGGGTAAAAACATTAATTCATTTAAAAGCAAATGTACAGTTGTGTTTTGTCTTGTTCACATATTTGCACATATTAACACTAGTTCTGAAAAGATGAAGGGGACATGTTTTTTTTTTTTTTTTTTTTTTCCCCAGATGGGGTCTTGCTATGTCACCCAGGCTGGTCTTGAACTCCTAAGCTCAAGTGGTCCTCCCTTCTCAGTCTCGCAAGTAGCTGGGACTACTGGTGCAGGCTACTGTGCCTGCCTTAGGACGTGGTTTTTGACCTCAAGTTCTGTGGGAAAAGGTATGTAGATAAAAGTTAGAAAATAATATCAGCTTCTCTTCTTTCTAACATATGATCTTTCTATTTCCCGGGAATTGTACAGTTTGATTTAAATCTTTTCTCCTATTTTATCTCCCTTTTCCTGTGGAATTTTAGGGTGCATATTGCATACAGTTTAAAAAAATACTTTAGAATGGTTGAAAACAATCATTGTTTTTAAAGAGGAAAAAGTGCATTGCTTCCAGGTGTTTTTAATAGTTGTATTAATATATATTAAATAAAAATTAAAAATACATAAGACTTTAAACATTTTTTTAATTTCAGCATATTATGGGGGTACAAATATTATGGTTATGTGTATTGCCCATGTCCCCCTCCCCCCTCAAGGCAGAGCTTCAAGCGTGACCATCCCCCAAACGTTGCACATCTCACTCATTAACTTTAAATAAATAAATCACAGCAAACATTGAATACAGGAATATGAATGGGAGGTCTAAAATTATTCTCACATTGAACATTAAATTTACCATTATAAAAAGAAAAAGAAAACATTTCTAGGGCTATTTTATAGTGAAGTAGTTTCAGAACTGATTGCAAGGAAATAAGGTATTTGCCCAAATGAAAGGCATTTTTTATTGCTGAAAACATGCTCTATTGCATCCTAGATTTGAAGTGATTTGAGCCCCTTTGAAATTTGGTTTTATTTCCACAGTGTCACTTTTATGCATCTGCAAATTAAGTGTCATTTAAAGATATTTTTTTGGCCAGTGGGCAGATTACCTGTCTTACTGCATGGGGAATAGTGAAGGGTCTGTATCATGTGGTTTTCTTTTTCAAGGTCTTGTCTGTGGAGTTGTCCCTTCATCAATCCCCTTATTTGCAAATTTTCAGCAATATTGTGTGCGCGTTTTTCAGTAGTGTCGTTTTGGGGGAGAGGGATCCACAGCTCACGTATTCTTAGTGGGATATATACCCTCCCCATGCCCCCATGTTAAGGACTGACTTGGCCATCATAAAATGCCACTAGAGGGTGCACAACAGCCATCAGAGGCTAAAGATAGACAAAAATTTATTTAAATTGATACAGAATATCTCCCAAACTACTGCAACTTAGAAAATATTTAATGAGTTTTAAATGGGCCCTTTACGTAGTTTAAACAGACAGTTTTAAAAAACTGGGATTTTCCATATTCTTTCATGTGGTATATTCTAAAGCATTAATAATTAGTTTGTAACAGTGGCCCAGTCTGTTTTTATTTGACATTTTATATTGATGCTTACAATGTTTAAGACTATGATTCAGGAACTATTAATTGGGAGAATAAAACCAAATTGCATCTAAATATTCTATTGGCTTTTGGACATTACATTTCTGAATGTTCTACCTGTTTGGATTTTATAAAATCTATTTTTAACATCAGTGTGTTTAGTGGAACACGTACAGGATGTGCAGTCCACAAACCTGCTCCCGCCACTCAGTGGTAACCTTGGGGAAATTGAATGAGGTTCCCCTAAATATTTTTTGGATCTATTTTCTCTTTCCCATTTCTACCGCCACTCCTTGGCCCAGGCTCTCACATAATTTCCCTTTTCTTGATTTTTCCTTAACCATTCTCCACACTGTTTTTGGAGTAACCTCCTAACACACCAATATTTTAAGTTCATCATCCTAGTTGAAATGTTATAGAATTCCCCTGGCCTGCAGAGAATACTTAAACACTTGCAAATTCTAGGACAGTCTACCCTACGATACTCACTTTCATCTCTGCATCTTGGCATGAGCTGTTCCTTCATTCGCCAATATCTCTCCTGTTTCCTCCCACACAAAAGTCCTCACCTACCCTCTCACCTTCCCTGTTGCCCCAGAGCTCCTCCCTCAACTCCACGCCTCCTGTATGATAGCACTTGTCCCACATATTGTCATCATGTGCTTCCACGCCTGTGTTCTCAAGTGGACTCAGCACTCGGAGGGCAGAGGCAGGTTTCTTCAGCTGAGAATTCCAAAACTCGGTGGAGATCTGAACACATGGAAGGTCCTGAGGTCTGCTGAGTGAATGATTGCTAGACCGAATGTAATCTGCCATGATCCATGAATAAGGTGATTAATTTCTCTTTCAGGAAAGTTTCACAATTTTCTGCTCATCAATAACAAAGAAGTTCTTATGCAACCTTCTATTTCCAATGAAATTAAATATAAGACAGAAGCAGAATATATTTTACAATATGGTATGTTTATAGCTTTGATTTTAAGGGAAATAATTGAAAAGAGTTTTTAACATCTAACAATATAATCTAAGAGTTCCTGTCCAGTGGAGTAGTTTGAGATTAGCTTCAGTTCAAGAAAAGCATTATATTAACTGTGATAATTTTAAATATTAAATATACTACTTTACTAACAACAAAAAAATACCCCAGCTTGTAAATCTCATCATGTTACTCTTTGCTACAGTGAAAGTTATATTTTGGTAGGAAATCAAGTGTTCATCTTTATTAAGCACAGGAGAAAGACGCTGCCAGGTACCTAGTGCTGGTCTGAAAATTCACTTAAGAGCCTTTGGAAAAACTGAGCTCCTTTTAAGAGAGTTAAACCCACCTCTCAAAATTAGATATGATGATTTGATCAATGATTAATTAGGGGATGTGTATCTTGCTCCAGAGAAAAACTTAGCCAGCTCCTAGCGTGCCCTTCATGCACAGGTGGAATATATGCAGGTGTCCTTTAAATGCTGAAAAATGGGGAGATGAAGTGTCAGTGCCGGGCCAAGTGTGGAACAGCATGCAAAGGAACCCCTTCCTGGCCTTTGGGTCCCTTCCCTGAGGAAGCCAAGCACTTTAGTTCTGGGGAAAGTTCTTCTTTGGGCCAGCCAAACCCACTGCTCCAGGCCAACCCCAAGCCAAGACCAAAGGTCAGCTCATGGTCACGTTTCAGTTAAAATTCTTATTTCCCTCTGGCACCTTCCCAAGGTGCCCACATGAGTTTGCCCTTGCCTTGACCTCATCAATGGATGGGAGGGGCTCCTTCCTTTCTGCCTTTCCTGCTGAAGCTTGGGCTCCTTTTGTTCCCGGAGGGATAAGCCTCCCGTATCCTGTGAAATGTGAGCAGCAGTTTTGACCAGGTAGGGGGTGGGATTTGATGAGGTAGGAATCTACCAGTGTTGCTCTTAGCTTCTAAACCAGGGTTGGCAACCTTTTGTAAAGTGCCAGACAGTAAATGTCTTAAGCTTGGCAGGCCACATATGGTCTATGCCACAATAATTCAACTTTGCCATTGTAGCACAAAAGCAGCCCCAGACAATATGCAAATGAAGGATAGTGTCTGTGTTCCAATAAAACTTAATTTATAAAAATAGGTGGCAGGCCCTTGGGCTATAGTTTGCTGATTCCTCTCTATACCACACCAGTGGGGAATTAGCACCACAGAAAAATGGCCAATAAATCAACTGTCTGACAATAAGGACAGAGAACCAGAAATAAAAGGGACAGGCATCTGTTTAACTCTCTTAAATCTTTATTTGGGCTCTTGTTGTCCCAAGAGCATCTGAAGTCCTAAGGATTGCAGGATGGATTGCAGGATGCGGGATGAGATGTCTTATGCAGAAGACAGCACTCTCCCCAGGGCAGGAGAACAAAGCCACCATCTGGAATGGATTAGAGCCCACTCCTCACATACATCTGTAGACGCTAAAGTTTTGTCTCTTGGGGTGGGCCTGTGGGGAGTGGGCTTCTTCCTACAACAGGCCATTTTCCCCAAAGAATATTTGCAAGAGAGATATTTTTCCCCATCCCTCCTTAACTACATTGCAAATGTATGTTCAGTGGAAAATTCTCCAACTAACACTTAATCAAGCAGCCCAACTGGCCACTTCTCCTCTCAGCTGGCCTCCAGCTTTGAAGATAATCACTGGCACCCAGCCCAGGAGTCCAGGTTTCAGGCGTGGGTTGGGGAATTCTCCTGTAATAGCCCTGCCACGGCCTGGAGGTCCTGGGATGTCTACTGTCTGAACTGCCAGTGCCACCCTTTTGGATACCTAGTGATTTTATTTGGATTTTGTAATTAAAATGGTGGGCCAAGTATTATAGACAAATTAGGTTTTGCCTTCTGGAATGTTCCCATGTGGTCATATGGTAGGATCCTTTTGGCCGAATCTTGCTGAGAGCCACAGCTCTAGTGAAGTCAGCCTCGGCTGAAACCTGAGCGCCAGGCAGCCGCTGAGGCATTTCAGCCTTTGCTGCAGAACGGACAAGACAGACCTGCACTTGGTGGTCTGTTGAATCGCTCCACATCTTGCTGTTAAATGAGTCCTTCTGGGATCGTTCAGATGGATGGAGGGTGTGCCTAAGAATGATAATGGCAGTTTAAAATCCTGAACAGCAATAACTTGGATGCACATACATTGTCTTCCAAGAAGTCAAATTTGCCATATAGATGATATTTCAGTAATCTTCATTCTTCTTTTGAATTTTAAGTAATGTGGCCTATAAAACTGAAAAGGCAGCAAAACAGTCATTTGTTTTGATAAAATACTTCAATATTATTGTTTCCCTTTTCTTGAGAAATTCTTTTTTGGTAAATTTTAGTTTCTATGAGCAACCAATAGTGTCAGCTCATGGACATTTCTTCTATGTGAAAATAATAGAATTTGGCTCTTTTTAGTTCTTCTACTCATTTAACCCCAAGTTTTTTTGTTTTTTCTTTTGCCTTTTTCATCACATTAAAGAAATAGGACTCATTATCCTCTAGTTGATTTATCAATCTCCAACATTTCCCATGAAATGGAAAAGGAAAGTCAGCAGTCTGTTGCTTCAAGCTAGTCTCCTTTGCACAGCTCTCTTCTCCCCCTCCCTTTGTCCTTTTCTCCCTTTCTCTCTCCTTACTTTCCTTTAAAGAGTTCAAAAATGCAGACACAAAAACATAAATCACTTCCCCCGACCCCGGATCCCCAGGACCCCTCTTCCGAGGCAACCACAATGAATAGTTTGCTGAAAGATATTCTGACTCAGGCCTAGGCTGCTGTCAGAAGCAGTATGTGGTCTATAGTCTTCAATGTTCTGCACTTTGAGCTTCTACTCAAGCCTATGTCTTGAAGATTGTTCCACATCAGCACTGGTAGGTCTGCGTCAAGTAGGTCAAACCTCTTGGCTCATGGGTGGATTTCAGAATTCCTTATAATCAGCTCCATATTTTCCTCCTGAACATTAATCCTCACGGATCCTCAGTATTCTTGAGTGTGTTGGACTGACTCTCTCCCGCCCTTCAAGGATTTGTTCACTCCTACTCTGACGTTGGGCCATGTGCTCCTGCCCCACTGTTAGATGCCTGTAGTCCAGCGCCCGCCTCTTTCGTAAAGTCTTTCAAGGCTATACTAGCCAAGTGGCACTCTGTCTTCACAGGAATGCCTTTATTGATCTCTTTCTTAATTTAAGCTTTTATTTATAGTCGTTTAAAGCAGGAGCTGAAGCCATGATTTTATTTTGCTCTGTGATGTGATTTTCTCAGGTTGCTTATAAAATTCTAACATTCGTGTAATGGTTGATTTGGAAAACATTGTATCATAGATAGGCATTTTTATGTCCATTAAAATATATACCAAGATCAAAATCTAGGTTAATTCAAGTCACACAGTTTAGAGAAAGAAGAGACCTCAGCACCATTTAACATGGTCTTGTTGTTGTGTAGATGAGACCCAGTGAGTCACCCGGAGAAATCAGACTGGACTGAGGTTAGAACTCCGGCCTTGTCCTCCAGGCCATCTGCTCTGTTTGGTGCACTCTGTTCTCTCTCCCTGGCTCAGTCTTCACACCTCCACGCTGCCCACAGTGTACCATACTCTGATTTCTATCATGAAGTGTGGCCTCTCCCATCTCTTCCTCCTCAGGAGACAGAAGCATTTAAGATTCATCTATTTGATTAGGGCTAACTGAACTCACTGATTAGATGTTGGTGGCTTTCTCCAAAATGAGGGAACCATGTTGCTTGGTAACTTTGCTGCAGATCAAAGCCTAAAACATCACTTGGCAATCCTTCTGTTGTTCTTTGAAAGTTCTGCCTCTGGAGATAATTTTCTTTACATTGACATTTTTCTTTATAGTCTTTTAGTCCCTGGGAAACAACCTCTAAAAGGCTGAGCCAAGTGACAAAGCTTAGCCAAGTGACAAAGAGCTGACACTTTTTAAATACATTAATTTGCCATCTCCACCTAAGGTATGTCCTCTTGTGTTTACTTTCCCCTTGCAGTGGGCGCTAAAGGGTTGGTATTAATAGTCATTCTCATATGAAGAAAGAACTTTTTTCTCATGCCAGTTTATATTCTAAATTTCAAAGACAAAAAAATCTCTGGGAAAGAAACCATGATATAATATTTTTTGGCAAACAAAGCCCCATTGAAGTGGAAATTTGAGTGTTAGGATTAGGGAAAGATTAAAGATGTATATGAGATGATTGCAACTGATAGATGAAATGTAGCAAAAAAGGATGAAAAGTATTCTGGAAAGGCAAAGGTAATAAATCTCTTTTCCTACTCATCAATGTTTGTGTTCACTAAATGTTTTAGAGGAAATGAAGTATAATACAACATATATTCTTAAATGGTTTTTGAACTCTTCCTTAAAGACAGTAACAACTAATTTGTACCCTCTACGTACATAGTAAGTGTTCAATAAGTGTTTGCTGGTCCCATTTTAGAAGTGGTGCAACAGACATTCATTATCACACTCCCTAAAGTTTTACTATCTTTTAGAGCTACCATTTTTTTTTTTTTGTAGAGTTAGATTATCAATAATTATATTGCCCAGGCTAGTCTCGAACTCCTGGCCTCAAGTGATCCTCCTGCCTCAGCCTCCCAAAATACTGGGACTACAGGTATCAGCCACCATGCCTGGCCCATTTGTATAATATAATCTCTTATGCACTATGAAATGCACACGTAAGCATAAACTCATGGACACAAATAACAACCATCACAATATTGTTGTTTTTTTATAGCTTGAAAGATTTTTCTAATTTTCTGTTAAAGGATTGGATGACTTAGAAAAATAAGCCATTTTAAGATATTAAGGTAATTATAGACTATAGAGGACTAGAGAAAAAATGCTAATTTATTTGTTTGTTTAGAGATGTAGATTGCCAACAATTTGTGTCCAAACTGCATATTGATATTTAAAATGCCTCAAGTCAATGTTTGTGGTATTAACTTTGGGGGAAGCTGTGTAACTGAAGAAGATGCTGATTGCATGAATGAAGGCATTTGCTTTTACCTCTTGATGAACTTGACTTCTTAACAAGCCAATGCATATTACAAAGGTCTAGTATTCTAGATGTCCTTTCCCATGTTGCTTTTAGATTCAGCTGGAATTAATACTATATCTCAGGGCTGCCACTGAAAATATAACTCCTGAAAAGTGGATTATTTTGTTATAACAATATGATTGCTATCCAGTTCCTGGTAGATTTAGGATGGACATTGATGGCCACCACTAAATCATAAAAAATGGGAAATCTTTGCTACCAAGATCACAGATTGGTATCCTTCCCATTCGTCTCTTCTCCAGTGACCATCTCTCTTTCTCCCTCTCTCTCTTGCACTTGCTGAAGTGCAAAAATTATGTCTTCTCTACAGGATGAGGAAGAAAGTTACCTTTCCTGCAGAGTAAGGGTACTTTAAGGAACATGCTAAATGCATTTCAGCAGTGAGCTTGGCACAGACTTGGAATATTAAGCAAACCTTTTGGATTGGTGCCTTTCATATCTGCACACCCTGTTTCTACTTGGTGGCAGCTGCAGCAACGGGAACAAGTGAAAGCGAGTACCAATCACCAGGACAGGAGGGCAGTGACCTCAGAATTTAGAAGCTTGTATGATAGTCATGTGCCTCGGTCTATAACAATTCTATTGTGATGAAAGGAGGTTTTGTTATGCTAAATTTTCTTGGTGGACCTGTCTGGAATTATAGGAGTATAATACATTATCTTCTCATTTTCTTTAGACAAAATGGTCAGCAAGGAAGGGAGGATACACCATGCCAAAAACTATCTAAGTGAAACCAAATGCAACTGAGTAACACATTTGGACTTGGTTGTTTCCAAAACCTGTTCTTTTTTGTGGAATGAAATCAGCCCACACTGCTGTCTAGAATGTAATAAAGATGGGGAGGGTGTTCTGCTTTTAACAATGTGTTAGAAGAATGCATTTTTATGCCAGCCCTTTTAAGGTTATGTGATATACTAACTTTTGCAAGCTTGGTTCCTTTCCTGGTAAGTGAAAACCGATAAAGCAAAACCACTTTGCCTCAGACTTGCCCCAGTATGCATTTGGAATGTGTCAGCTCCCTTAGTGTGGCCAGGTCTGGCTGGGATTGCCCCGAGCTTTTGGCCATTCCACTGCCTGGTCCACTCCACTGTTAGCAGCAGTGTGATTTGCAGGCCAGAGAAATGATGATGCAAGCTGTGCATTCTGCAGCATATGAGAGGGTTTCCTATTAGAAGTGGACGTTAAAAACACTTCTTAAAAATCCTTTTATATAAATAGGAAATTTATAAAAAACAAAAATACAAAGAAATATATTTTTCATAATGGCTTCACTTTTCTTGTTTTGAAGTATGTGAAGTAAAAAGTGAAACTCTTTTCTTTTTAACCACAACTAACAGTTTAGCTACCATTACCCAGACTGTTCCCTGGACCTCTATATCCAACTGCCCTTACACTCATAGATACTAGAACTAGTTTTATGGTAGTTTTAGTATGTTGATTATACCATACGTACTGTTTTACTTAATTTTTGACATGTCTATTTTCCCACGTTGGTGCATATAAATCTACTGCATACATGTCTATACTAAAACTTTTTAAGTGTCCCAATTTTGATGGATCTGCAGATTATTTTTGAGAAGAATACATTATAAATAACAAGCATTTAGATCTTAGAGATCATCTAGTTAAATTTTCTCTCCTTATAAATGAGGAAATTAAAACCCAGAGAGGCTGAATGCCTAGCATAATTAATAGAGAACCATGAATAGAGCATATACCTCCTGGTTTCTTTCTGCTACCTTTTCTTTCTGTTACCATGTTTTTAGTCATGAGGACTCAGCCTATGTTGCAAAAGAGGACCCGAGAGTGGAAGGCTACCAAGATGCGCCTTCATGACAAATTCATTTGCTCAGGTTCTCTTCTAGTTGTTGGGGAAACACCATTAAAGAAAACAGACAACAGCCCCTGCCCTCAGGAAGCTCACAGTTTAGTGGGATGGGTAGGAGTAGACAGTATACATAAATAAGTAAAAAAAAATTTTTTTTTGAGACAGAGTATTGCTCTGTTGCCCAGGCTAGAGTGCCATGGCGTCAGCCTAGCTCACAGCAACCTCAGACTCCAGGGCTTAATCAATCCTTGCCTCAGCCTCCCGAGTAGCTGGGACTACAAGCATGTGCCACCATGCCCGGCTATCTTTTTCTATTTTTAGTAGAGATGGGGTCTTACTCTTGCTCAGGCTGGTCTCCAACTCCTGAGCTCAAATGATCCTCCCACCTCGGCCTCCCAGAGTGCTAGGATTACAGGTGTGAGCCACTGCACCTACCCTAAATAAGTAAATTATATGTTATATTGGGAAGTGATAAATTCTGCAGAGAAAAGTTAAGGAAGAGAGAGGTGGGTTGTGTGTGGTGGGTGATATTATAATTTTAAGCGAAAAGGTTATCAGAGAAGGCTTTATCAAATAAGGTGACTTAAAAAACTACTTTATTATAGTAATTAAAACAGCTTCACAATGGCACAAGAACAGGGACATTGACCAGTGGAACAGAACAGAGAGCCCAGATATAAAACCATCCTTGTATAGCCATATAATTTTTGAAAAAGCAGACAAAAACATACACTGGGGAAAAGAATCCTTATTCAATAAATGGTGCTGGGAAAACTGGGTAGCCACATGTAGAAGACTGAAACAGGACCCACACCTTTCACCTCTCACAAAAAACAACTCACACTGGGTAAACGACTTGAACCTTAGGTGTGAAACTATTAGAATTCTAGAGGAAAACGTTGGAAATACTCTTATAGACATTGACCTAGGCAAAGAATTTTTGAAGAAGACCCCAAAGGCAATCACAGCAGCAACAAAAATAAATAAATGGTACCTAATCAAATTAAAAAGCTTCTGCACAGCCAAAGAAACTCTCAAGAGAGCAAACAGACAACCCACAGAATGGGAGAAAATTTTCACAAGCTACACATCCGATAAAGGGCTGATAACCAGAATCTATTTGGAACTCAGAAAAATCAGCAAGGAAAAAACAAACAACCCTATCAAAAAGTGGGAAAAAGACATGAACAGAAATTTTTCAAAAGAAAACAGAATAATGGCCAAAAAACATATGAAAAAATACTCAACATCTCTAATCATCAGGGAAATGCAAATCAAAACTGCAATGAGATATCACTTATCTCCAGTAAGAATGGCCTTTATCAAAAAGTCCCCAAACAATAAATGTTGGCATGGATGTGGAGAGATAGGAACACTCCTACATTGGTGGTGGGACTGCAAACTAGTTCAGCCTCTGTGGAAAGCAATATGGAGATACCTTAAAGTGATACAAGAGGATCTACCATTTGATCCAGCAATCCCATTACTGGGCATCTACCCAAAAGAACAAAAGTCACTCTGTGAAAAAGACACCTGCACTTGAATGTTTATAGCAGCACAATTCACAATTGCAAATTGTTGAAACAACCCAGGTGCCCATCAATACATGAGTGGATTAATAAAATGTGGTGTATGTATACCATGGAGTACGATTTAGCTATAAGAAACAATGGTGATATAGCACCTCTTGTATTTTCCTGGCTAGAGCTGGAACTATTAAGTGAAGTATCCCAAGAATGGAAAAATAAGCACCACATGTACTCACCAGCAAATTGGTATTAACTGATCAATACCTAAGTGGACACATAGGAATAACATTTACCGGGTATCGGGCAGGTGGGGGGAGGGGATGAGTATATACATACATAATGAATGCTATGTGTACCAGCCTGGGGTTGGACATGCTTGAAGCTCTGACTCGAAGTGGGAAGGGTGCAAGGGCAATATACGTAACCTTAACATTTGTACCTCCATAATATTCTGGAAAAAAATAAAATAAAATAAAAACCAACTTTATTGAGGTATAATCACCATACAAAAAGCCACGCACAACAAAGCGGACACTTTAGACATGTGTATACACACCGGAAGCAGTGACCACCAGCAAGGTCACGAACATATCCACCACTCAGGCCCTTGCACTCCATCCCTCCTGCCTTTCCCTGCCCATACTCAGCAACTGTTGAGGTGCTCCTTGCCACTCCACAGTAGCTGGGATTTTCAAGATATTTATATAAATGGAATCCTATGGGATATACTTTTCTGGGGAGGGTATGGCTTCTTTCATTCAGCATAATTATTCTGGGATTCAGCTGTCCCATTGAGTGTGTCCATAATAGTTCAGTCCTTTTATTGCTGAGCAATATTCCATTATGTAGCCATTAACCACTGATGGACACATGGACTGCTCCCAGTTTGGGGCTATTCTAAATAAAGGTGGTATGAATATTCATGTACACATCTTTGTGTAGATAAATGCTTCATATGTCTTGGATAAATACTTAGGAGTGAAATGACTGTGTGAGATGGTAGGTACAAATTTAACTTTTTTAAGCAATTGCTTAACTCTTTCCTTTTTCCTACAGTGACTGGAATATTGCAGATTCCCACCAGCGGTCCCTGAGCTCCCGATTGCTTTAAATCCTCATCGTTGCTTGTGATGGTCAGTCTTTCTAATTTTAGACATTCTCAAATGTGTACAGTGGGATCTCATTGAGGTTTTAATTGCATTTTCCTGATGAATATTGATGTTGATTATCTTTTCATGAACTTACTTGTCTTCTGTATAGCGTTTGGTGAACTGTTTATTAAAATATTTTGCCATTGAAAATAAATTGGATTGTTGTCCTTAAAAAGTTTTTAGAGTTCTTTAAATATTTTGAAAACAGACCCTTTATCAGATATGTCATTTGCAAATATTATTTCCTAGCCTATGACTTATCTTTTCATTCCCTTAGTATTGTCTTTTTAAGCGCTCTTAAATTTGAAGAAGTCCAATTTAATCATTTTTTTTTCTCTCAGACTTTTGATGTTGTATCTAAGAAGTCATTGTCTAGTCCCAAATCACAAACATTTTCTCTTATGTTTTCTTCTGGAAGTTTTATAGTTTTATGTTTAAGTTTATGCTAATTTTTGAATAATTTTTGTGCATGATGTATTGAAATATTGAATGCTGTATTGAGAATTCTTTAAAAATCTATAATAGTGTCATATTTTTTCATCACTATTTGTTGAAAACACCATTATTTCTCCATTCATTTGACTTTGTAACTTTGTGGAAAATAAATTGACCAGATACAAATGGGTTTATTTGGGGACTCTCTATTCTGTTCCTTGTATCTATATGTCCATTGATATGGTAATGCAAGACTGTCTTAATTATTATACCTTTATAAGTCTTGACATCAGGTAATGTAAGTTATCTAACTTACATTGTACGTTCCTTTTCAAAGTCATCTTTGGAATTGGCTATGCTAGATTGTTTGCATTGCCGTATGAATTTTTGAATTAGCTTGTCAATTTCTGCAAAAATCCCTGCTGGAATTTTGATTTGGATGGTTTGGAATCTATAGATCTGTTGGGACAGAGCCAACACCTTAGCAATATTGAGTCTTTTGATCTATGAAGATGGTATATATTTCCATTTATTTAGGTCTTTGATTTCTTTTCAGCAGTGTTTTTTAGTTTTCAGTGTATAGATATTTCACATATTTCTCAGATTTACTTATAAGTATTTTATGTTTGCTGATGCTATTAAATGATTTTTAATGTATGTTTTCCATTGTCCATTGTTAACATGAAATACAATAGAATACAAATTGTGTATCTTATATTCAGCAATATTGCTAAGCTGTCTTATGACTTTTTGACATAAGCTGTCTTATGACAAAAAGTTCTCATGACCTTTTGTTTTTTTGATATTCCATAGAGTTTCTACATAGACAATCATGTCTTTGAATAAATAATGTTTACCTTTTACCTTTCCAGTCTAGATGCATTTTGCCTTATTGCACAAGTTAGAAATTCTAATACAAAATTGAATAGAAGTGGAGAGAATGGACATCCTTACCTTGTTTCTGATCTTAGTGGCAAACTATACAGTCTTTCACCATTAAGTACCATGTTTAAGAATTGTGATAGATGTATGATTTTTTAATGGATGCCTTTTATTAAGATAAGAAAGATTCCTTCTATTGCTATTAATATTTTTAGCTTGAAGGCCTTTTAATTGTGATATATAAATTTGTAAAATTGTCCCTGGTAATATTGCCAGGCATGGTGGAGAGAGGGTGCAGGACTGCTAGAAACAAACTGGATTTCAACCCTACTTCTGAGAGGCAGCTCTGACTACTAAGGGCAGGAGATTGTCTGCAGCTGGGGAGGAGGAGCTGTGACCCTCTGGAACTGTAATGAACAACATAGAGTAAATGAGTGAGGCGCCTGGAGGAGTCGGGTATTCTCTCTGTGATGATTTTCTTTGTTTTACAGGGCTAATCTCATAAATGTGCTTTAGGCACAGTACTGTGCAATTTTAGTCCCAGTTACCATATTTTACATGCATTTACTTCATAAAAGCAAGCACTTTCACGCTCCCTTTAAATGTGGTTCTTCTGTTTGGATTGCATAGTAAAGGCAATCAAAGCACCATCGCCTAGGGACCTCACTCATTGAGCGCGCACACACACACACACACACACACACACAGAGTCTATTAATATCTAGCTATCTTAGCTCAGGTAGTTATAACAAAATGCCATAGACTGGTGGCTTAAGCAACAGACTTATTTCCTACATTTCTGGAGGCTGAAAAGTCCAAGATCAAGGCCGATTCTACTCCTTGTCAGGACCCTGTTCTTGGCTTAACCACTTCGGTACAGCGCTCACCGGTCGCGAAGCCTCGCCCACAGCCGGCACTCACAGTCCGCACGGCAGTGTGTGCTGTGCATTGACGACAAATCGTTTTGCTCTTGTGTGATGAGGAAAGCTTTAAAGCACTGAAAGTTTGTTTGACTTTACAGGCAGCTTTACTTGTCATGTAAATCAGAATAGGTAACATATACATATATGTTTTCATTACGTTATTTTTAAATGTTCACAATTTTATTTTGATAAATGAAAAATTAGAAAAGTCATATCACGGCTGTCGGCTAAAGTCGCTGTGCGCGTTCATCTGTGGCTGTCGACTATAGTCGACGCTGATACTGAAGTGGTTAAAGATGGCCACCTCCTTGCTACGTCCTCATCTGCTGGCTGGTGAGAGGAAGCCCTGGTGTCTCTCCCTGTTCTTATAAAGGTACTAATCCCATCAGGGGGGTTCCAACCTCATGACCTCATCTAAACCTAATTGCCTCCCAAAGGCCCCACCTCCTAATATCATCATCTCATTTGGGGTTATGGCTTAAAATATGAATTTTTGAAGAGGCGGAAACATCCAGTTCTATGTATTGAACTTGTATTGAACAAGAATGGTTCATAAGTCACTTCACTATATTATTTCACTTTAACCTTTCAAAAATCTTGTGACATAAACAGGCCATAGTAAGGCACTGAGCTCACTGAAACTCTTAAAGGTTGAGTCGATTGAGATTCTACAACCAATACAAAGTGGAGCAAGGATTCCAACCCACATCTTCTGTCTTCTTCTCCTCCTTCCCCCCTCCACTTGCTGACTCTCCCAGCCACATTAGCTCGCTAACTGCTAACTCGGACTCCAGGCATACTTTGTCAGAGACTAGGCAGTGATTTATCTGCAATGTGCTTCCCTCAGATATCTGACTCAATTGCCTCTCTCCAGATTTCATTCAAATTTCACCTTCCCAGTGGGGGCTTCTCTTCAGAAGCCTCTTCACAGTTGAAAGTGAGACCCTCCTTCTCACTTAACTTACCACAGTCTCAGTCCCCCACGGAATGCTTTATTCTCTATAGTATTGTTTTACTACCTAACCGGCCAGATAATTTCCAAGTTTTATTTCTTTTCTCCCTTTCACTGAATCAACAAGTGCTCCAAGAAATGATTTGGAAGCTGAGGGAAATGCTGTACTTTTCTCTTTTCCCCATCTGCAGATGGTTTTCCTGGGCTGGGCAAAGACTTAGGAAACATGGAGCCTTTAGCCAGTAAGTCTAGGGGAGACCCGGTCGACCTCGAGGGCAGCCAGAACTGGCTGTGATTGCAGCTGCTGTGACTAGTTATCCTAGTGGTTCACACCAGCTAGAGCCCGGCCAGTTCTCAAAGACAATCTTTTCTGACGTTTGTAGGCAGCATGATAAATTCTCAGTAAACGGTATTTTCAGTAATTATGGAGCAGACATGGGCTCTTCCTCGCTCCGTCCCTCTGCATGCGAGAAGCGGGACGTCGGCCCGGCCCCTCCGGCTGACCGGGGAGCGAGAGAGCAGGACTGGCCTAAGTCTCCGCTACAGACAAAGGCGCACGACCGACAGACACACGAGCTTAAAAACGAAAACCAGAGAGTGTTTGCCAGCGCAGGGCAGGGGGTCCGGGCTGCAGGGCGGTCAGGCGGGTGGGAGAGAAGCACGGAGGGAGGCGGTGAGGGCGGGTCGCCCGGCCTCGCCCGCCTGGAGCTCGCCTCCTCCCCGGCTGTCAGCCCGACGCCGGGGCTCAGCCTGCGAGGTCGGGAAGGGAAGCTCCTCCCACTCCCTGTCCCCTGGGCATGTTTGAGAAAAGTCCGTGTGGAGCCGGGCTGGACACGTCCCCTCACGCGTGCCGACTCCCCGCAGCGGACTCGGGTCCGCGGAGCGAGGGCCTGAGCGCCGCGTGGGGACGGTGAGCGCCTGCTGCGCACACGGGTCAGGGGAAGGGGAGCCTTACACGGCAGGGGCCGGGACAGACGCGGGGAGCCCAAAGCTCCCACCACTCCTGCGGGCGGCCAGAGGGGCGCTGGCCCGCCAGTCCCCAGTGCTGGGCCTGGTGGGCGGTCGGCGGGTCGGGAGGAGGAAGGGACCAGGCTGCCCCGCCGCGGGGCTGGAGGAGAGGCTGGGCCTGGGGCTTCCTGTCGAGCTGCTCCATTCCCAGCAC
>VBSM01003157.1:1068471-1102904 GCA_008086735.1 Cheirogaleus medius
GGGTGGTGAGGGGGTTGGGGGGAGGGCGATGGCAGCAAGGGAAGGTAAGGAAAGGGAAGAAGGGTCATGGAAGGAAGGAGGAGCAGGAGGAGAGTAGATGAAGAAGGGAGGAGGAGGGTGAAGGAAGGAGGAAGAGGGGAAGGGGAAGAAAGGGGAGAGGGATGGAGAAGGAAGGAGCAGGAGGGATGTGGGAAGAAGAACGAGCAGGGTGGGGGAAGGAAGGAGGAGCAGGGGAGGGGTTGGAAGGAGCAGGGTTGTGGAAGGCAGGAGGAGAAGAGATGGAGAGGGATGGAGGAGGAAGGAGGAGGAGGGTTGGGAAAGGAAGAGGGAGGAGAACTGGCGAAGGCAGCTCCTTCTTAGGGTAGCCTCTTCTCGAATGCTCTATTTCCTCTCCAGTCCACTTTGTGTTTTCCAGAAATGTATCAGATCCTTTCTCTGGCATACGATTCCCACAATCTCTTGGCTTTTATTGGTCTGCAGATTTTGATATTTCTACACTTTCATTTAAATATACTTTTAAGAGGAACACAAAGTAAATATGTGTTCCTGATATGTCGTCTTGAACTGAAACTCCCTGTTGATTCTTGTACCCAACTTTCCCATAGCAGAACACCAACCTCAGTACTGATGCACATAACATTGAAGATGTCAAATTTTCTTGAGAAATTACTAAGGATTTAATATATGATAATTTTGAATGGGGAAATAATACTCATCCCATGGAGTTGATTTGAAGATTAAATTAGGTAATTAATATGAGAATGCTCTGTAAAGTTTCAAGCTCTATACAAATGCTTTGTGTTAGATTTTTGTTGTTGTTGCTGTTGTTATATCACTTGTTTTCAGGACATTGGTTAGGTGAGAAAGTGCCATTTGCTTTACTCTTTTGAAAACCAGACTGTATTTTCAATAGCTCAGTGGAAATGTAATGCATTTTTTTTTGTAAAGGTTGGGGATGAGGCCATAGGTGTTTCTCAACACTCATCAAACACTACACAGTATTTTTAACAATGAATTTACTCATGCATTCCTCTTTCCAATTTTGTTGAGGACCTACATCTAGCCAGACTTTTTACTTCCGGTTTTGGTAAACATTTTCTAGATTTTAAATATTGAAGGCTTTGTGGGCCATAAGAAGTTTCTGTAGCTGCTCCTCATTCTCTTCCTTTTCCTCCTCTCTTTTTTTCTTCTTCAATAACCCTTAGCCGTTCTTAGCTCACAGGTCATACAAAACAATCTGTGGACCACTTTTTGCTCATCTCTGCTCTATCTATATCTTTACTGAGTAGAAGGCATATCCTTGAGTGAATCACTCCTTTGAATCACTTACTGGTCTCTGCAATCTTGCTTGTCCTTGCTCTTCTACAGTCTCTAATCAACACAGCAGCCAGAGAGATCAATGAAAGTCAGATCGTATCACTCAGATCCCTTCAATAACTTAATCAATACAAAACCCCAAGTCTTCAAAATGCCTCCAAAAGCCCTAGCAATCCGGGCCCTCCATTTCCTTTCTGACTTCATTTCCTTCTCCTCTCTGCTCTCAACTCCACACACTGATGTTCTCCTGGTCCCAGAATACTCTAGGGATGCTGTTACCTCACAGCCTTCCCATCTGGCTGTTCCCTCTGCCTGTAAACTCACTCCTCAGATATGCACGTTGTTCTCCCCTGCAACCCTGTTATGCTCCTTCTTAAATTTCACCTTCCCCATTATTTCAAATTGAAACTTCCCCCATCAACTAACACTCTCCATCTCTTTTCCCTGTTTTTTATTTCTCCCTAGCACATACCTGATATATGATTTATTTCACTCATTTATTTAATTTTTGTTTAATATGTTGATACTTTTATATATTTTTTTATTCATTTATTTTTGTTTCCCCTGCAACTAGAGGGTGGTTATATTATCTTTTTTCTTCACTGCTATATTGCCTGAACACAGCTGTAAAACCTACAGAAGAACAGTATCTAGCATTAGGTAGGAGATCAATAAATTGTCTTGAATGCATAAATGTGTGCGTAGACTAATGAACGAATCCCCCGGCTTTCTTCATTGAGGACTGGTGTAAAGAGGAAGGTAGCGTGGTTGGGACAGGGCACTATTTTTAGTTCTCTGATCTGTACCTTAATGGATACATTTTTGTTTCTTTGAATAGTTTTAATGGGGAAGTTGGGAACTAGTTTAGGGAGACACGCAACCACAATTTTTATAGAGTATTCTCAAGAGTTATTTTAGACATGTATAAATATTGAAAATACATGCATGCATATGGACCTCTCTCAATTTATTTCACACTTTACAAGAGCCCCTTGAGGTAGGGATGGCAAGTATCAGTATCCTTCTTCTACAGACGAGCTCAGTCTGCTCGGGCCTATGTCATACTTTAGTTACAAATGTAAAACTAGACTGAGAGTTTTTATGTAGATCCTCCCTGGAAATCTGTGACTTATTAATAAGACCCTGGTAATCCACAGAGCTTTATTCAGCTTCCAACAATGCATACACTACAGACTCAATTTTGTGTCTTTCGTTTTAATGAAAGAAGAAGAAACGTACCTAGCACAGAACAAAGAGAATTTTAAATGCTGTTCTCTGTTAATATTAGTGGTGAGGAATGTAGGCTCCAACCCCCTTAAGATGGCTTGAGACCATCATATCCGCACTGCGGCCAAGGGGATGCTCAGCCAGGCTGCCCTTCTCTGTCACACGGAAGAATGCCTACAACATGTCATTACACTTACTGAGACAGAGAAGGGACATTGAGTAATTAAGAGTCCTTCAGCTTGGTTTTTCCTGATATCTTGCCTATAAAATGAAGATAGTTGGACTGGACACTTTTGGCTATAAAGACATTGGATATTAATTTTCTTGGTGAATGAAATGAGCTTATTTTATCTCTGCAGCCTCCCATATACCTCTGTACAACCTCTGTTCTGTGCTTGGAAAGAATCAAGTAGAAATTAAAAATTAAGATAAATGATAAATGATACATGGGAGACTTTCTCAACTTACATGAATATGTAGAATTAAATGTGACTCAGTGTCAATGTTTATTTTATTTTAGTTTTATATGTTGGAGCAGAACCTTTAAGGTACCAGGAAACAGGATTATAACCATCCTCTTGGGAACTGCAGTCCACACACACCTGCTCATCTGCAGAATCATCTTGAGGTACTACTCTTCTCTTTTCTGTGTACCTGGTTAGTATCTTACTTAGTTTTCCCAATTTCCCAGATTTCTCTTAATAGCAAGAGCTCCAATTTGCATCTTTCCAAGCCCTGCACAGTTTATATAGAAGAGAGGAGTTTCATATTTTATTTTTTATCTGTGTTCAGACCCTAGTGAAAGAGGAATAGAGTGGGATCAAGGAGATCTAGGTTTTTGTCCCAGATCTACCACAAAATAATTGTGTCCCTTTGGGAAAGTCATAGCCTGGCCCCTTTCCATTGTCTTTATTTGGACAGCATCGAACTAGATTAGCCAAAATACAGGAATAGTTGAGACGTCGTTGTTATCCTAAAACAAATGAAGACAACTACACAGGGAGCTGTGCAGCATTTCTATAACTGCTTTTAGAGCTTCTTCAGTTTTATAGATGATAAGATGACAGACACAGCAGAAGTGGATGGAACCTTCAAAATACATGGAACGGAAACACAAGTTTCCTTCACTTCTTGAGCTCACTTTGCCAAAACTTAGGCTGTTTAGTGTTAAGCTGTGAGGCGTCATGTATGTGTCTCAAAGGAAGCTATTCTTATAGGACTTCCAACTGATAGCAGGAAGTATTGAAATTCTTGAAAGATTACCTAACCTTGTGAAATGTACAGCTCTATTTTCATGTCAAGCAAGCTGCACCAGTGCCTGATAATTATCTGAACTTCTGGATGGTTCTCTGGGTAAAATTCTGAATCTCTTGAGGTTTGATCCTTGCTAACTGAAATTTATACCATATTAGCAATTTTTTAGAGAATACATTCAGGCTTTTATGTTATTTAAAAAATTTATTATTTTTATTTTTTATTGCAACAGATTTAAAGGTACAAGTGTTTTTTGTGTAGATGGATCAGTTGTCCAGTGGTGATGTCTGGGTTTTTAGTGTACCCAGACCCAAATAATTTACACTGCTCCCAGTAGGTAGTTTTTATTCCCTCACCCCCTCCCAACCTCCCTCAGTCTCCAATGTCCACTGTACCACTCTATATGATCATATATACCCACCATTCAGCTCCCACTTATAAGTGAGAAGATGAAGTATTTGTTTTTCCATTCCCGTTACTTCAATTAGGATAATGGCCTCCAGTTCCATCCAAGTTGCTGCAAAAGAAATTACTTCATTCTTTTTTATAGCTGAGTAATATTCCATGGTATCTGCATACCACATTTTCTTTATTCACTCCTCAGTGGAGGGACACTTAGGTTGATTTCATATCTTTGCAATTGTGAATTGTGCTGTGATAAACATATAATTGCAGATGTCTTTTTGACATGGTGAGTTCTTTTCCTTTGGGTTGATACCCAGTAGTGGGATTGCTGGATTGATTGGTAGAGCTACTTTGAGTTTTTGAGAAATCTCCATACTGTTTTTGACAGAGGTAGTAGTAATTTACATTCCTACCGACAGTGTATAAGTGTTCCCTGTTCACTGTATCTGTGCCTGACATCTATTGTTTTTTGACTTTTTAATAATGTCCATTCTGATTTGGGAAGGGTGGTATCCTATGGTGCTTTAATTTATATTTCCCTGATGTTTAGTGATGTCGAGCATTTTTTCATATTTATTGGCCCTTTGTATATCTTCTTTTGAAAAATGTCTGTTCATGTCATTTGCCAAATTCTAATGGGGTTATTTGTTTGTTTTTTCCTGGCTGATTTAAGTTCTTTGTAGATTCTAGATATTAATCCTTTGTTTGATGTATAGTTTGTGAATATTTTCCCATAGGTAGATTGTGTATTTACCCTGTTGTTTATTTCTTTTGTTCTGTAGAAGCTTTTTAATTTAATTAAGTTGCATTTATGTATTTATTTTTTGCTGTTCTTACATTTGCTTTTGTGGTCTTAGTCATAAATTTATTGCCTAGGCTGATATCCACAGGAGTTTTTTCTAGGTTTTCTTCCAGAATTTTTATTGTTTCAAATCTTTCATTTAAATCTTTAATCCATCCTGAGTTAATTTTTGTATATGGTGAGAGATAGGGATCCTGTTTCATTCTTTTGCATGTGGCTCTCCTGTTTTCCCAGCCCCATGTATTGAATAGGGTGCCCTTTCCCCAGTGTATATTTTTATCTGCTTTGTCAAAGATCAGTTGTTTGTAGTACTGTGGCTTTATTTCTGGGTTCTCTATTCTAACCCCTTGATCTACAGGCCTTCTTTTAAACCAGATGGTCTTTTGGTTATTATCACCTTGTAGTATAATTTGAAGTTGAGTAAGGTTATGCCTCCAGATTGGTCCTTTCTGCTTAGGATTATTTGGCTATTCAGGATCTTTTTCACTTCCATATGAATTTTAGGATTGTTTTTTCAAATTCTGTAAAAAATGACATTGATATTTTCATAGGGATTACATGGAATCTCTAGATTGCTTTGGGAAATATGGTCACTTTTACCATATTGATTCTTCTAATACACGACTGTGGATGTTTTTCCATTTGATTGTGTCACCTATGATTTCTTTAATCAGTGTTTTGTTGTTCTCCTTGTAGAGCTCTTTCACCACTTGGTTAAGTGTATTTCTAGCAAATTTTTTGTTGTGGCTATTATAAATGGGGTTGAACACTTGATTTGATTCTCCTCTTGGTCATTACTGGTATACAGCAGTGCTACTGATATGTGTACATGGACTTTGTAACCTGAGGTTTTATTCAATTCATTTATCAAATCTAGGAGACTTTTGAATGAGACCTTAGCATTTCCTGTGTATAAGATGATATCATCAGCAAACAGATAGTTTGACTACCTCTTGTCCAATTTGGATGCCCTTTATTATTTTATCTTACCTAATTGCTCTGGCTAGGACTTCTAGTACTATGTTGGATGGAAGTAGTGGAAGTGGGCATCCTTGTCTTGTTCCAGTTCTGAGGGGGGAGTGTTTGCAACATTTTTCATTCAGTATGGTGTTGGATATATGCTTATCATGTATGGCTTTCATTCATTTGAGGTGTGTTCCTTCCATGCCTAGTTTGTTGAGGGTATTGAACATGAAGAGATGCTGGATTTTATCAAATACTTTTCCTGTGTCTTTTGAAATGATCACATGGTTTTTGTGTTTAAACCATTTATGTGGTAAATCATATTTATTGACTTCTGTATGCTGAACCATCCATGCAACCCCAGAATGAAACCCATTTCATGAAACCATCATGATGAATTGTGTTTTTGATGTGCTGTAGGATTTGGTTTGCTAGTTTTTTGTTGAGGATTTTCGTGTCTATATTCATTAGGAATATTTGTTTGTAGGGATTTTTTTATTCATTGTGTCCTTTCCTGGCTCTAGTATAAGGGTGATACTGGCTTTATAGAATGAATCAGGGAGGATTTCTTCCTCTTTGACCTTTTAGAACAGTTTCAGTAGGATTGATGTCAGTACTGCTCTGAACATCTAGTAGAATTTGGCTGTGAATCCACCTGGTTCTGATCTTTTTAGTTGGGAGTTTTGTTTTGGTACTGATTCAGAATCACTACTCATTATTAGTCTGTTCTCAATTTCTATTTCTTCCAGGTTCAAACTTGGGGGCCTGTATATTTCAAGGAATATTTCCATTTCACCTAGATTCTTTAGTTTGTATGCATAGAGGTGTCCCTAGGAGTCTCAGATGATCTTTGCTATTTCTGTGGTATCAGTTGCAATGTCTCCTTTTTTATTTCTAATTGAGCTTATTTGAATCCTTTTTCTACTTTTTTTGGTTCATCTAGCTAGTCTATCAATTTTGCTTATCTTTTCAAAGAACCAACTTTTAATTTCATCAATCCTTTGTATATTCTTTTGTTGTTTGTTTGTTTCAATTTTTTTTATTTCTGCCCTAATTTTGTTATTTCTTTTCTTGTACTAGCTTTGGGTTTGGTTTGATCTTGTTTTTCTACTTCCTTGAAGTTGACATTAGGTTGTTAATTTTTATCTTTCTGACTTTCTGATATAGACATTTTGTGCTATAAAATTCTCTCTTAACACTGCTTTTGTTGTATCGCAGAGATTTTAGTAAGTTTTGTCAATATTATTGTTTACTTTGAAAAATTTTTAAATTTCCAGCTTGATATCTTCATTGATCCCACGATCATTGCATAACAGGTTACTTAATTTCCATGTATGGGTATAGTTTTGAGAGTCCCTCTTGGAGTTGATTTCTAGTTTTACTCCACTGGCTCTGAAAAGGTTCTTAATATGATTTCTATTTTTGAAATTTATTAAGACTTGTTTTGTGGCCAGGCTTAATATGTGGTCTACCTTGAAAATGTTCCATATGCAGATAAGAATGTATATTCTTCAGTTTTTCATTAAAATGTTCTGTAAATGTCTGTTCCAGAGACCAGTTTAGGTCCAATGTTTCTTTGTTGATTTTCTGCCTCAACCATCTGTCCAGTGCTGTCAGTGGAGTGTTTCAGTCCCCCACTATTACTGTACTGTTGTCTCGGTCCTATCTTAGGTCTAGTAGTATTTGTTTTATGAACCTAGGAGCTGCAGTGTTAGGTGAATATATATTTAGGATTGTTATATCTTCTTGTTGAATTGATCCTTTTATCATTATATAATGACCCTCTGTTTTTTTTTTTTACATTGTTGATTTGAAGTCTGTTTTTATCTGATATAAGAACAGCCACCCTTGATTACTTTTGGTTGCCATTTGTGGGGAATATTTTTTCCACCCTTTTAAGTTAATTCTATAAAAATTTTTGTGAGTTAAATGTGTCTCTTGAAGCTTGACAGCATATATTTAGATTGTGTTTTTTTTATTCATTCTGCCAATCTGTATCTTTTAAGTGGGACATTTAGTCCATTTCCATTCATAGTTAACATTAAAATGTGAGACACTGTTTCAGTTGTCATGTTGTTACCTAGTTGCTTTGTATTCTCCATCATGTTACTGTGTTATAAGCCCTGTGAGTTTTATACATTTGCATGTTTTTATACTGGCATGTGTGGATCTCTAGTTTCAGTGTTTAGAATTCCTCTGAGCACTTCTTATAGGGCTGCTCTAGTTGTGACAAATTCCCTTAACATTTCCTTGTCTGGGAAAGACTATTTCTTCTTCATTTATGAAACATTGTTTTGCAGGATGCAAAATTCTTGGCTGACAGTTATTCTGTTTAAGAAGGCTAAATATAGGACCCTAATCCCTTCTGGTTTGTAAACTTCTGCTAGGAAGTCTTTGTTAATCTGAGGGGATTTCCTTTGGAAGGTACTTAATACCTTTGTCTCACTGTTCTTAGGATTTTCTCCTTCACATTGACTTTAGATAATCTGGCGACTATGTGACTTGGTGAAATCCTTTTTGTGATGAATCCTCCAGGAGTTCATTGAGCTTCTTATATCTGGATGTCCAGATCTCTAGTAAGAACAGGGAAGTTTTCCTCAATAATTCCCTCAAATAGGTTTTAAAAACTTTTTCCTTTTTCTTCTTCTTTCTCAGGAATATCTATGATTATCAGGTTTGTATATTTTACATATTCCCATGTTTCTTGGAGATTTTATTCCTTTCTTTTAATGCTTTTCTTTTTGTTTTTGTCTGACTGTGTTAATTAGAAATCCTTGTCTTCATGCTGTGTAATTGTTTATTCTTCTTGGTGTAGTCTAATGTTAATACTTCCCACTGTATTTTATAATTCTCTAAATGAATCTTTCATTAGCAGAAGTCTGTTTTATTTTATTTTTTAATTTTTTGAGACATAGTCTCACTCTGATGCCCAGGCTAGAGTGCTATGGCATCAGCCTAGCTCATAGCAACCTCAAACTCCTGGGCTCAAGTGATCCTCCTGCCTCAGCCTCCTGAATAGCTGGGACTACAGGCATGTACAACCATGCCCAGCTAATTTTTTCTATATATATTTTTAGTTGTCCAGCTAATTTCTTTCTATTTTTTTTTTAGTAGAGATGGGGTCTTGCTCTTGCTCAGGCTGGTCTTGAACTTCTGAGTTCAGACGATCCACCTGCCTCAGCCTTACAGATTACAGGTGTGAGCCATCGTGTTAATTTATTTTAAAAAAATATATCTCTTTATTAAATTTTTTATTCATGTTCTGAATTTTTTTCTTTGTGTTGGTTTTCAACTTTCTCTTGTAATCCATTTTTTGAATTCTTTATCTGTCCTTTCAAAATTTTCCTTTTGTTTACAATCCATTGTTGCAGTGCTAGCATGATCCTTTATGGGTGTCAACACAGCTTGTTTTTTAATACTGCCAGAGTTCTTAGGCTGGGTCCTTCTCCTCTGGAGAAATTGTTACCTCTTATTTTTGAGTTTGCTTTCATTTGTTTGGGATATTGGGGTATTTTTATTTTGTTTTAATTTAACTTTTCCCCCCTTGAGTGTATGCATATATCATGTGTTGTGTTTTGTTGTTTGGCTTTGATTTGGGGAGCTTCCAGGTGGCCAGAGCTCTTGGTTATGTAGTAGCCTTTGTGCAGGGGCTTTCTCAGATGCTGATTGTAGTAGACTTGTGCTGGGTATATGAGTGGGCTCACTGCCTTCTGCAGTACTGGAATTACAGAGGGCTTAGGAAGCTTGTCTTGTTCTCCAGCACTATACCCTTCTGACAGTAGGTATTAAGTTGGGTTGTGCATGTCAACCTCCAGGGCCAGTAGGTGGCCCTTACTGGTAAGAGCCAGCTGTAGCCAAAGCCAGTGGGTAGCTGTTTGAACTTTTTTCACCATGAGCAGTTCTTCATTGTCTCAGGTGATGGGCTAGTCTGTGGTAGGAAAGTGATCCACTTCCCTGCCATGCCCCTGTCTTGAGGCTCATGACTCTGTCAGTTCAGTCAAACCCTGTCATCTAACTTCAGGCCAAAATGTTGCTGAGATATGCAGAAAACGCCTTTTCAGTAGCACTCTGCCCACATAGTTTCAGAGCAGAACCTCTTTTCTCAGCTCAAATCAGATAGCTTTCTGGCTCACCTGTTTTCTTTGCAGGGAACACTGCTCTTCGTGTAGAGAGGAAGAGGCGCACTGCCTTTCAGCTCATGGAGGTGAGGACCCACTGTGGTGTTCCGACAATTTGGGTGGGCTAGAACTCACAGCCCTGGGGGAATATTCAGGTGCCAGCAGTGGTGGATTAGGGAAGGCAATCCCCAGTTCCTAGGCCCCTGGATGGTGTGCTTGAGTCCTTGGGGGACCAGACCAAGAGTAGGCTGGTGAACTTGTCCTCTGGGCCCCCTGGGTTCAGATGCTGGCTGTGATAGGGAGGGGAAGAGTGACCTCCTGGTCTTGCAGATGCTCAGGTAGGGGAAGAGAAGGTGCAATGTGATCCTGACACCAGGCAGGGTTGGCCCCTCTTGGCAGGATTAGCAGAGGCAGACAGCTGCGGAGCACACAGGCCACTCACACCTCCCTCCCTCGGCAGTGGCAGTCGTGGGTTCCTGGATCCCTTCCTGGCCCTGCAGCAGCAGGGGTGGAGGCAGCACAGGCTGCTGGGGGTTGGGCTCCCAGGTGGCTGCAGGCTACAGCTGGCATGCACAGCAAGGCAGAGGCGCCAGCTCTCTACCATTCGTGTGTGGTGTTTTCTTTCTGAGGACTCTCCATGGTGAGCATTTAATCCTAAACATCTTCTTTCCTTTAGTCAGCATGCATGGGTCCACTCCAGCCTGCTCATAGTGTATGGGGCCGGCTCCAGGGAGATTGTAAAGGCATTTTCCATCCTACTTTCCCCTGCCCTGATGAGGCCACCCTACCTGGTTCCCACTGTTCTTATGGTATTTGGCTCCCTTCACTCAGCAGAAGAGCTTAAAAAATAACTATAATCTTGGTTTGAGTCACTTAATGTATTTAGCCTCACAGAGTGTTTTAAAAAGAGAACCACAGAGAGGGGAACCCAGAAGGGAAAGCCAGGCTGCACAACAGGGGGAGGCGGTGTTGGTCCCAGTGGTGTCAGCCAGGAGTGCAGGCTCATGCGTAGGCATTCACAGAGTGGCCCTGGGGCATATGCAGCAATGCACATTCGTTATAAAATCAGTGTTAGCAAAGCACAAGTAGGACCAGTGGCCACAAGTTCAATTACTACATCATAAGGTGATGTAGAAGAAATGGATTTTCTATTAATAATTTTTGTGTAATTTAAGCCCCAGTGCCACACTAATTGCACTGCTTATTTTTCTTTTTTCTTTCCTTTTCTTCTTTTTCCATGTCCAAATGACAGTAAAACCACATTCCTGAGGCGATGGTAGGGTCTCCCATCATTGGAGCATTGTGTGAAGGTGAACTCTCACTTTGCTCCATTGAATTTGCCCCTGGTGAATGGGGGGGTGAGGGGCTCTTTGGCAGGTAGAGGGGACAGGAGAGGTGGGTGGCCCCTGGTCTGGACTGTGGCCTCCATTGCTGATTAGCTGCGTGAGTAGCTTCTTAACCCCTTGGGCTCAGTTTTAGCTTCTTTGGCTTAAGCTGGGTTAAGTTTCTGCCTCTGTTTTCTAGTCCTTAAGATAAGGATCTTGAGTGAAGTGGTCAGTAGGAACTCCTCTTGCCCTGATCATCCATTTACAGATGAAATGCTCTCTAATACTGATCTGTGAACAAGCCCACAGCTGAAACACCGGGACTTGAGATGATCGTGGACCTCCTAACTAGAGGACAGACTGAGCAGGTGGGAAGGATGCAGGGACAGTCCCTGCTGGGATGGGTCTGTGCATTCTAGCACAAGCTGGCTGATGTTAGTTCTGAAGAGCATGTTGTATTTAATCATGAGTGGTGCCAAAGTTCAAAATGTTTAGGGCTTAAAAATGATGCCCCTTAATTTATACCAGATTTAAAGTGCTTTTTAAAAGGAGAGTAAAATATTAATGTCAAAGGTATTCTTCTAATTCCTTTTCTACCTAAGTAACTTCAATGTTTTTGACTTTAATTTCCACTGGGAACACGTGCGCTGTCTCCACCCTGTCCTCTACTGTCACACATGGGACTGAGTCCCACGTGCTCGTTCCTCTCAGGCAAATGCTTTATTGGTGCTGCCCCCAGCCTCTCTTGGGGGAGGCTTGTTAGAATTCACGAGGACTGGAGGTCCACACAGCCAGCATATGCCCTGCTGGGGATGGTGCATTTGGTCTCAGAGACGTTGCTCTGATGTCCCTCTCCTTGTCCCTGTTCTTCTGTGCAATGTCACCTCCCACCCCCAGGCCCAGCCTATCAAGGTGGGTGGGTGTGAAGGAGTTTCTGGGAAGTGTTACTTTGACACGCCCTGAGCTCTGCCTCGCACTGCGGAGTGAGCTTTCTCCTTTCAAATTTATGTCTGGCTTGAGCAAACAGCGTGAAAGAGAGTGAAGTGTACCGGTCCCTCCTTTTGTCCTTCACAAAATAATGTCCCTGTCTGTTTCCTCCTGTTACGGCGGGGCTGTGGGGACCTGTCTCAGGGGTGCTGCGCAGACGGACAAAGGGCTGCTTGTCCAACAGCTGCGCACGCCTGGCCTGTGGTCAGCAGGTGCTTTCACTGCCGCCATTGTCACTGCGGCGACCTCCGCCTTCGCGGCTGCAGGCTCTTCAGAGCAGAGCTCCTAGTGACCCCGGCCAGATGGACGGCCTCGGTGAGGGGCTGGAGAACTGGACACAGCCACTGAGGACTCCCCAGTGAAAGCAACAGCGCTAGAATGATCTATCGCTGCGAACAGCAGGAGAGCAACTCAAGGATATCATTGTCTTGAGTTGTTCACTCTTGTGATGATCAACAGTCTAACAGTGATTAGATATATCAATAAATGCAAGAAATCTCTTTCATGTAAATATGTTGTTGGATTCTGTTTGTGGAAATTGAGACTCTAGTTATTTATTAGTGTCACTCACTGATAATCAAAAGAAGTATAAGGACATTGCTCTTCCAACTGCAAAATTTATGTCATTGGGAATATTTCAACAACAATGATTTTTTAATTACAAATTTGCTGTAGCATTCTGTTAGCCAATATTTGATTAATATGAATTATTCTAGAATCAGATTATTTATTTTTATAATTTGTATAAATTACAAGGGCCCTCAGGATGAATAAAAGATGACAACAGTCTCCAGTTGACAGCTGATGGCCTGTCTGTGGGGGAAGGTTAGTAGTTAAAGCGTATGACAGAGCTTCTGCCAGGACTGGTATCCCCCCAGTGGGGTAACCCTAAATGCTTTGAAGAGGCTTTCCATTTGTTTCTAATTATTGTCCATACCTATACATTTTATTTATAAGAGAAAATTTTTCTAATAGGAAATGTAGATGGAGTTTCAGAAAAAAATGCAGTATTTATTTTTCAGATCTCCTTGCAAATTTGGGCACAAAGTTAGCTAAGGGAATGCAATTTAACTCTAGGGCCACCAGTAAATTTTTCTTTTGAAACTATTTGTAGTAAATTATACCAAAAAAAATGTGAGTTAGTTTTTGTCTTAAAGGTCATAATTTTTCATGTGTTTGTCAGAATTACACAAAACTTCTTACTGATTATTATGAATCCTTTTATATTTTCTTGTCAAAGAATGATATGCCTCTTCGTATATATCCTTCCTCTTTCTTTGAGGAACAGAATCTTAATTTTCACTTAGGCACATGATAGTCAGTTAGAAAATTCTCTTTGCCAGCCTCATATAGAACTAGATGTGGTCCTGCTGTCTGGACTACAGATGTGATAGCTGGAGCTCAAGCAGCCATCTTGGCTATCCATGGTGGCATGCCAGGAATAGTAGGGCAGAAAAGACAGGAAGAGCCTGGAGTCCCCACTTGCCATGGAATTGCCAGACTAGTCCAGGACTTTTTTATGTGACAGAAAATGAACATTTGCTTTGTCTAAAGGTCTTTTCCTTTTTTTCTTAATCATCATTGTTTTGGTGGGAACTCGTAGCGTGGGATAAGAAAGAACTTTTGACACAAAAATTAGGATAGGTGTTAAAGAAAAAGTTTATTTTCTTTTCCAAGGGAGGAAAGGGCACCGCACAGAAGAAAGAAAGAAGTGTCAGCCCCAAGGACAAGGGTTTTGGGGTTTTTATTTAGATAAAGGAGGGAAAAAGTTGTTACTGGTATAAAATAATAACAGGAGGCAGTTGCGTTTGTTTCTTTTTCTTTATGTCAGGCTGGCTTTATCGGTCTTCTTGGAAAGTGACCTGGCTCATATTGGAGGGAGCTCGTACCCCTGCTGTCTGGGAACTCCTCAAGCCTTGTTAAAACAAACTCTTAAAGACAGTAAGTTAGGCCACAGGTGGCTAATCAAACAAAGGGGCAGTTTGTGCTGTAATCGCCTTTTCTTTTCCTTTCTGGTAGATAGTTCCTTAGTCATGTCGCCCTTCCAGTCATTGTCACTGTTGCTGTGGATGTCCTCTCACTGCGTTCGGAGGAGAGTTGGTTGTGAGATGTGAACGATACATTGGGCATGGGAAGAAATAGATGCGCCATTCCTAGAATAACATCTTAAAGTAAAAGTGACCTAAAAGGAGCGTAGTCCAGACTGCTTCTTTTGAAACGGGAGTCAGCCTGAGACAGCGAGAGGCTCAGTCACTTCTCTGTAGTCAGAGTGTGACATGTAGATACAGAAGCCTTTGGCTCCCAGCTTGGCCACACACTCGCTAGGTCTGTGATCACAGAAAAGATAATTTATGTCTCCGAGGCTTAGTTTTGTCATCTTTTAATTATGCTACTGATGTCTAATTCATATACAAAGATTACATGCTCTGTGTAAAGCATTCTGCAAGTATGAGATACAATTATCTAACTAGTGCAGAACTAGTTAGTGCAAAGTGAGAGCCAGTTTGAGAAGCGAGGTTTTATTTTTTGTTGCATTTTGTTTTGTTCTTTTGCCTCTAGGTTGTTTCTCAATATCTCAGAAGCTTGCTTTCCTGGACTGTCTGTACTTTTTCCTGTGCAGTAAGTAACAAGTTAGCCTAGAGGCAGAAATTCTGAATGTTTGTAGGTTTGAGGTCTATATCATAAAGTTGTAGGCAGATGATCTTTTGTTACAGCATAGACATTGTGCATAATTAGGACATTATTATTTTGAAAACTGGACTTCATCTGGAAAGAGCCAGTTGAAGATTTTCTCCAATCTCCTCTTTGTATGCCCAGATCGTCCATCCAAGCAGATGGGTTCACCTAACAGCTCATGAGTGACACAAAGAATATGGGTGGTGATTGAATGAGGGGTCTGCACCTTTGAGCTCAAGGGTTTCCTTCTGAAGTCCCTATCATGGTATCAAATGTCACTGAAATCACTATTAGTTACAGCCAGAAAATTCTGGGGGACAGGGAGAAAGAGATATCAACCACTGGAGGGAAGAGAAAGGTTAACAACGTGTGCGCAGGGTGGGTCAGAGTCCCTGAAGATTCCAGAAATACTCCTCCAAGAACTCCCACATGATTCCTTGTAGGTGGACAGATGAATCATTTGTTTCAACACAGAAAGAGCATTAATGAGCCCGAAGCCGCGGATGCTGCGGGGCAGGCGTGGGGGGCTCACAGCAAGGCGTCCTGGGTCTGCAGGCGCAGGGCAGCGCCCTCCTGGGTGTTTGTGGTTCTGAAGTAAGCGACCCAGGGGGCGGGTATCTTTTACCAGTCTACACTGTCTTCCTGACAGCATCACCTCCCCCTCCCGAGGGAGCATCTACATTTTGGCCAAACATTAGGAATTTAATATTTAATGTTAAAAGAGAAACTGTTTAGAAAGTCTAGGAACCTCTCATGTGCCTTGAGGCAATTATGAGATCCCTGGGCCCCCTTTAAACAAAGAGCTTTGTTCTTTTAAAGCAATTACCAGAAGTAAAAAAGCAATAATGCCAGTAAAACTTTTAAAAGGCCCATCTGCAGGAAGATGCTTGGAGTTCAGGCCGTCTGTGGGTAGCTGCAGATCCAGCCCTGACCCAGGAAGAGGCTGTCCTCAGGAGTGTCTGTCCCCACAGCCATTGCTCCTGCAAATGCCGCATCTGTGGTTGGTGGAGATATTAGCATTTAGTTGACATTTTTACCCTGTTGGGCAGAAGGCATGCCACGCAAACTGGAGACGATCGTTGCACCTTGACGTTGTTGTCCACGCACCCACCAGCATCCTCAGCAGCAAGCTAGTTAGATTAGTCAAGTGACCAAGTCCATAAAAATGGTGAGAATTATTAAAGAATTTTGGTTGTGAGTCGCCCTCTGTAGGTTGGAAAGAAAGTTCACGTCCTCGCCTCAGCACCTGTGCCATCTGGTGCCACCCTGCCTTCTCAGTGTCACCTGTGCTGGCCCCTCCAATATGTCCTGCCAGGCAGAAGCCAGTCCACGACCACAGCCCACCATGCCCCCCCACCTTCTGTGCCACCCTCAGGCCTGGACTGACTTCCTCCCCAGGGCCACGGTCTTCACGGGGGCAAGAGCCTTGTCCCCAGAGGCTGTCTGCCACTTTCCCTGTCTCCTCCACAGAGTCTCCCCAGGACCCACTGTCCTCCCGCAGGCTCTGCCCTCGCTGCAAAAGGCCGCCCCTCCCTCCTTTCCCGGTCCCACCACAGCTTCAGTCCCCTTCCTCGGAGTTTCTTCCCTGTTTCTCCCTCTCAGACCAGTCCCAGCGTTTTCCATGTCAAATGGCTAACATTTGTCGTCTCGGCCAAGAAATCCTGTTGGGTAAGAGCAGAGAGTCTCCTTCTCCCTGTAGTTTCACTGACACCATCAGACATGTGCGTGTTTGGAGGGAGCTGCTTTTAAAACTATTAACTCACGCAAGGTCTCAGGAAACTTATTTCATCCATCTGAGTACATGGCTGACTTACCTTAGTTAAAAAATGAGAGAATGCCCTACTAATATTTCTAAAGTTTGTTGTTTTCTGATAACACTATTTTTAAAGATCTTTCCATGTTAGTATATGTAGATTATCCTAATTCTTTTCAACTTTTTGCATATAATACTATGATATGAGTTTAATGCTGCATATAAACATTTCCCTACTGATGGACATATTGGGGCTGAAGTGCACATTTCTATCAAAAATATTTTAATTATTTAAAAACACTTCTACACTTAGATAAAAAAGTGCTTTTTGTAGAAAGTAAAAATCTTATTTTTTAAGAACTCTACCATTTTAAGGTATTAGTCACATGAAGATACGGAGTAGCTTTGTTTTGTAAAATAATCAAATTGTATTTCCTGTGTGTGTGTGTGTGTGTGTGTGTGTGTGTGTTTAGTAAGTTCCAACTGAATGAAAACTATGTAACAAGTCTGAGCCAGGTGCTGGGGACACGTGGAGATGAACAGCTAGGCTCTACCCTAAGGAGCATCAGACAACCTAGACCCTGAGTTAATGCAAGGCAAGAGGAGAAGTAGTATTGTTTCTTAAAAAAGAACAATCTTTGACTCAGGGCCAGGCATGGGACAAAGGCCTGGGTCTGGAGGGCAGACCATGGGTAGGGGTGACCCTGGCAGCTGGGGATCCAGGCTCTGGGCAGCAGGCGGCCACTAGCTGTGGCTGCAGGAAGCAGCTGCTCCTTGTCCTGGAGCACGGCTCCTGTCCCTGCATTGGACACCTTCACATAAGAGGAAGAGGGAGCAGTATCGCTGAGGCTGTGACAAAGGTTAATAAGACCCTGGCACCATGTCTACTCCTAATCCTCCCACCCACCTTTAGATAACAGCCAGGCATGTGCTATTTAGCACTTTCCTTCCAGCTCAGAAATCATTTTTAATTGTTTTTTACAGGAATGGAAAAAATATATACACATATATGCATATATATGTGTATATGAATTTTATATATGGTGTGCATGTTTATTCATCTTTATATTTTTATATACTTCTATTTTTATTGGACAGTCCTAAAACTGAACTGAAGGTTATATAACTATATCTATATCTATCCATATGCAAATCCCACTCCATTCAATAGCTTAAGAAAACAAGTTATAGTCTCCTGATAGTAACTGTGCAGGCTACCTAGCTTTTAACATAGTTTTCATCAATAACTATATGTTTTCATATTCTACTTTTTCTTACCTCACATTATCTCATGCTCCTCTCGATTACATATCTTCTTAACTTTTATATTTATCACTTTGAATGGCTTTATATCTTTTCTTTTACGGAATGGTTCAGTGAAGGCTGACGACTTCTTAGCCGTGGCGTGTAGTGGGTAAGGAAGGGAACGGGCCTTGGGGAAGAATATTCACCTGATTCTTTCTCTTCATACCTGTGCACTTGTCCGATGGCTGGATCTACTTAAGTGACGGAGAAAAAACATCCCTCAGTGCTATCGCGGCAACACAGAGTACTTGGGCATACTCTATTTCCTTTGAGCATGAGACTGTGAAAAGTTTAGGTTGTATTTTATTGGTGGAAAAGGGTGTATGTCTCCCAATGTGTAAACACAGCTGAATTTACTACAAACTAGGGAGAGGATTAATGAATTTTTATTTTCCATTTCTCACATCGGCAGCACATTTGAGGGCTGTTTGATCTTCTGACATCTTCCATGGTGTTTCTTTGTTTCCAAATTTCATCAGAATTTGGAAAAAGACTAGTCATTGAGCCACATCTTTCAAACTGAATATCTGGCTTACAATATGGAATTACTCTATTGTTTTTTCTTCTATTGTCTGATTACAGGTTCATTTAAAAGAAAAAAACCTGCAAACGCTCATACCAGAAAAAATGTGTTTGCTTGGTAGATTTTGTTGTCTTCTGTAATATGCTGAGTTCATCATTCCTGGAGAGCAACTAAAACCCCAACCGAATGTGATTTCACTGCCCATATCATGGAAGATGATGTTGGATTGCAATGTTAAATGTTTGCCTTTGGTTTTTGAGGACCGTTTTCCAAAAACAAGATGGTGAAGATAAAGTACACTTTACTTTTCCAGAAAGGAGTGAGTATGTATGAGATAACTGGTTTAAGATTTCATGTTTCAGGGAGCAGCTGAGTTGACTCCTTATAATAACATGAACTCATTTCACAGAGCAGCTGTTTGACACATGGGGCTTGTGGGCCTGCGGGTTTGGGGGTGGAAACATGAAAAGCAAATTGGAGTCGGCCTGGAGAAACAGCTGCTCCTGAGCGCTCTGGCTCTCCTGGTCACACGGGCTTTACTTTGGAGACTGGGTTATAGCCTAGGGAGGGTGAGGGTCAAGTCTTTGGTTCTATGTGTTGGAAGACCAATGACAGCCATGTCAGGGCAGGTCCATGGGACACTTTATAAAAGTTAAGATCAGCATCATTGAAAATATTGTTACTTAAGATAGCTTCTGAGAGACAAAAAAAAGTGAATTTCTTTTCAAAGTCGATGTAGATAAGATGTTACTTAGGACTGTGTTATATTAGAGTAACACTCCGTACCTTTGGAAAATAATTGGACTACCACTCAAAAATGGGAAGGAACAGAAGACTTTGCTTCCTGGTGAGGCAGTGTAAACTAAAGAATTAAGTATATGTGGCTGCACTAATAGTGATTCTTCAGCTCACTGGCAGTGCTATTAAAATGCAGATTCTTGAGTTCTTGCTCAGATCTAGGGAATCAGGATCTCTGCAGGAGAGTCCTGGATTTCCTGATTTTTAGCAAGTTTTCCAGGCGAGTTTTAAACATAGCTAAAGCCTTTGAGAGCTTACCATGTACCAGACGCTGTTCTGAGCACTCTGCATGCATTATCTCTGTTAGAATATAAACCAGCTCCATGAACTTACCCAAAGGCACACTGTGGGTGATGGAGTAGGGACAAGAACACTCAGCCTGACTCTAGAATCCATGCTCCCAAGTGCCCCATGCCTACTCAGGTTTTTATGCCCTTTATACTCTGAGAGCCACTAAGCAAACTAATTAACTTCTCTGAGTATAAATTTCTTCATCTATAACATGGGTACAAGCATATTTAAAGTGTTAAATCTATAACATTAAATCGTGACAACAAAGAGAAGTCCAGCAGCTCTATTTTCTTAGGCTATGAAGAACATCTATGTTGATGTAATATTCTCTATTTGTTGTTTGCATTTATGGATGAACTTCAGGTATGGGAATGATAGTGAGAATGAAAAGATTTCTTCTGTATTATTGTATAGCCTGCTTTCTGAGATAGATCCTGTGCTGAGCAATTTCACTATGCTAGAAACTCTGGATCCCTTCTAATCTTTAAAAATTTGTTTCCTTTCCTTTTTTTTATTTTTTACTTTTTAAAAATTTTAGCCTAATAAACATAAATTTGTTCTTCTTGGAGCCAAATAGTTAAAGGTCATCCAGTTTAAACACAAGTGCCTATATGACCAATAGTAAACACATCATCCCTTTGTCCAGGGCGAGGAAGTTGTGACCTACTCTGGAAAGTGCATGGACACCTCCAGGCCTCTATTTGTTGCCCTGGCAAAGATAATTTGCCAGGAATCTTGTGTCTTGACTTTCCTCCCTTTTCAGAAGATAAAGAGAATTACTTGTTTTTAAAATTAAAAAAAATTTTCATGGTGACTAATATATCCTTTTAAATTTAAGAGCAGGAACTTAATTTGGCAATACACTTACAAATTTATTGCACGTTGCTAAAGCTATATATGGCAATGTGACCTTTTATTAGTTATTTGGCCACAAAACCTGACCTCTGTTAAGACTTTGCATTTTCCAGCACCACAGGGTGACTCATGAGGTTGAAAGCAAGTAGCTTTGGGTAGGACTGCCCTGGGGCACAGCGGTGACCTATATTTTTGGTTAGTTGGCTTTGTAGTTTGCTTCCACTAATCCATTCTCATGAGGAATTACAATGACATGAATTGATTAAATCCACAAACTGATTTTTTTTGTTAGGGTTTTCAATAACTTCCCTAGAAAAATGTTTCTAGCATGACCAGTGAGTAGGCAGAGTAAGCTGCCCTTCTTGTCTGTCTCTAGAAGATAACTGTCTCTTCTAGAGGAGAAAGAAATAATCAGTGAAATTTGTAAAGTCAGACTGTTGGAGGAGGAGGGTGGGGCAGGGGAGAGAATCTACTAGACTGATAACTCAATAACACACTATCCACTCCTGAAGAATCCAGTCTGTTCTGGAAGTTTGCATAAAATGGGTGAAAACAGTGATATTGATTCAGTAGATACTTATCAAGTGTCTGCTATATGCCAGGCCCTGTGCACACTGTGTGTTCACTGCAGAAAACAATGAACCAGGTGTGATTCCTACTCTGCAGGAGTGTGGAATCTTTGGAGATACAGTCAAATAATCACAGAAGAGAATGCAAAGGCCGGTGCTTCAAAGGAAAGGCAGAGAAGCTGGGTGGCACAGGGAAAGGCCAGCACACAGGAGGGCACCCAGGAAAGACTTTCCAGAGGGAGTCATGTTTCAGCTGAGATCTTAAGGAGAAATAGGATATAACTTGTCAGAGGGAAAATGTCCTTGGGCTGTGTGGTGGGAGCAGAGGTGGGAGAAGAACGGTGCTTGGACTGGAAGCACAGAGTGCAGCTGGTGCCTGGAGATGCTGGGTGTGGTGCGGATGCAGCTCATGGCGTCAGCAGGCACAGCCTGTGAAGAGCCTCACGAGGTTCGTACAGGGACCTGCGGGAAGCCACTGACGGTTGCTGGGCAGAGGGTGATATAACAGATTTGTATTCTGTAAAGAACTTTCCGTCCACCATGTGGAGAACAAATGTAGAAGGACAAGGCAGGTACTGGAGATGGGTTGGGAGGTTGTGGCACAGGCAGGCATGGTTTCTGGGACGAGGGTGGTGGGGACAGAGACTGAGAGATGCCCAGGAAGGAAAATCCATTTACAGGTAGTGAAAGAAAGAGGAAGACTATAGACAGACTGCCAGGTTGTGAGCTTCTCCAAATGGTTGGATGGTGGTTTTACTCACTTAAAGAGGGACCACTGGAAGAAGACTCTGGAAATTTTATGAATTTAGATGTGCATAATGTGCATAATCAGAATGTGTGCCTTTCTGATATCCTAATGGAGACAGCTAGAAGGATATCAATCTAGCTATGTAGATATGGATCTCAGAAGAGCAGCTGAGATTGGATTTAGGAATTAGGGAGGCATTGTATAGCCTTGGGTACTGATAGAGTGTAAAAGGAGTGAACTATAAATGAACTTTGAGAAATTGCAACATTGAATGACTGGGTGGAGGAGGATGTGCCAGAAAAGAAGATTGAGAGAGAAATGGAGGAGGAAAACCAAGAGAATACAGTTTCCTGGAAGCCAAAAGAAGGTGGTATTTCAAGCAGAGAATAATAGCCAATGGTGCCAAATGCTGCAGATGGTCCAATAAGATGTGAACAAACACATTCCACTGGATTTAGCAACATGGAGATTTTGTGTAACCTCAGGAAGATTAACTTCAGAAATTAAAGTGAAATCCAAGGGCAGGGACACTTTTTACCCAATACAAAATGTAACAGTATCTTTAGAGCACTAACTGTAAGTTTAAAGCACAAATACCCATCTCTGGCCTGGCTGAATTAACAAAGAGATACATCATATGGATATTTCTGGAAAGGTTTGTAGCTTTCTGGACAAACAGTGGGGCAGGGAAGAAAGGTAGCAAGTTTAAGTGTGGAGGGAAAAAAACTAATCAGAAGAACTGGGTGTTAACCTTTGGGTCTCCTGTAGCTATTAATAACCAACAAACTTTGGCAGGTCCACTTATCTGAGATGCATCTCTAAAGCTGCAGGCTGGGGTTTAATTTCTGGAGTCCCTTAAAGTACCAGTGCTATGGATTCTGTCCCCTGGAGGCAGAAGGGCTTGAGCAAGAGCCCCATCCCTTCTATAACTCTGTTGTTTTTTTTTTTCACTTGAAAATGAGCCTGTTCTAGGTTCCCCCTTGCAACAAGGCCACTTGCAGTTTTGAAATTGTAATAATTATTTTATCAAGGTGAATATATAAGTTCATTTGCTTAAGTAAGCTAATTAGGCATATCTTTGTCACTGGATGAACTCTTTGTATGTTTTTCTAAGATCATAGCATTTTGTCTTTGCACTTGCCTTTTAATCCCTGTGCACGTAGCAGTAAGCTATGGCCATGATTCCCTGGTTTCATAAAACCTCTAAGGAACATTAGATAATGTTCATTGATAGAAGTAAAACTCAATTATCCTTTATGCCAGGAGTTTTTATGTCTCATAAGAGGTTCTACTAGAGGGGTTGCTGGGTATTTCAAAGATGTTTGGAAACACTATGTTGATGGAATTGTCTTCAATGGAAAGTCATTAAATGTTTGCTCATGAGTTTGGGTGGATCTATCAAAACCACTTAACCCTACCCTTGTTGCATTTTAGACTCAACTAAAAAAATATTGGAGGGGTCGAATTTTGCAGCAGAAGGGCAGATATTCCTGAGTACTGAAAAATCACTGAATTCTAGGAGAGTAAAAATTTTGAAAATTATGCCTCAATAGGATAAATAATTAGAAAGTTGATTTTAGTCACTTTGTATTCTATAGTGCCAGTGGAATAATTCAAGACATAGTGATTTAAGCTGACTCTGAATATGATGGAAGAACCATTAAATTTAGTTTGGATGGGGTATTTAATATTAAAAAATCATGTTGAAATCTGAGGATGCTATGGGAGCTATTAAAAGTTGATGCACTGGAATAGGTACAACATATATCTTACACACACAGGAAAAATATATTTAGAGCAACACTGGTTGCCTGTCTGCATGTCATGGGTACTTTTGAGAGTGTGATGCAAGCTGAGTGTTTCACAGAGGCCAGGTACATGGCCCCAAACTGAGAGGATCAGGCTGGGCGTCAACCAACCGCGGCCAAGTGTGAAATGTAGCTGTCCTCAAAAGGTGGTCGGGCACAAGATGCTGCCTGGTGGCGATGCTGCGTATTGGGTAGTTACCAGTGGACACATCTTTCACATTTTCACATTTTTAAGATGTGAAACAGAGAGACAGACCAGTAAAAGCAGAGGGAAAGTATCCCGAGAGAGAATTACAGGACTTACACGAAGAAGAGAGCAGAGACAGAGCAGTCACATCATGGGAATAATGGCCTCGGTCATGACGAGGAAGCTGTAGACACATGGAGGGTGTGCAAGGTTTCTTTGTTGAGCTGGATTCAGACAATGAGGAACACACTTCCTTTGGAGATGTCTTCTGAGTTCCCTCTCATCATTGTCATAAACCTAAGTTTGTGCTTCTCGAAATTTCCAACCGAAGTTCTCAGATTGCAGAGAGGGGAAGCCCCGGGGCTCTGGAGATCTAGGCCAAAGCTGCAGGCAGCAAGTGCGAGATTCCCTTCACTTTTTCTCATGAGCTCAAAAATGTACCTGATTTTCACATTTCAATTTACGACATATTTATTTTAATATAGGAAGACTATCATCCAGAAAACTGATCCAATAAGAAAATGTACTGCTATTTGAATACCACATTTGGAGAATTGATTTAAGTAACCTGGCACATCTCTGTTTTTCGCAAACTAAATGGCCAGAGAAGAAGATGACCTCACTTTTTCCCAGAAAGTGGAGATGGTCAGTTGGAGTCTCTTGTAAAGATGGAAAATGTTCATCTGTAAGCCAAGCTACAGCCTCCCCTGCTGCAGCTGCGGCTGGGATCTTCATTAGCATTCTTCATTTCCTGTTTTTACTGCGCATTCAAGATTCCTCACTATTAACCAGCGCTTCGGCTGGTCTGGGTGGTTTGACTGATGGGACAACCCAGGCCTTCAGCCCTGAAGGGTCTGAACTCTTAGGTACCTCACTCTTGCAGATGTGTTGAAGACATTGCTACTGACAGCTGCCACAGAGCGTGCAAGCACTTGGAGGGGCCTGCAGGCAAAGGTGCAGATATGGAAAGATGCATGAACTAAACTTGGCATGATAGCCATTGTATGCAGTGGTTCATACTCATTGATATTTTGCTTTTTTCATGTAATGTTTCTTAGGTGCATTTCCAAGTAGGGCTCACATATGAAACAGATCATTATCAGCTCCTATATAGTGTTTTAAGTATACTGATATGTCATAGTTTCTTTAGTCAATATTGAACTACAAGATATTTGTGTCCAAAGTATTTTTTGGCTCACAGCTTGGGATTTCTAGCTTACTAGGGTGATACTTCTTGATGTTCTTTCTGGTTGGATATTTGAAAATACAGATAAAATAATTACATCTTAGACACAAAAATCTACTTGATGTTATATCAGCTTATAAAATAGAGAATATAGAACTATAACATTTCAAAACCAGATATCTTAGCAATAATCCAAACCTATTTCATAGACTAAAAAGTAATTCCAAAGATTTAATGATGGGCTTTACAATTATCATAGTAAGATGTGCTAACATATACATATAGGTGCTTAGTACCTGTTCGGTACTATGCTAAACATTTTATTGGCATAACCTCATATAATATTCATCTGTGGTTGTGTACAATTTACAGATGAGAAAATATATCCAACCAGTAGTGGAGCTGGGACTCAAAACTGAGGCTATGAGACAGCAAAGCCCATCTCACAAGGCCACACACAGTGCCTTTCCCAGCCAGCGAGGAGCCATTAGGTCAGCCTCAAAGTGAAGGTGTGAAGATTTGTCCAGGAACACCCTTGGGTGTAAGATGAAGAGCCCTGACCATCTGTATTTATGCTGAACACATCAAACTGTCAAACATCAAAATCCCTATAAAAACTCTCCTGAGCTAAGTCTAAGAACAAGAACTGATTTCAGCACACAGACCATATGGCTGCAGCCCTCCGATTCTCATGGAAGCATTTTGAAAGCACTTTCCCTCCAAAATAACTTAAAAAGATCATGCTAATCAGCAACTGAACAATTTAAACCATATGTTGACTCAATTAAAATATTTAGATTACAGTTGGATATTGTTTCCTTCTTGAAATATTTTCCCCAAGGACATAAATTTTTTGCCAGGTAAATTAGTAAATAGAGGTGAAACATCTGATACATGGGTTTTATTCATTAGATAGAATTTATTGTATTCCCTTTGGAGATGTTGTGAGACAGTGATTGGGAATGGCAACATCTGTTCACATAGCGATCATTTACTCCTTTATCAAGAATTTATCCTAGTCTGGGCATGATGGCTCATGCCTGTAATCCTAACACTCTGGGAGGCTGAGGTGGGAGGATCACTTGAGCTCAGGAGTTCAAGACCAGCCTGAGCAAGAGGCTCTAAAAGTAGAAAAAGTAGCCAGGTGTCTTGGCACATGCCTATAGTCCCAGCTACTCATGGAGGCTGAGGCAGGAGGATCATTTGAGCTCAGGAGTTTGAGGTTGCAGTGAGCTACAATGATGCCACTGCACTCTACCCAGGGCGACAGAGCGAGACTATGTCTCAAAAATAAATAAATAAATAAATAAATAAATAAATAAATAAAAAAAAAGAATTCATCCAGCTCTTGTTAGGCAGCCAAACATGCTGTTAGTTGCTGTGGATACAGAGAGCACAAAGTACTATTTTCTTATGCTATATGTAGCAGATGGTTTAAAAATGTTTCTGAGGAAGCATTTCCACAGTGTGTCTACAGAAGTAGTATTTTTATAAAGTTCCCATTCTGTGCAATTATTCTTTAATAGTACTGAGAGCTTGAAACAATTACATCAAAGAACAAGGATGTCATCCTACTGTGATGGAGTGTTAGATTTGGAAGTACATCATAAACACCTTTCCATTCTACAGATGGGGAACTGAGGCCAGGGAGTAAAAGGACCCAGAAGAGTAACTGTTTAGGGTGCAGAACTATTTAGGGCTGCAGGTAGGAGTGAAACCAAGTTCCTAGGTTTCTGCCTTGTCCTTGTTTTCCTCAACTACTAATAAAAGGCGTGTATGTTCATCTTCAAGGTGATAAATTTATTTTAATCCATTCCAGCATATAATAAGTTATGAATATCTCCTATAAAGCTCATAACCCTTAAAGTAATTTCAAAGGGTTGAACATGCATTGCCAAGAAATTCTCCATTATAAACTAAATAGCTCATTAAGATATCAAATTAATCTAAATATAGCTTAATCATTATCTGCTTTGTATTTTTCTTCCATGAGAAAGTAGAACAATTAATGATTAGCTTCCTTTTGATAAATGTTCATAATAAACAATAAATTTCTGCAAATTTTGTAAACTTTGGGTGTTTATTTTGAGGCTGCTCGAAGCACTCATTACTGAGTTTTAGGTCATATATGTTATAGATGACATACATGTCAAATGATATATAACATACAGCTGGTCCTCAGCACCTGTGGGTCTTGCATCCATAGATTCAAACAACCTCAGATAGAAAATATTTGATTAAAACAAGTATGGCAGACTTTTTTCTTGTCATTATTCCCTGAACAACACAGAATAACAACAATTTACATTGTATTAGGTGTTATAAGTAATTTAGAGATGATTTAAAGCACATGGGAGGATGTGCATGGATTATGAGCAAATACTGCAGCATTTTATATCAGGAACATAGCAGGAATGTGAGCATCTGTGAGTCTGGTATCCTGGACTAGGGATGACTGTGTGTGTCCAGTCTAGGTTGCCTTCAGCTTTGGTGGTCTTTCCTTCTCTATATTATATATATGCATGACTCAGACATTTACATGTAGATAGATGGTTTACCAGGAATTCTCTTGGGGAACAACACCTGTCACAGGTGAGGAAAGCAGGCTTGGATTGACCCAGGGAGAATATGAACCAGGCAGCCTCAGCCTATCCTGTGAGGCGCTCTGGGGCCAGGCTGGCTCTTCAGAGTCGCCCAGCCTTGCAACAAGGGTCCAGGCCCCCACGTGTCTCCACCCCTGTCCAGGTGTTGGAAGGGCTGTGTGTGGGCAGGGAGCATGAGCTTGGGTGAGGCAGCTCTTATTAGCTGGGGGCAGTTCTTGGAGAAGGACTCAGATGCTGATGAGACAATCAGGAAGCTGGGAGGTTGAGTGCTACAGCCCCAAAAGAGCACGCAGGGCAACACCGAAGGGAGCAGAGCTGGCCTGACACCCATCTGTAGCTCCATAAAATAATCTTTGGAAGTACAACATCCTTTCTCAGGTTCTGTTCTCGGGAACAGTACTTAAGACACTGCCACAGTCTGCTGCATGAACGCCACCCCACGCAGTCACCCCGCACATGGGGAGGAATCCCGCCAAGTTGATACAGGCACAACTGCAAACACACCCACAGCCCCCCAAAGAGGAGACAAACCAAACTCAAGTCCACAAGTCTCCTACAGATGATGTCTGAAGCCACTGTTCCCAGAGCCCGTTGTCTCTGGGTCATATCCATTCCTCCTCTATTTCCGTCTGCATCAACTTTCACAGTCCCTAAAGGAGGAAAGATGAGTGAAGTATGGATGGCGCCATAGATTGTGAGACTGGAGGCTTCCACAAGGATAGTGAAATAAGTGACAGGACCAGCAACCTTCAGAAACACTGATTTGCTGACAAGTTTATTAAGTGACAAAGTAAATGTCCTGGTCATTCAGAAGGACTGCCACAGATTCTTGTCCTCTGGAAGAATCATGCTTGTCATTGTGCGCCCGGAGCACCTGAATTGTTCTGTGCAGGTGGGACAGGAAGGTCTTAGTCCATTTTCAGTTGTCACCAACATCGTTTATTTTTATGCTTGAAGATTTCAGGTGGACGTTATTTTGAGGGACTTTTCTTGCAGTGCCACTCTTGTAAAATCTTAGTCAGTTGTCTACCAGATTTTGAGAACTATATTTGCAAAAGGCCAACGTCAGAATACTGTTGAAACCTCTTTGTGAGTCTCCTGGCTGGCTGCACTCCCAGGGCTAAGCCATACCCATGGGACTTTTGATTTTTAGAGGAATTTCTGGGGTTCCACTTGTTTTCACATTTTTTTCCTTAATGGCCTCAGAGCATGAGCAGGATGTGATAGATTGGAGTTTTGATGTGGGTTTTGGGGAGCATTTCTTTGCAAATCTGCTTTGGAATGTTGCCAAGATGTTGCATCATAGCAATACTCAAGTGAGTATTACAAAGGGAGGCATCATCGTTTTTAGTTGGTGGTAGAGAAGGTGTATTCTGAAGGGTTTGCTAAAATGTCTTCTGCTACGAATGCTCTTTTTCCATTCCGACTTGCTTTTCAGTCTACTTGTGGGACGGGGCGAAGAATGTGTTATTCCATGATCTTCAATGTCATGTCTTCAAAATGAGGACAGTAATCCCACATAATTTTTTTGGAGAATTAATGAGATACTATAGATAAAAGAGACTAGCACACACAAAATTAGAGTTGTCTAACTCCAATTATAAGCTGCCAAGAATGATAATCTAACTTTACAAGCTTGCATCTGGTCCCTTCTTTGGTTCAGTCTGCTGTGCTGGGCCGAAGCACACACTTTGGGACTCTCTTTAGACTAGGAAGACACTTGAAAAGGGCCTACCATAATTTTTTACACCATTTTCTTCCCCTAACTTATTTTAAAACTGTATCGTTAGACTCAGAATTTCCATTCATCCATTAAAAGTATGCACTCTTTTAGAATTCCCCAGGTGTCCTTTGCAATTAGCAAAGCCTATGTAAATAGTTAATGAAATGCATCAGACTTACCATAGAGATGGCAATGGTGCTTCTGCAAAGTACTTTGTGAGTATCAATTTATTTTTATGTCTTATATGACTTTTATTTGAGGCAGGCCTAGGACAACTCTTGAGGTTGGCAAACGTGCCTCAGCTTTTTTTGCAATATTTGTCATCTTCTGGACTCATTTAAACAGACTCTTATTCCAATTCAGTTCTGAGTAGGCTGTAACATCAAAACTATTTTAATATCACGGACTTCTTATTATTGATAGTCATGAAATAATACAAACTCTATGGGGCAGAGATTTTTGTTTGTTTTATTTATTGCTGTGTCATCAGCATCTATCATGTGCCCAGAATATAGTGGATGCTCAGTGAGTATTTGCTCAATGTGAGATGCACAGTTTAATGTACTAGCTCTCCAAGGAATATTTGCATTTTTGTACTCAGTGCTTAAAAACTTAAAAGAATGATAAAGTGCTAACCATGAACTTTTAGGTAGTGATATTTCTAGGTATATGTAGCCCTCAGTATTCCTTAAATAACACTTAGGGAGCTACTTTCACTCCTTAATTCCTGCTTTTGCACAACCCACTCTCTTCATTCATAACCTTGGTCACTATCCATTCAAATTTAGCAAGAGGAAGTGAGATTCAGAACTTGACGATATGTGTGATTTGTGGACCAGTGAACCACAATTGCACTTATTTACATGATTTGACAGTCTTGTATTTGCCTGAACTATGATGTGGAGCAGTCTGTGTGATGGAGGGTGGCCCAGCATTCACCCTCCATTTGGTCCCTTGACTTTCTTTTTCTTCTCCATTAGAGAGAGGGGTGAGAAGCAGAAACTAAAAGCTATGTTTTCGTAAGACTTTGGATGTATAAAATGTTCATTTGTGGCTTAGGTAACAAAATTCTGTACAAAACTTGGCAGAGGGGAATTCTATTCATCTCTGCCAAGATCCATCACTGCCCTGGCCCAGCCCGAACGGCCTCTTTGGGAGGTCAGATTCCTGCTTTGTGGCTGAGCTCTGAGCTAATGGCAGCACCATGCTCCAGAGCTGTGCGGGCAGTGGTTTCTGAGAGCTGGCTCACCCACATGGCTCTTTCAGAATGATGGATGTTTGAGTTTTTAGGTATATACTCAGATTATACTAATAAAAAGAAAGAAATTTGCAGAGTTACTGATGTAAATAAAATCATTGAGTTTTATGCTAACATTTATTATATTATTCCCATTTACATTATTGAATTAATTTTTTGTTATTGCTGTATCTTTACAGCAGGAATTTCCAATTTTTTTCCCACAAACAATTAGTCCTATGTGATACTCCCTAAAAACAATTCTGCTATTGAATAAATTTTAGGAGTTCATTTCATACTATATTATCTTCTTAAAGATTTTCAATGCTCAATGGCATACTAAATCCTAAAGAAATATTTAGTAAGGAAATGCTGTGTTTTGTTAACCTATAGTATCCAAAACTTACATGACCAGAGGAACCCTCAATCACATTTTTCCCCCAAGAAATCTTTAATATCTCAGTAAACTAATAGATTCAAACCACTCTTGGGAAAACCCTGTCTTAGAGAAGCTAGCAGTGTGTCTACTTTAAAGCAGTCATCGTCATCTTCTTCTTCTTTTTAAAGCAAAGGGCCTATGTTTTTGTGCTTCGGAGAATTTCTAAGGAAATGTTCCTCTTCCTGCAGCCATGGCTGCTGTTGCCATTTATTGAGTGCCTACTGTGGATGGATTATGCAGTGGGCCAGGTTTTACATACATCTTCTTAAATCCTCACAATATCCCAACCAGGAGAGTATGAACACATGTATTTCACCAATAAGGAAATTTAGGTTCATGGAGGGTAAATAATTTGCCCAAAGTCCAAGTAAACCTAAGTCAGTCTGCCTGTGCATGCTTTTTGACTATGCAATATTGCCTTTCAAATAATGCCTTTTGCAACTCAGGGTGACCCCCAGATAGTCAGCCAATAGATACATGTAGTCCTTTCTCATGGCTTAAGACGAATGACTTTCTCTTCTCATTATCCCTTCACATAACTCCTTGTTCAGTGCTGCTTGCATGTGTAGTGGTCCTGTGAGCAGGAAGGTAACTGTAGTGATGGATTATGCATAAGCTCTTTAAATAATGGATTACAGACAGGACACTAAAAGGCTATGTGTTCAGCTGCTGATGTAAGCATGAGAAGGGAGCGATGTTGGATCAGGAAGGGAGAGTAGCTAGCAAATGCTTCTTTCTGTGAACTTCCTGAGCAGCAGATCTGACAAAGTTGTCTCTTTAGTTCTTTTGACTCTTTTTCTCACATGCGTCCCCACTCTGGCCCCAAACCTGCTTTTCCACCCACCTGAGGGTGCCTGACAGTCATGCTTATAGCTCCTGTTTTTGGCTTTGGGAAAGTCGCTTCTATAATGCTTCACTGAAACCCACATTTGGGCTGCTGGAGTTCTATGTCCTCCTGTCAGTTTTCTAGGTGCCAACATTTTGAAAATCCAATTCAAGCAATTATACTTTACACCCCCAAGTGTGAAACTCTCTATTCATTTGTTTCAAAACAATTTGCTATGTGTTTAAGGAAGAAAAATTATGATGATCTTTTCAGAGCAATTGTATTTCATGCTGGTCAGCTTTCTTTTTATACAAAGAAAATTGGGCCCTGATTTCTTTGGGGCTCCGATGGATGATGTTTTGCATCAATTATTGACTAAAATCTTATGATTTTGTGATTTTAGTGATGGTTTGTGGTTGGAGAGGGAATACTCACGTATGTACAGGGACCTCCATCTCTTCTTGAACATGTTACCATGAGTTGCAATGGTAATTATTACATAGATCATAGGTAAGGTTCAAAGAGCAGGCTATGGCCAGTTGTTCCATCTGTAGAATTTACCATAGAGTGTGTTCTTCACAGTCACTTTCAGATAATGTCATCAGAATTAATTGACTATCAAAGATACTGAGGTTAAAAAAATTAAAAAAAAACTTCCAAAAATGTATCATTAGAGAAATTTAAGGTGCTATTTCTACTGTATAGGAAGTTACAAAATGCCAAACAACGTTCTAAGTTTCTCAGATGCCTAAAAGATAATAAAAAAAAGTAACACAGAAGTCAGAACTCAACTAAAAATTACCTGCAAAGCATCATATTTTGATTTTAAAAAGAATTTATTTGGTTATTTCCTTTCATCCCACCTTCAAGTTGCCTAAATCCTGAGTTAAGTGTATCACACACTTTAAAAACTTGGAGAGAGTAGTAATTCAAGAGGCAAAGCACTGTATTCACAGAAAACTTCCAGAAGTCTAAGGTATTTCTCAATTCAAACAATGAGAGAGGAAGTCAATAAAGCTATGATCTTACATTTTACTTTGATTAACTTCTGAACCTGTTTTCTGAAGTCTTCATATTACCGTCTACTAGTAAGGTCTACTTTAGAACATTCTTTAACAGGTGTATATATATATATATATATATACACACACATATATATATATATTGTTTTTAGATGTCTGTATTAGAAATAGCTTGGACAACAGGAACTTCTCCAGTTGGTTCAGTTATTAGAAGGTGGGTATCTTCTGAAGCTGTGGCTGGTCACAGTGCAGCCATGCTGTTTTCCTGAAAAACCTAGACATTCTGCCTTTACCTTTCCTGGCACTGTTCTGGCAAGTGTTAACAGCAAGTGTGTAACAGCTCTTGACCCGGGAAATAACAGAGCAGCAAGTGGAAAGTCAGAGAACAGCCTTTATTCGGCCAGCAGGCTCAGCCAACTTCCGATCATCTGACCCCCCTCTTCCTTGTTATCCTCCAGTTTTTATAGCCTTGGTAGGACTCAAAAAGTGTCCAATCAGCAACAAGCTTTAACATCCAATCAGCTACAAGCTTTAACATCCAATCAGGAACAAGCTATAACATCCAATCAGGAACAAGCTTTAACATCCAATCAGGATCGCACGAACAGCGCGGCTGTGGAGGGGCCTAGAGAGCTGCAGCGGGACCCGGAGTGGGAGTGGCAGGGAGGCGGCGAGTGGCCACGTCCCGCTTTCCTTGTCATTCCCCCCTTTTGATGCCCTTATCAGTTTACACAGAAGCATCAATCTTTCTATGAATCTAACAACTGCATTGGGCAAGCAGGGTCCCATGGTTACCATCAGAAGGATCTTTTAGACCTTTGACTTTGGTAGTTACAATTCCTGATTGGTTTACATAGTAACAGCATTCTTCCCCAGAGAGCCCCAACCAAGAACAGCACAGAGGCACCCCATGTAGACCCAGAAAAGGATTAGTCCAGTCTCTTGGGGTGGAGGCCCTGAGTCCAATTCCCATAAGAGTCCAGACCAGTGGTCCCATTCAGTCCTTGGCTTCCAGCCAGATTCAGGGCCAATCTGTATACATTGGCCCTTTTGTCTTGGGCATACCTGAGGGCTTGGATGAGCACCCATAACTCTGCCCTCTGGGCTGACCATCCCTGAGGCAGAGGGGCTGACCTGATGACTTCGCTCCCTGTGGTGACTGCGTAGCCAGCCAACCGTTTGCCATCCTGGATGTAGCTGCTGCCGTCCGTGTCCAGGTCGGGCACCAGCAATGAACTATCTTTCAAGTCTGGCTGGCTTGCATAGACCTCCTCCACGGCCTCAGCACAGTCATGGTCTGGGGGCCCTGGCCAGGTAGGAAGGAAGGTGGCAGGGTTCAAGGTCTGCACAGTCTCAATGGTGACTCATGGGTGCCCACACAGCACTCCCTGGTACTGTGCCAGCCAACTGCTAGAAAGCCATCGGTGCCCCAATGTGTTCACCAAAGCCACCACTGCATGCAGGACCTGCACACAGACACCCTGCC
>VBSM01003157.1:1113284-1130391 GCA_008086735.1 Cheirogaleus medius
TACCCAACCTTTCCTTCCCTGTCTTCTGTGCTTAAGGTCAGACTAGCCTTATGGACGGATGGCTCTCCCAGGTTCCAGCCCTCTGTCCATCTTGGTGTCTGCTTCTCACAGGACCCAAACTTAACACATATTACGTGGTTATCATTGTTTTTAAAAACAATCAGTGTGGTGCTAGCACAGAAACAAGCAGACCAATAAAGCAGAATGGATGGCCAGAAAAAAATAAATAAATAAAATAAATGTGCTAACATTTCCTGTCGGCCTCCCTGCATTAGATAGTGTGTGCAGCATTTCCAAACTTTTTAGAATATGAGATGCTTTTTCCAACACCTCATAGAATCTAAGCCATAGATTAGGAAGCGATGTTTTATGTATGCCATATTTGAGTGTGTAGGAAAGACAACAAAAGCATTGAGAGTTGTTCAATTTTTTTACTAGGCCTTGCCAAAGATTGGGGAGCTGTTTTCGTCCATTGAAGTGGAAATATATTTAAGGTTTAGCATGTCATTATGTTTGTGAATGTGAAAAAGTAAAAACATTTTAGAGCTGGAACATATTTTTCATTTAACCTGTGATCTTAGAACCTATTTGGAAACAGGCAGGGTAGAGGACTTCAGCGGGTGGAGGAGTGGATCCAGCCCCACCCACAGCCTGGCCCTGCATGGTGACAGCTGGTTGGGATGCCAGGGCTATTTTTCACCTTTTGCCATTGCCGAGTGCTCGAGCCCTGGAACTGGGTGGGATCTGGGTAGGTCTGAGGTGCTAGGGTCAGCTTCTGAGGGCCTGAGGGGATGCCCTTCCCTTACAAGTGGGAGGAAGGCGGGGGAATGGTTACCTGCAGAGAGATACTCCACCCCTGGGATGCCCCCTTGGCCATACAGTCATTTTTTGTTGTGGTTCAGTTGCTGGCCACAAAAAGTTGTCTACTTACTAAGCAAAGCTACCTGGGTCTCTGCGTGCTCAGGCAGCTGTCATTGTTTAGAGGTTGCATTCGTGGGTGAAACAACATTAGTTGATTTTTATTCTGAGTTGTGTTTTTATGCTTTGACAAGACTTACTGGCAGCTTGTGACTTATGACTTGTTTTACGCGATTCGTGGGTCATGTCTGCAATTGTATTGATAAAATAAGCATTCCTCACATATGCAGCTCCATTATGCACTTAAATGTTGAGATGGTATTGAATGCTTTCAATTTTTTTCAGTGGGCCTCAGACCCAAAGTCTACAATAATAATGATTTGTGATACTTGGAGAGGTTGTAGTTGCCGTTAACCACTTCAGTACGGCGCTCACCGGCCGCGAAGCCTCGCCCACAGCCGCACTCACAGTCCGCACGGCAGTGTGTGCTGTGCATTGACGACAAATCCATTTTGCTCTTGTGTGATGAGGAAAGCTTTAAATCACTGAAAGCTTGTTTTACTTTACAGGCAGCTTTAGGAAAATAACTATAATAACTCCTACTAAGGACTTGTTAAAAGGTCACAGATTCGTAGTCACTTATTAGCTGAACGTACACACTGCAACTGCAGAGATAAAAGCTGTAAAAGTAAAAGCTTTTGGCTGTCGGCTAAAGTCGACGCTCGGCTGTGCGCCTTCATCTGTGGCTGTCGACTCTAGTCGACACTCGTACCGAAGTGGTTTAGAGTATTCAACCTATTATCACTGTGTTTGCTGCTTCCTGGCCAGTGCTGCGTCTTGAGACATGGCCAAGTGTGGTACAGGTGACCATGGTGTGTGCAGGCAGATGGTCAGCACCTTCAATTCCAGGTGCTGACTTGAATGGGGCAGGTTTGGGGCGCAGACCCAGCTGCAGATGCTGGGCAAGAGTCTAGCCTGCCACCTGCATGTAGTATCTTGGCTGGATGGTGCATCAGGGTTTGGGTAAAGCACACAGGGGTCTGGACTGAAGGGAGGTGCAGGCTACTGGTCACAGTCTGGAGGGAATAAGCAATGAGGCTGAGAGGTACCCCTGAGGAAGGCTGGCTGTCCCCCAGTTAGGTCTCCCTAGGAATGCAAGAGGCCTGTTAGCCTCCCACTGGTCCTAGACCTTCTAGGCTCAGAATGTGATTGTTAGTGTTCTCAGAGGTATTTGAGCTAGAGGACTGACTCACACCGAATTCATCAGGGACTGATGATTAAAAACCAAAACACCAATGTATTACTTTACAATACAATCAGAACTTGAAGCAGAGTAGATATTAACTCTACTGCCAAGCTTACTTTCTCTTTGTAGACAGATCTACACAGGAGCCAAGTTATAGTCAGAAGCTGCTCAAGGAGCCTGGGCTCTTAGCAGGAGGGGTCTCTTGTGGTAGCCCTGGGCACGCACCCCGTTAATGGGTTATCCTGCCCCATGAACAGGTTCCTGCTGTCTGGGGACAGGGCATCATCCCCTGTGCATAAGGCAGAAGACAATGTCAGAATTTGCTCCTCACTTGCCTTTTTTCTCTGCCTGTGTCACTGCTCATTCATTCTCCTTCTTCTTGTCACAATATTTCCTGAGCTAGGCTAATATCTTTCTGATTTTGGTCAGATATTGCTGGCCAGAGAGCCATCCTGCCTCTTGAGGATAAGTTGGCATAATTCTGTTCTGATCTGTCAAGTGTTTGTTTTAGGATTTAGCTGTCAGAGATCATCTACTTTCCAAGTTCCTGGGGTAGGTAAGTTATGGGAGAAAGACCCCGCCCCTCATTGTTGAGTCCAAATACTACCGCTAGTGCGTAGGGAAGCAGAGTGATGCCAGAAAAAGCCATGTTTAAAAATCTAAGCAGTAAGAAAGCTTGTAACAGAGCTTAAAACAGCACTGTGTTCACTTGCGTATCGCCCTGGCATCCTAACTGGCTGAGGCACAAGCTGATCCATGACTAGATTGGGTACCGCTGATGGCAGCAGAAACTCTCCTTCCCCTGCCCTTTGTTCCTTCATCCTTCCCTCCCTTCCTTCCAACAATTAAGGCTTAATGGCTTCCATATATAGTCACTAAAATACAATCTTCCAAGTAATAATTCTTATTAACAATTTGCACTGTCTATCTGAAACATTCCATGTTTATTTGATGTTGTTGGCGGGTGTTTGTCATGTCCATCTTCTATCTCAGAGACTTGTTGTTTGCCTAGACTAACTTCCAGATGATTGGAGTAGGTATATTACACTTTTCCATCAACTCCACCTCAATTTGCTCCTCCAGAGATTTTTTTTGTCATTGTTTACCTTATTTTGGTCTCCTTCTTTCCTCCCAATGGGAGGATGCCAGATGGCTGCTTCATTTCTTTACTGATTGCCTCACTGAAACATTTGCTTCAATTAAAGGAATTGACAAATCTAAAAGGTTCGTAAATATTTCAGAAAAATAAATGGCAGCTAAATTTCCTAAATAGTTAATTATTGGAACCTCTACTTCTGGGAAGATAGGGTAGACGCAGTTTTCCCTATTCCTCCCTCTGAGTACAACTAAAAACCCTTGTTTTATACATAAAACAAATATAAAAAGACTTTGAAAAGTGGGGAGAAGAACGCAGGCTGGATAGGGATGTGAGGACTCAAGAAACAGCATGGTGGTGAGTTCTGTGGATCTTCTTTTTGCCTCATATATTCTAGACTTGGAACTGAAGAAGTCAGCAACCTGGAAACAGCAATGCGCACAAATGAAAAAAGCCCCAACAAAAGCCATCTCTTTCTAGTCAAAGGCCCAGGAAAGGGATAGGCAAACAAGGCAGAAAAATTGTAGATAATAAATGTTCTACTGCTGCCAAGGACAACAGAAAAAAACTGTGGCCGACATAGGTAGAATGGGGAGCCTGGGCTTCCGCCCTTGTCAGGCTGCAGCGAGGAGCCCCAAACCTACTCTGGGGTAGTGTCAGAGGAGGTACAGTCAAGAGCTTGGGCTTCTATCCCTGCCAGCCAGCAAGGAGACCTGCTGGGAAGCCTGTACTTCCTACATACCCAGCAGTAATAAGGGTGATGTCAAAGGAGATCTAGTGAAGACTCAGGACTTTCTCCACTGTCCCGAGGAGTAATGAGGCCCTGTAGTGTCAGAGGAGGCCATGTGGGGAGTGGTAATGAGGCCTCTTGCTACTCCCAGGCAGGGTGGTGTCAGCAGAGCCCTAGCAGGAAGCCTTCCCTTCCCCCTTTCTGTCCAACAATACTGAGGATTCTCTCCTCCCCATGAAGAGACTGAATGGGAAACCTGGGCTTCTACCCTCAGCTGGTGGTGATGAGGCAGCACTCCCCCCTGCCCCTGTCGGATTGGTGTCAGAGGAAGCCAGTAAGGATTAAACAAGATCCAGAGTCTCATAACATACCACCCCAAATGTCCAGGTTTCAAAAGAAAATTACTTGTCATACTAAGAATCAAGAAAATCTCAACTTGAATGAAAAAAATCTAATAAAGAAAAGGATGCTCACAATGAGAATAATAGAGATGTTAGAATTATCTGACAAAGATTTTAAAGGGGCTATCATAAAAATGTTTCAATAAAGAATTATAAATAAATAATGGAAAGTTTCAGCAAAGAAATAGATGGTAGAAAAAAGAACCATATGGAATTTTAGAACTGAAAAAATATAACCAAAATTTAAAAATTAAGTTGATGGATTCAATAACAGAATGAATATGATAGAGGAAAGAACCAGTAAATTTGAGGAAAAAGCAATAGAAATTGCCCCATATGAACAAAGAGAAAGTAGATTGGAGAAAAAAGTCTCAGGGACCTGTAGGACTATAACAAAAAATCTAATATTTGTGTCATAGCAATCTCAGAGAAAGAGGAGAAAGAAAGTAGGGCTGAAAAAGTAATCAAAGAAATAATGGCTAAAAACTTCCCAAATTGGACAAAATACACAAACTTACAGATTCAAGTGGCTTGGAGAATCCCAAACAGGGCACATGCAAAGAAATCCACACCAAGGCACATCATAGTCAAATATCTCAAACCTAAAGACAAAACATCTTGTAAGTCATGAGAGAGGAAAGACACCTTACATATAAGGGACAAACATGTCAAATGACAATGAATTTCTCATCAGAAACCATGAAGACTAGAGGAAGGGGCACAATACTTTTGAAGTACTGAAAGAAAACAACCATTAACCTAGAATTCTATATTTAGTGAAAATATCCTTCAGAAATGAAGAGGAAATCAAGATAGAGGGGAAAGTCTCAGATGAAAGAAAATTAATTTATCATGTACTTATCATGAATTTATCATGAACAGTTCTACTCTAAAAGAACAGCAAAGAAAGTTCTCTGAAAAGATATTAAAAGACAAGAGAAGGAAACTTTGAGTATCAGGAAGGAAGAAAGAACAATGGAAAGAGAAAAATGTGGGCAAATACAATATATATTTCTTCTCCTCTTGACTTTTCTAAATTATGTTTGATAGTTAAAGCAAAAATTATTTTACTATCTGATGTGGACCTAATTATGTATAGAAGAAATATGCAACACAAGTATAAATAGGTGATGTGTAAAGGGAGGTAAATTTTTCCATACTTCACTTGGCCTGGTAAAAGGTTGACACCAGTAGACTGTGGCAAGGTGTGTGTGTTTTATATATATTTATATATATATATATACATATGCATATATATATATAATGTCATGCCTGGAGCAACAGTGTGAAAGTGACACAAAAAGATACAAAAAATTATATATAAATAAAAACAAAGTTCTAAGTAAATGTTCAAGTAACCAACAAGAAGGAATAAAAAAGAAAACAGAAATGAAAAATGGAAGAAAAAAAGTACAATGACAGACTTAAGCCCTAACATGTCAATAATTACATTTAATGTAAATTATCTACATATACCATATAAAAAACAGAAATTGGCAGAGTGGATTTTAAAAAGTGATCAACCATATACTGTCTATGAGAAACTCACTTCAAATATAATGATATAGATAGGTTGAAAGTAAAAGGACCAAAAAAGTTTGTATACCATGCAAACATTATTCAAAAGAGCAGAAATGGCTATCTCATAAAGCAGAGTTTAGAGCAAAGAAAACTATCAGAGGCTGAGAGGGATATTATATAATTATAAAAGAGTCAGTCCACCAAGAAGATATAGCAATGTGTATGCACAAAGCAACAGAGCTGCAAAATGTGTAAAGAAAAAACTGATTGAGCTAGAAGGGAAAATAGGCAAATCCATATTTACAACTGGAGATTTCTGCACCCTCCTCTCAACAACTGATAGAAAAAGTAAATAGAAAACCAGCAAGGAGGTAGAAGAACTCAAAAGCTCCATCAGTCAGCAAGATATGATCAATATTTATAGAACACTATACCCCAAAACAGCAGAATATACATTTTTTACAAACATCCATGGAACATATGCCAATATAGACTATATCCTGGGCTATAAAACAATCCAAAAAATTAAAAATAATTGAAATAATACAAAGTGTATTTTTTTAACACAGTGGAATAAAATGAGAAATCAATGAATGAAAGATAGTAGAAAAATCTTCAACACACTTATACCTAAACAACACAATTCTAAATAATCCATAACTCAAATTTAAAAATATGTTGATTACATGAACATGAAAATATAATATATCAAAATTTGTGAGGCACAGCTTAAGCAGAGCTGAGAGGGAAATTTATAGCACTAAATGCTTACATTTGAAAAGAGTAGAAGTCTCAAATCAATAATCTAAGCTTTGATCTGAAGAACTTGATAAAACAAGAGCAAAATAAACCCAAAGCCAGCAGAAAAAAGAAAATATAAAGATGAGATCAGATATCAGTGAAATTGAAAACAGGGAAACAATAATAGAGAAAATCAATGAAACAAAGAGCTGGTTATTTTAAAAGATCAGTACAATTGTCAGACCTTTAACAAGACTGCCAAAGGAAAAAAGAGAGAAGATACAACTTGCCAATATCAGGAACGAAAAATGAACTCTCATTACACACCCTGCAGACATCAAAAAGTTAGTATTCACCTTAACAACATCTCTACACACACACATTCTTATTTGATACCTTAAATGAACCAATTCCAAACTATCACAACTCACCAATATGGAGATAATTTGCACAGCTCTATAAATATTAAGGAAATTATATTCATATTAAAACTCTCAAAAAAGCAATCTCCATGTCCAGATGGGTTCACTGGATAATTCTACAAAATATTTAAAGAGGAATCAACACGAATTCTACAAATCTCTTCCAGGAAATAAGAGAGGAGAGGACACTGCCCTATTCATCTTAGAAAGTTAGTATTACACTGATACTGAAACTCGACAAAGAGAATACAAAAAAAGAAACATACAAACCAATATTCCTTATGAACATAGATGCAAGCATCTTTAATGAACTATTCGCAAATATAATTCAGAGATATATGAAATTAATTATATGACATGGATGAGTGTGTTTTTTCCCCAAGGATGCAAAGTTGGCTCTGTATTAGAAAATCAATTAATGTAAAACATCATACTAACAGCTTAAAGAAAACAAATCACATGATTATATCAACTGATGCATAAAAAGCATGCATTTTACAAAATTTAGTACCTATTCATGATTTTTAAAAAGCTTTTAGAAAAACAGAAACATAAAAACTTCCTTAATGTGATAAAAATCACCTACACAGCACCTACAGTTAACATTACACTTAATATGGAAAGGCTGAATGCTTTCCCCTAAGATCAGGAACAAGGCAAGAATGGCCACTCTCACCGTTCTTATTCAATATAGTACTATAAATTCTAGCCATTGGCATAAGGCTAGAAAAGGAAATAAAAGGCTTAAAAATTGGGAGGAAGAAATACAACTATCCCTCTCTGCATATGACATGATTGTTTATATTGAAAATCCCAAGAAATCTACAAAAACTCTAAGAACAAATAAGTGAGTTCAGCAAAGTTTCAGGATACAATGTAAACATAAAAAAGTCAACTGAATTTCTAAATACTAGCAGTAAACATGTGGACACTGAAATTTAAAATACAGTACCATTTAAAACTGTTCAAAAAATAGAAATATTTGTGAATGAATCTTGCAAATAAGCATAGGAGTTGTATGCTGAAAACTACAAATCACTGATAAAAGAAGTTTTAAAAAATACAAATAAATGGAGGTCCATATCGTGTTCATGGATTGGCAGACTTAACATACTGAAAATGTAAGTTCTCCTCAAATTAAGGTTTAATGCAATACTTATACAGGTTTAATGCAATTCCTATTAAAATTACAGCAAGACTCTAAATAAATATTGATGGGATTATCCTAAAATATAAGTGAAAATGCAAAGGAACTTGAATAACTAACTTTGAAAAAGAGTAATGAAGTCAGAAGAGTCAGTCTACCTGATTTCAAGACTAAACTTTCATTAATCAAGACTGTGTGGTATTAGTGGAGGGATAGTCCTATAAATAAAAGGAACAGAATTGGCTGGGTGCGGGGCCTCATGCCTGTAATCCTAGCACTCTGGGAGGCTGAGGCGGGAGGATTTCTTGGGCTCTGGAGTTTAAGTCCAGCCTGAGAAAAAGTGATACCCCATCTCTACTAAAAATAGAAAAAATTAGCCAGACATGGTGGCACGTGCTTGTAGTCCCAGCTATTAAGGAGGCTGAGGCAGGAGGATTGCTTGACCCCAGGAGTTAGAGGTTGTTGTGAGCTAGGCTGACACCACAGCATTCTTAACCTGGCAAACAGAGTGAGATTCTGTCTCAAAAAAAACAAAAAAGAAAAAAAACCAGAATTGAGAACTGAGATACACACACAAGAATGGACAATTGAGTTTTGACAAAGGTGACAAAGCAATTCAATGGAGAAAGAACAGGCTTTTCAGTAACTAGTGCTGGACTATTTGGGCATCCATAGACCAAGAAATGATCCTTGACCTAATCCTCACACTTTATACAAAAAATAACGCACAACTGATCACAGATTTAAATTTAAAATGGTAAAATTTTTAGAAAAAAATAGGAGGAAGTCTTTGGTAACTAAGGCTAGGCAAAGGGTTCATAGACTTGACATTAAAAGCACAATCCATAAAAGATAAAAGTGATAAACAATTTAAGCTTGTATTTTGCAAAAGACCATGTTAGGATGAAAATACAAGCTATAGACTGAAAAATATTTGAAAACTACATTTTATCCAATGTACTATTATCTAGAATACATAAAATTTTCAAAACTCAACCATAAAGAAATAATTCAAATAGAAACTATGCAAAGACATGAATAGATATTTTACCAAAGAGGATATACAGATGGCAAATAAACACATGAAAAGATGTTCAACATCTTCAGTCGCTAGGGAAACACAAATTAAAGTCACAAACTTGGGTGAGGATGTGGAAAAACTGGACTGTTTATACATTGCTGGTGGCAATGTAAAATGGTATAGCCTCACTGGAAAATAGTTTGCCAAAAAAAACCTAAACATGCAACTAATATATGACCCAGTAATTGCATTCTTAGGCATTTATGTCAGATAAATGAAAACTATGATCACACAAAAACTTGTACCTGAATGTCTATAGCAGATTTATTCATAATAACGCCAAACTGGAAACAACCCCGATGTCCTTCACTGGGTGAACGGTTAAACTGACTACCCTAGGTCCATACCATGGAATTCTACTCATCAATAAGAAAGAACAAACTGTTTAATTACAGAAGACCTTGGATGAATCTCTAGAGAATTATGCTGGGGGTAAAATCCTATACTAAAAGATTATATATTGAAATTATAAAATTACAGAAATAGACGGTAGATTAGGTTGCCAGAAGTAGGAGGGAGGCCCAGAGGAAAGTAGATGTGGCTATTAAAGGGCATCACAATGGATCTTTTTGGTGATGAAATTGTTCTGTATCTTGACCGTACCACTGTCAGTATCCTGGTGGTGATATCGTACTATAGTTTTAGGAAGAAATGATCATTGGGGAATCTGGATAAAGACTGCATGAGATCACTCTGTATTATTTCTTAGATCTACATGTGAATCTAGAATTATCTCAAACTAAAAATTCGAATTTAAAAAGAGTTAATTATGATGAATGATGAAGTGATTTTGAAACAACTTTTGTTATACTCTGGGAATAATTCACTTTGGAGTCACCTGTCTTCTCTTCACCTTGTTCCTAGTCATGAATAAGAGTGATTTTTCCATTTGAAAATTGCCGTTTTTTATTTTTAAGCTTAATTAATTCATCCACATTTCAAGAGTTAAGTATTTATTATTAAATAGAAAAAATTAATTAGTAAAAGAAAAATAATAAAACTTAGTCAACAGTATTTAAATTCATACCTACGAGACTGAAAATTGATTCACTTAGAATTTTAGATTTTTCTTTCTCAAATGATACGGATTTCAGACCCGAATATTTGTCAGTTTTATATTCTTTTTTTTAAAGATAAATAAGTATCCTTATAATTTATGCATAAATGAAGAAAAAAAATATGGCATCATAAAAGAGCAGAGGAAACATGGAATAGCAACAAATTATAACAACCAGTGGGAGGTAACATTATACAGGAGAAATTTCACTTGCATTTGAACCCTTGTTTATTTACTAATGTAGAAAATAAATTACCCCATGAGAGGCTATTTCTTAGTCTATAAAATTGGTATTATGGTATCTGTTTTATCGTGTTGGGAAGAATGCTCATGTGAAAGACTTCCTCCTGACTCATGAAGTATCTTGCAAATATAAGTGAATTTTTACATGGTGCAGGGGGGGCAAGAGTAATTGAAAAAGTCTTTCATACAAAATGGATTATGGATGGTATGATATTTATTTACATTTTAGGAGACAAGGAGGAAGGTATCCTTGGATAAATTAGTAGGCTATGCTGAGATTGTGTTGAGGTTTTCAGCTATGGAAATACCAGAGGAGATTCTGAGATGATGGACAGTCATAATTATGTGGGAGGGATTTTTACTTGCCTCTAACTTTGCACATTTCACATTCATAGAGTAACTTACGTTATTAAGTTTACATTCTAAAATGTTACTGGTATGAGTGAACATTTTCCCAAATATTTATAATTTACTTGCCTTCCCCATGCCCTTTATCCATGTACTTTTGCGTCTTCAGTAAGCTTATTGATTTACATTAAATTTTTCCATCTTGATCCTTTGTTATGTTGTTTGCAAATTTTTTCTTTTGATTATTTGTTTTAAATTTTCAACTAAGTGTTCAGGAATTTTTAATCTTTAAATAGTTAAATTTTTATTTTTTCTTTGCTAATTTTTCATATCTTTAAAGTTTTATATTTATGAAACAAAAAATATATTTGCCTCTATTTTTTCTAGTTCTTAATCTAATTTTTTATACTTATTGCTTTAATCTGTCTGTCATGTATTTGAGTTTATAGTGTGAGGTGAATATCTGCAACATTTCAACTTTCAAATATTTGTTTTGTCTCTAATTTTCACTCCAGATATTCTCAGTTCTTTGATCAACTATAATCACTGGGAGCAGCATAAATTCATAAATATTAATTTCTTTTTTCTTCTTTCTTTTTTTTGTCTTTTAAGAGATAGGGTCTTGCTGCATCACTCAGGCAGGAGTGCAGTGGCACAATCACAGTTCATCATCACCTTGAACTCCTGGCCTCAAGGGATCCTCCCACCTCGGCCTCACAAAGTGCTGGGATTACAGGTATAAGCCACCGTGCCAGGCTCATATTAATTTTATTCAATAATTTCAATTGTTGCTGTCATCAAACTTCTTATCAATATATTTGAGTGAAAAGCAAATGAATTGACGTACGCAGTCCCCTCCTATCTGCCAGAGGTACATTCCAAGACTCCCAGTGGATGCCTGAAACTGCAGATAGTACTAAACCCTATGTATGTTATATATTTTTCCTACACATATATATCTATGATAAAGTTTAATAAACTGGCACAGTAAGAGACTAACAACAATAACTAATGATAAAATAGAACAATTATAGCAATATACTGTGATAAAAGTTATGTGAATCTGATCTTTCTCTCCCAAAATACCTTATTATACTGTACTCACCTAATTTTGGGCTACAGTTGATCACAGGTAACTGAAACCTAGAGAAATCGCAGATAAGGGGTGACTACAGTATTTACAGCTGCAAGTGTAATATTTCTTCACAAGGAAGTGCTCACTAAAAATAATCTGCAGAAAGTTAGCAACACATGGTCGGGGTGGTATAGGATGAGCAATTCACTCCGTTTAGGGAACTGAGTTACACTTGCTGTGATCATGACAAAATGGAAAGAAAGCTGAGATCTAAAGATATTAGTGGCTAGCACAAGTTTACACGACACATGAGAGGCAGGACTTGTACTCAGAACCACTATCACTCATTTCTGGCTTGATTCCCTTTCATCCACACTGCAAATAACCTTAAATCTACCCATTCATCAGAGAACATGGGATTTGAACCCTCGACTGAGTAATGATAACAGTTCAGCTCACTTTGCTATCAGGTTTCTTTTGCTTAAGGGAAAACATGGGATTAAAAAAAAGTGGGCGTGTAAACCTTTTGGTATTTGACAAACAGAAATAGCCATAAGTCTGTTCCTCTGTAATTTACTCACTTTTGGTGCATTTTTGAATCTTCCCTCAACTTTTGGTTTTCACGAGTTGAGCAAAGAGAACTAAGTACATAATAGGACATCAAAGCAAGAAGTTTGATATCACATTACAATGTTCCATTAGTTTTATATTATTACTTTATTAATATTAATGATTTTAAAGTAATTAGCATTCTTTATTTTTAAAAAATTCTATAGAAGGGGCATTCGAGTGATTTCATCATTGTTCAAGGGTAATACTTCTTTTTTTTGGTGGCACAGTAAATTTTATTTCTCTTTATGATTTTCACATAGTAATGAAACACACAAAAGAGCAAACACTGTCAAGATGGCCATAGGTAGCTTAGGAACGACTGGTCCCAGTTCAGTCATGCAAGTGTTTGTTCAGCATAGAAATAGATTGCTTTTTAATGATTTTAATCTTCCTTTTTCAGTCCCCAAGGCTTGCAGGGTTCAGTACAAATGTTGCTATTGCGTTATTGGCAGGCACGTGATGTTTACCAATTCCCAGAAAATAAATGAAATCAACAAAAAAGTCCTGTGACAATAAGGGCACATTTTCATAGAAGTAAATTTGACAAGGTTATTACAGTCTGATTCAGTTGAGCTATCAGACCTACACACAAACACAAAACATTATTAACAAATTATGTTTGTATTAAGTTTTTGTTTCTTTTAAAATGTTAACCACATTTTGTTGTTCAAGAGTTCCATTGATTCCTTTGGTTTTAAACATTATAGCTCTGTTTGATCTAAATATATATATAGTTATTTTTGTACTAAATATAAAAAATCAAATGATTAAAATTTCAAAAGGTAAAAATGGAATTACTGTTTCAATATAAAAAGGCTTAGTCTATTGGAGTACTACTGCCATTACTGCTTTGCTTCTATTGGAAAACTATCTTGGAAATCAAGGAACGTAGCCCATATCTCCCTGCTTAAAGTACACCTTGGTTGCACATTATCATCTGTTAAATATGACCCTCCCTTCGCCAGAGCTATCCAGATCTATGCTTTAAAAACAAAACAAAATGAGATAGCGTTAAGTTTACCTAAGGGGGTACGATAAGTAGGCTACTAGGTAGGAATAAAGAATATTGTAACATAAAGCCCTTCGGTGCTGCACAATTAAACAACAGCTTTGGATTTTCAAGGTCTCTAAACACAGCCTTCATTTTATAACACAGTTTTATTTCGGGTACACAGCTGACAGAAAAAGAATACATTTCTGTTGTTGTCATGTAAGAGTGAAAACAGAGTGGGTATAATTGTAAATTTAGCCTTTTGGGAATTTACCTGGGTGTGCGCCATCATCAGTTTTGACCTTCGTCTAGTGGTTCCCTAACTAAATCTTAGGGATTAAAAAAGTCCTAATATTCCTTCCATTCTTAGTGGTTCCTTGTTCTCCAGAACAGCTGAAACGAACAGAGCAGAAACTGAACGCAGAAGCTTTGCTGCCGTCTCCGCATCCGTAGCATCCGGCACGGGCTGTCTTTTCGCAGGGATCTCTGGCGAAGTTCTCTCTCCTTCCATCGCGGGGTCCAGCGCGTTCAGCCGCACCTGCAGTTCTTCTAAACGCAGACTGTTTAAAAAGTCAAAGTCTCTGTCTTGAGGAACTTCCCGGTTACCAGGAGAAACACTTTTGGACGTGGGAAAGGGTGCATGCACGTTCCGATTCGTTTCCGAGACTTGTTCTTGAAGTGCCGCCTGCTTAGCAAGGCAGCCCTTGAAGGGTGTTTTGCGCGTGTGGGGTCGCGTCTTTGCACGGTTCCGTCTTCTCCTCATCCTCACTGTGCATTACCAGGGCCCCGAGTCAGAGCCTAACGTGGCGGCCTGCGCCCTCGCGTCCTCGCCCGAGGGTTCCCGCCCTGCCGGCTCGTCCTGCCCCGCAGCCCGCAGCTCCGGCCTCGGCCCGGCCTCCCCGCGCCGGTGCGGTCGCGCCCTCCACGCGAGGCTGCCGCACGAGCGGGTCGGTGGCTCTCTGCTCCGCATCCATCGCTCCGCGCTTTCCAACAAAGCCGTAAAATCATCACCCGAAGTTCCGGCTTCCTGCGTGTTGGTGGTGGATTTGTGGGAATCACAAAGGTAGCTTCGGAGGGCGCCATGCGGTGGCGACAGAAAGGGACGAGGGGCCAAGGGCGCAGGGCGGAAGGACGCTGGGCCAGACCGGAACCGCGGAGGGAAACGCGGGGACCCGCCAACCTCCCGAGCAGGGCTCCTGGAATGCCTCTTAAGGCTTCGGAAACCATATCGGACGGAGACTGTTGACAGGCTAGGCAGAGCCGGCGTGGGCGGCGTGGTCAAGACTGAGTGCGGATGCGGCTGGAAGTGTTAGAAAGCTGTTGGAGACACTGAGATGAAGAAACGAAACCCTGACTGCGTGATTAAGTGAAGTACACACACACACACACACACGGCCAGGAAAATTAGAATGATCGTTAGTACTAGAAATCACAAAGTGAAAAATCAGAATGATCTGATGCGTCTTCAGTAAGGTACTTTGCTTCTTTTCCCTCCGCATTTCACTGTTCTTGCTGGGACGGTGACGAATGGCGCAGCCTGGACCCTTCACAAAGGCATGGGATGCTTAGATAATAAAACAAAATTCTTTGGCACAGAAGAGATTGTTTATGCTTTTCTTTTATTGCTTACCTTAAGGCCAACATTCTACTTTAGAGAGATCAATATTCCTGAATTGCGAACTTTTTAGAAGCCTAAAAGAAATGAATCCTTGTCAAACTAAACGTTAACCCTCTCTCTGTCACAGGAAAGCAAAGCTTTTTCCCCTTCCTATTTTTTTGCTCCTCAAATATCTTGACGTTTTGCTTTTCTTTTTTTTTTTTCAGAATATTATGGGGTACAAATGTTTTGGTTATGTGGATTGCTTTTGGACTGCTTGAGACAAAGTCACAAGTGTGCCCAGACAGTGTACATTGTACCCATTAGATATGATTTCACGCATCTCCTCCTCCCTCCTCCCACCTGTTTGATTTCTGTTGAGTTTTACTTCCTGTTGAGCACATGAGTGCTGTTTGGTTAGTTCTAATTTAATAGTGAGTACATGTGGTGTTCGTTTTTCCATTCTTGCAATACTTCACCTACGAGAATGGTCTCCAGTTACATCCAGATTGTTACAAGAGGTTAATACCATGGTCTACATATATCACATTTTATAAATCTACTCATGAATTGATGGGCACTTGGATTGATTCCAAATCTTTGCGATTGTGAATTGTGCTGCAATAAAAACATTCATGTGCAAATGTCTTTTTGATAAAATGACTTTTTTATCTTTATTTTATTTTTGCTTTGGGTAAATACTCAGTAGTGGGATTGCTGGATCAAATGGTAGGTCTACTTTTAGATCTTTGAGAAATTTTCATACTATTTTCCATAGAGGTTTGTATAGCCACATGTAGAAGACTGAAACAGAATCTGTATCTCTCACCACTCACTAAAATTAATCCAAGATGGATATCAAACTTAAATCTAAGACATGAAACCATAAGAATTTTAGAAGAAAATGTTGGAAAAACTTTTCTAGACATTGGCCTAGGCAAAGAATTTATGAAAAAGACACCAATGATGATCACAGCAACAACAAAAATAAATGGGATTTGATTAAATCAAAAAGCTTCTGCACAGCCAAGGAAATAATTAACAGAGCAAATAGACAACCTACAGAATGGGAGAAAATATTCACATGCTATACATCCGATAAAGGTCTAATAACCTCAATCTACAAAGAATTCAAGCAAATCAGCAAGAAAAAAATCAAACAATGCCATTAAAAAGTGAGCAAAAGACAGGAACAGAAGCTTTACAAAAGAAGATAGACAAATGGCTAATAAACATATGAAAAAAATGCTCAATGTCACTAATCATCAGGGAAATGCAAATAAAAATCACAATGAGATATCACCTAACCCCAGTGAGAATGGCTTTTATCAAAAAGTCCCAAAACAATAGATACTGGTGTGGATGCAGAGAGAGAGGAACACTTATACACTGTTGATGGGACTGCAAACTAGTACAACCTCTACAATTTAATTTTGCTTTGTTTTGGAAGAAAAAAAGGCAATCTGCCAGGAGCCCATGACTTGTTAGCTTTCATTTTAGTTTTATAACCAACACTTTCTTGATCCCTTAAAAAATAATAAGCTGAGTCTGGGTCTCCTGAGAGCATGTTGTAGGCTATGAATATTTGCTGAGTGTTCAAAAGCCCCTGCATGTGTCCCTTAGCTCACTGGGCCATGACAAAGTTATCTCTTTATTATTCTTCCTTCTCAAGGCTTCAGCCTAAGCACCATCTCCTTAGGGAGGCCTCTGACTCCCCAGAGCAGTTGGTCTTCCTGGTACATGCTCTCAGAGCTACCTACTTTTCTCCTGCCACAGCACTCTTCTCATTTTATTGTTCATATTTGCTTAAGTTCCTGTCTTCTCTTCTGCACTGTAAACACCACGAACACAGATACTGTGTGTGACTTGAATTCAAGTCAGTGTTCAGTGCAGGGTGTCTGGTGCAGGGTGTTCGGTGCAGGGTGTCTGGTGCAGGGTGTC
>VBSM01003157.1:1130491-1143034 GCA_008086735.1 Cheirogaleus medius
GTCTGGTGCAGGGTGTTCGGTGCAGGGTGTCTGGTGCAGGATGTCTGGTGCAGGGTGTCTGGTGCAGGGTGTTCGGTGCAGGGTGTTTGGTGCAGAGTGAGGCACTTAATAAACACATCTATTGTAGGGCTGAGTGGATGCCATAGCCAGGCTCCGACCATGTCTGATGCCCTTGGAGCCTGGGTGGTCATCACTGCTCTTACCTCAGATATGAGGAAGTTCAGAGAGTCTGCATGATTTACCCCGGGTTCTTACTGAGAAGTAATTCTGGTAGTTTCCACCCAAGTCTGTACATTGCCCAAGTTTATGCTCCTTCCACTATAAAATGCTTCTTTCAACATTTCCTAAACTCTAGATAATCCTGGTCCTAGGAGGCTATAGAAGGCCCCTGGTTTCCCTCTCCTATGGCCTTGTTGAAAACACAGCCCAGGGGAGTCTTCTAGTCCATTCTCAACTAAAGTTATGTTAACTGATAGTAGGCTGAAGGCAGCACTCTCATTCTCTGGCTAACTTGGAACTTTTGCAGTAGAGAAGAGGAGGGAGGGGTAAGAGGACAACTGGAGAGAGCTTACTTGGAGCTGAGCCGGAGTGGCAGCTTTACAGCCTCAACTAAGGATTGGGGCCTCCCTCCAACATGCCCTGGGATGCACTAAAACCACAAATTGCCAACATCACCACTATCCTGGAATATGCTGGAGTTTCAGAGTCCCAGGACACTAGCAAGCCAGTTGTAGGCTTCCTCACAGCCTAAGAGACATACAGATACCTACTCAGAGCAGTCTCCTACACGGTCCAAATGAAGCTCTAGCTCAAGAGTTGGCAAACTGTGGCCCAGGAGGGCCAAATCTGGCCAAAGGCCCGTTTGGGATGGTCCACAAGCTAAGAATGATTTTTACTGTTTTAAATGGTTGGAAAATATTGAATAATATTTCATGGCACAGGAAAACAGTGTGAAATCCAAACTTTTGTGTCCATAAATAAAGTTTTATTGGTACATAGCCAAACCCATTTATTTACATATTTGTGGCTAATTTTGCATTAAACATTAGAGCTGATTCACTGCAACAGAGACTATCTACCCTGCAAGGCTTAAAATATTTACTACATTGAACTTTAGAGAAAAGATTTGCTGACTTCTACTCTAGTTGAACATTACAAGGAAGAAACCTTTAACCAGATGGACAGGTCGTCTCTCCCAGCAATCTTTCAATCTAGGGATGTTATCTGTTGAATGCTAATACTCTGTGAAACATTTTCACTGGTTAAACCAATAGCAGGAACTGTAAGTGCAAATTTCCACATCTCTCCACCCTTCAAAACCAGAGTTGGCTGAGCCAGAGTTTTTCTAATCCTGTGGGATGGGGTCACATGTTCCCAGTTACTATGTTTGATGATGTTTCCATCACTGCCTGTGTGGTCAGGGCTTTGACATAGGCTACCTCTATTCTCCAATACAAAAAATTACATCTTTCCCAAGTTGTGAGTGAAAGGTGTTTAAAATATGAAATCTATCTACAGTCAATATAAATAATATTGGCTAGAGGTGACAATATTGAGAATATACACACATATCTATATTTTAACAACTTTCTTGAGATATAATTCACATAACATACATTTCACTCATTTAAATTATATAATACAATGGTTTTTGGTATATTCACAGAGTTGTACAACATCACCATGATCAATTTTAGCTATTAAAATTGATATTTTTCCATATGTCCATCTTTTTTCACCTTGTTTCAAATAGATTGTCTCTCTGTGGACTTTCACTCTCATGGGGTCATCTCAACATGTAAGACTTGAGGAAAAACTTTGTAATTCTTCCTCAACCATTGACTTGATGTAACCTAGGATTTAAATACCACCAGAAAGCAGAGGGCCTTGTTAGGGTGAGTCCTTTGTTTAGGAGCGGACCAAGCAGAAAAGTGGAAATGCATTAGAAGAAGTGCAACATTGTCCATTTCTGTTGAATGACAAATATTTCACAATTATAGCATCTGAAACTTACCCCAAAATCCACAAAAATGGTTTATAAAGTAAATGGTTTGACCTGAAAATAAACCAAGAAGAAACTGGAAAATAAACATGGTGAGCTATCTCTCTAATTGCCTTAGCAGGAGCTGCTGGCATCAAGAAAAAAAAAGGATTGGGTTTTAATGGCCTCACAGGGACGAGAGTTCAGCTATGTCATGTGAAGTAAGGCTAATAGCTGGGTTGGAGATCTTTATAGGAAACTTTAACTTTTAGAACACCATACCATGAGTGAAACAGTGAATAAAAAATTATACTTTTGCACAGTGAGAGATAACAAATGAATTTGTCTATTTCAGCCTGAGTTCTGGGTACAAATAGAGTTACATTTGAGAATTTGTAACCACAGGCCTATCTTCTTGTGGTTTGTGGTTTGAATATATATTGCCTACTTGATTTGGTAAACCATAAACCCATAAACCAATAAATTAATATTTAAACATAATTTATGGAGACAGATCCAGGAATAGTAGAATATCTTTTATCAGACTAATCTTCTTGCACATAACAGTTATAACTTTGTATGAAATATTTTTATAAACACAACTCTTAGAAGTCACTGAAGAATGAATAAAAGCGGGTTGAAACTGGAGGAAGTTTGACCTTTGAAAGAAAAAATGCACTGGGTAGGAGCTACATTTATACCACGCTTCTCCAGACAATAATCCACAGTCCACACATTGTGATGATAGCTGGAATTCAAGCAGAAAAACATTACTGTTTGATTGGGATGAGGTGTCAAAAGATGGAATTCAGGGTTTCCGGAGACTAGAAATTGAGAAGGAAAATCCTGAAAAGGAGGGAGACACAGAGCAAAGAGCCCACAAATCAAAGGTATGCTACCCACATATGCCTGGCTCACCCATGAGCTGTGCAAGAGAAGAATTGCAGGAGCCCAGAAGAAAGCAACAGAGTCCAGGCCAAAAAATCTAAGCAGAATTTCAACTGCTCCCTACCACAGAGGAGGCAGAGCTTGAAGTTTGAATCTCAATAAGTCAGAAGGATTTGGGTTTTCCATTGAAATCCAAGAGATGCCACAAATGAGGTAAAATGTTATGTCCTAAAAATAAAGATGAACTCTAAGACTAAAAGAAAACCTGAATATTTGGCACCCTAGGAAAATGAAAATATAGCCTCCATATGTGCAAGGTAATGAGCAAATAATTAAATTGCATTCAAGAACAAAAATAAACACTCTTCAGAGTAGAATAACAGAATCAAGAATCTCTATGTAATATTACCAACAATGTCCAGTATTCAACACAAAATTACTACACATGGGAAAAATTAGGTAAAATGTAACACTTAGTCAAGAGAAGAAGCAGTCATCAGAAGCAGACTATTAAACCCCTCTGATGTTAGAATAGACAATGACTTTAAAGCCAAAATTTAAAGTAAAAAAATTTAACATGAACATAAAGTAAAAGATAGTCACAAAAAGCGAATAGATATGATATCCCAGCAGAAAGTCAAATGAAAATAGAATTTTAAAAAAGTAATTTAAATGTAAAACAGAATAGATTGGGCTTAACAGCAAATAAGAGATGACAAAAGAAAAGTTCAGTCAGCTTGAAGAATAAAAATAAACAGAAATTAACTTGAAGAGAAAAAATATTTTAAAAAATTCAAAGACTCAGTGACTTGTAGGACAATATCAGACAATATCAAATATCCTAACATATATCTAATGAAATTCCCAAGAGGAGGAGAGAGACTGAATGGAGAAGAAAAAAAAATTTGAAGAAATAATAATCCCAAACTCCCCAAATTTGGTAAAAAATCCAATTCCTTATAGATCCAGAAAGCACAGACAACTCAAACATAATAAATGAAAAAACTAAACAATCAAAACCACACCACATCTCCACAAAGAATTGTCAAACTGCTGAATACCAAAGATAAAGAAAAAAATCTTCAAAGTAAATGTTCCATATAGTGAACAGGACACTAATGAGTGTCTCTGAAAGGAGAAAAATATCCCTCAAAAACTCCATCAATTCAGAAACTGATGTCTAACAAATCCTTCAAAAAAAAAAAAAAGATGAAATAAAGAACTTTCAGAAAAATGAAAGGTGAGAGAATTAACCATCAGCAGACTTGAACTAAAAAAGATGGTAAAGAAAATCCTTTAAGCTGAAGGAAAGTGATACTAGATGGAAACCTGGATATACAAGAAGAAATGAAGAGAAACTGCATGATAAATATGCAGGTGATGAAAATGTTCTAAAATTCATTGTGGTGATGGTTGCATAACTCTGTGACTATACCAAAAATTATTGAGATGTATACTTTAAATGGGTGAATTTCAAGGGACATGAGTTATATCTCAATAAAACTCTAAAAAAATTCTTGCTTTTCCTTAATTTGGTAATTTATTGAAAAAATCTAATGTCATCATTTGGGTTTATAACAGGTACAAATATAAGATAAATGAACAAAATGGCAGAAAGGTAGAGAAATATCTGACATAGTAGGTAAATAGAATTTTACTGTGCAAGCTTTTTAAATTATATATGAAATAGCACACTATTAACTCAAAGTACAGTGTAATGTTGGAGATGCATATTGTAATCCTTTAACACATTGACTGCCACACTAGAAAAAAATTTTTTTCCTCTAGGCCATGGTGTTTTACTACCAAAGTAGAATAAAAACTTCAAAAAAAATGATTCTTTCTAATTTAATGAAAAATTTGTTATTTTTAAATAGTTTTCTGTGTGAGTTATGTGCAACTTTAAAAATAGCTCAAGCAGCTCCCAAGGTAAAGAGATGTGTGAGTTACATGTGCTTCATGAGGCCCCAGGCTCAAAACTAGCATGAGTTAAAGACAACTAACATGACAGTTAATGGGTTAAGTACAACTAAAATAGTAAAAAGGTATTATCTAAAATCCTTTAGAGGAAATAGAATAATAAAAAATCCATACCAAAAGAATTCTGGTAAGAATAACTAAAGAAGAAAAACAGATGAGAAAAAAATTTAAAAAGTAAAATGATAGGTAGTCGCAAGCCCAGATATGTTTATATTAATGCAGGATTTCTGGATTAACACATATATTCAAAGGCACAGATTATGAGATTTGATAAAAGAAGCATCGACCAACTGTATGCTATTCCTAATACACACACTTTAATTGTAAAGATACAGGGATAAAATAAAAGAATGGAAACATATTACCTTGCAAACTGTAAATATAAGAAACTGTGTAATATCACACAAATTATATTTATATTTAAAACAAATATAAATATCATAAAAAGTATATATCCAACTAAGGATTTTTATGAAGATAAACATTTTATTATGAGAAAAGGAAAAATACGAAGAAGACATAACAATCCTAAATGTGTATGTGCCTAATAATAAAGCTTAAAAATCCATGAAAGCAAAATGGACAGAATTAAAGGGAGAAATATACAAATCCAAAACTATGGTGAGAGATTTTAACAATCCCTTCTCAGTAATTAAAAGAACAATTATGCCTGTAATCCTAGCACTCTGGGAGGCCGAGGTGGATGGATTGCTTGAGCTCAGGAGTTCAAGACCAGCCTGACCAAGAGCAAGGCCCCATCTCTACTAAAAATAGAAAAATTAGCCAGGTGTCTTGGTGTACACCTTTAGTCCCAGATTCTCAGGGAGGCTGAGGCAGGAGGATTGCTTGAGTCTAGGAGTTTCAGGTTGCAGTGAGCTATGATGATGCCACTGCACTCTACCTAGGGAGACATAGCAAGACTCTGTCTCACAAAATAAAAAGAACAATTAGACAAAATATCAGTAACACCACAAACCAATTTGGTCTAATTGATAATCATGGAACACTAGACCAAACACCTTCATAATACACATTTTTAGTGCAAAAGAACACTCAACAAGATAGAACATGTGCTGTACCTCAAAATAAATGTCAATAAACTTCATGACTAAAATTTTAAAGAATATATTATCTGATGGCAATACAATTAAATTAGATATTAATATAGTAGGAGCTCTAGGATAATCCCTCAATATTTGTCAGCTAAATAACACACTTCTAAAAATCAATGGTCTAAAATTGAGTCCATAAGTGAAATTATGACCATTTCACAATGACTAAAAATGAAAATGTAACAAAAAAAGTGTGTATGGTGCAGATATAACAGTACTTAAAGGGAAATTAATAGCTTTAAATGTTTATATTAAATGTTGGAGGCTTGCCATATAATTGTGCAGCTTAAGAATTAATCTTAGGAGAAGGAATACGTGCCCAGCCCAGAGCGGCATGAGAGTCATACGTTCTGGCTTAGGTTCACCTAACAAACAGGGTTGCTGCTTGAAGGCATAACAAAAAGTTTGAGCTTCTGCATGTAAGCAAATGTTTCCCAGCCCCATAGCCCTGGGGGTCTGGAGGCCACTTGATAAACACCTTGCCCTTATGGATACTTCTTGAGCTCATGGGATGGCTGGTAGTCAATGACGGGTAAGATCCCTAAAGGAGGGACAACCTAAGACAGGCACAGCCACAGCCACAGGGGGCCAGGCTGAAAGGGATGGGAACGGAAAGTTCCCCTTTGTGGCTGAATTGCTTATCTGTGCTTATCTCAAACTCTGGCTTATGGCCATCGCCTTAAGCAACCGCATTAAGACCCCGAGTCATGAGACATCTGTGTCCTTAGGCTACGTGTTCCGGAATTTATGGCCATTGCTGCAATGCCTGGGTGGTCATGTATAAGGAAGTAACTTTGATTTTTAGGGTATAAGAATAAAAGGACTGGTGCATTCAGTGCTGCAGTCTTGTACCGTCTTTATGTGTGTCCGTGTCTTTCTTTGTGTGTTTCTTTGTGTTTTGTGTTCATCCCCCATCCTGCAAATGGGCCACAACATTAAAAAGAGTTAAAACCAATGATCCAATTTTCTTCCACAATAAGGTTGATAAAGATGACCGAATCAAAGCCAAAGTAAATAAAAAGAAATAAATAATAAAGGTAAGAACAGAAATCAATGAAATAGAAAAAAAAGCAAAAAGTAGGATCTATTTACACAGCCACACCTTGATTCTTTGAAAAGATTAATAAAATTGATAAACTCGTAGCAAAAGTGACTAAGGAAAAAAGATAGAAACTACAAATTCACAATAATAGGCATAAAAGAGGAAATGTTACTACAAATCCTACAAACATAAAAAGAATATAAGGAAATATTGTGAATAAGTTTATTTCAATAAATTCCTTAGTAAGTGAAATGGACAAATTCCTTGCAGAAAAACATCCCAAACTCACACAATAAAAATATGAATAGCTCTATATCTACTAAAATATATACAGTATCTGAAACATTCTACAAAGAAAGTTTTAGACCCAGATGATTTTACAAGTGAATTCTATAAGTATTCAAGGTAGAAGTAATACCAATTTTCCACAAATTCTTTTAGAAACTCATTCATGAGAAAGAACTCTCCTCAACATTTTTATGAAGTTAACATAACTCAATATCAAAACTAAAGGAGAACATAACAAAGAAAATTAAAGACCAACATCCATCATGATAAATGCAGAAGTCCTTAACCACTTCGGTACCAGCGTCGACTATAGTCGACAGCCACAGATGAACGCGCACAGCCGAGCATCAGGCAGTCATGATATAAAGGCGCACAGCCGAGCGTCGACTATAGTTGACAGCCAAAAGATTTTACTTTTACAGCTTTTATCTCTACAGTTGCAGTGTGTACGTTCAGCTAATAAGTTACTACAAATCTGTGCCCTTTTAACAAGTCCTTAGTAGGAGTTATTATAGTTATTTTCCTAAAGCTGCCTGTAAAGTAAAACAAGTTTTCACTGCTTTAAAGCTTTCCTCATCACACAAGAGCAAAACGGATCCGTTGTCAATGCGCAGCACAAACTACCATGCGGACTGTCATTGCCGGCTGTGGGCAAGGTTTTGCGGCCAGTGAGCGCCGTACCGAAGTGGTTAAGAAGATATTAACAAACAAATCCAGCCATATTTAAAAATGGATAACAGATTATGATAAAGTTGATTCATATCAGAAATGCAAGATTAATTTAATGTGTGGAAATCAGTCAGTGTAATTCATATGATTAATAGAATAATAGAGATAATACAGATGATCAAATCAATAGATGGCAGAAAAACAATTTAAAATAATTCAACACTCCTTGTAGTAAAATTCTCAATAAAAGAATACATGAAAAGACCTTAAGGTCTGCATTTTATAGTATTTAGCTGATATCGTATTAGTGGTGGAAGACTGAAAGCTTGCCCTCTCCTATAGAGGGCAAATGCAAGTTTGTCCCCTCTCACAACTTCTAGTCAACAATGTACTGGAGGTCTTAGTCTATGAAATAAGTCAAGAAAAAGAAATAAACAGCATATAGTTTGGAAAAGGAGAAATAATATTGAAAAGGGGCTTACTACTATTACACATCAGGAAAAATGCAAATTATAGCCACAATGATATAACATCATATACCCAAAAGAATGATTAAATTTAAAAACACAGACAACAGCAAATGTTGACAATGATGTGGAGCAATTAGAAATCCATGAGATTTGCTCTAAAATGTTATGACCACTTTGAAAACTGTTTGGCTCTTTTTTACTTAGTTAAATATATACCAATGGTGTGATCCCATAATCCCATTGCTAATATTTATCCAAAAAGGGAAAAGTTAACAAAAAGTCTTTTACAGAAATATTCACAGAAGCTTAATGCATAAGTGCAAATTGGAAATAACTCAGATAATATTAACAATGAAAGGAGTAAACAGGTTGTATATATTCATAAAATGGCTTACTCAGGAATAAAAAATATGAATTCTGTTATATGAAACAAAATGGATAAATCTCAAAAACATTTTGTGGAATAAAATAAGCAAGACACAAACAAGTAAATACTCTAGGATGTTTTCATGAAATTCTATGATGATAGAAATAAGCATACCATTGAGATGGCAGATGGGAATTCATTGGAAGTGGGCATGAGCAAGATTTGGGGTATGATAGAAATGGTCTATATCTTGATTTGTGTAATTGCTAGACCAGTTTATACATTATTTATAACTCACAAATTGAACACAACACACATTCATTTCATGTTATCTCGTTGCAGATGATACCTCTGAGGCTCATGGAAGGAGCTAAATTAAAACGTTTTGAGGGGTGTATATCTCCAGCCAAAGAAAAGTCCCACAAATAAAGTCTCACTGAGAATGACAGCAAGCTAAAATAATAGGATAATTGAGAAAATAAATCCACCATGCACAAATGTTAGTGGACAATAAATACTTCAGATTTTGGAGCTTCATAGCATGTCTGTCAAATAAATATGTTAAAAGTGAGTAAGAATAAAATAAAGGAAAAATGAGAAAAATGAAAATATGAAATATTTTTTTCATGAAAAATATGAGATATGTTTAATAGAAACAAACAGAACATTTATAAATGAAAAACATAGTCTTTGAAATTAGACCTCATTTGACAGATACAGTTGAAGGGACATTAGAGGTTGGGAGATAGAGCTGACAAAATTTATCAGAATATAGTGCAAAGTTCAAAAGATTGAAAATACATACCTGAGATAAAGAGACATGGAAAATAGAATATCAAAGGTCCAGAATACATCATATAGAAATTGTTTTGTATAGACAGAAAGGAGGAGAAGCAATACTTTAGAAACAGTTTCGCACTTTTCTAAAATCAAAGATAAGAATTCTTCAGTTCAGTAGCATGAGACTTAAGCATGGTTTTAAAAAAATCACACCTAGGAATAACAAAATGAAACAGAAGGATATCAAAGACAAATTCTTAGAAATAACTCAAAATAAAAGACAGATTTCCAAAACAAAATAACAGACTGATAGCAGACTTTTTTCAACAATAGAAACGGAAATCCAAGGTTTCAGAGAAAACAACTGTAAACTATAATTCTATATATCTAAATAATATTTTAAGACTAAGGATGAAATAATGACATTTTTAGACAAAAAATGAGAATGATTGACCATTAACAGAGACTCAATGAAAAAACTATTAAAAGACTTATTCCAGAAAAAGTAAATACAACCAAGAAGAAAAGATTCAGATGAAATAATGAAGGATGATTGAAGAAGTTGATACTCATGGTGGTAAATCTATATATGTTTTGACTATATATTTTGATTGGCTACTTGAAGAAAATTGCTGTAAGGACCTATAAGAAACTATTAATGGAAGTTCCTTCTGATAAATAATTTTACAATAAAAAATGGGTAAAAGACTTTTAATTTTATTCCTGTTCTACAAGAGAAAGAAATATGGTAAATATTGACTTCAGAGAATCTACTCAGATTTAATTTTTTTCTTGGTGGAATTTTCATCCTAGAAGACTCAACAAAACCTTTTAGATAGCAGAATAAAAAATTAGTGAGCTTGAAGATAGATGGTAAAAATTATACAATTGGAAAACCAGTAACAAAGATTGAAGAAAAATGAACAAAGCCTCTGAGATTCATGAAACAGTACTGAGGTATCACTTAACTCCAATGAGAATGGCTTTTATCAAAAAGTCCCCAAACAACAAATGTTGGTATGGATGTGGAGAGATATACTGCTGGTGGGACTGCAAACTAGTACAACATCTGTGGAAAGTAATATGGAGATATCTCAAAGAACTAAAAGTAGAACTACAATTTGATCCAGCAATTCTACTACTGGGCATGTACCCAAAAGAAAAAAGACATTTATAAAAAAGACATCTGCACTTTAATGTTTATAGCAGCATAATTCACAAATGCAAAGATGTGGAAACAACCCAAGCGTCCATCAATATATGAGTGGATTAATAAAATGTGGTATATGCATACCATGGAGTACTATTCAGCCATAAAGAAAAGATGAACTAATACCCCTTGTAAGATCCTGGATGGAGCTGGAGCTCGTTCTTCTAAGTGAAGTGTCAAAAGAATGGCAAAACAAGCACCACATGTACTCATCATTAAATTGGTACTAATTGATCAACACTTACGTGCACATATGGAAGTAACCTTCATAGGGTGTCAGGCAGGTGGGGGCAGGGGGGGATAAATTCACACCTAATGGGTATGGTGCATGATGTCTGGAGAATGGGCATTCTTGTAGCTCTGACTTGGGCGGTGCAAAGGCAATTTATGTAACCAAAGTGTTTATACCCCCATAATATTCTGAAATTAAAAAAAAACAGTAGTAAAAGATCTAACATATATGAAATTGGAACTTCAGAAGGAGAGAAGACACAAAATGGGGGACAAAATATTGGTAAAAATAATGGCTAAAATTCCTAAATTTGGTGAACACCTTTAATTTACAAATCCAAAAGATCAATAAATCTCAAAGAAACTAAATACAAAGAAACCAGATTGATACCTTTAGTAAAATGGCGGAGTAGGGCTGACCTCTTGGCTCTCGGCTCTCGGGGTGAGAAGTGAAGAGGGCAGACAACCACACGCAAGAGATCTGCATTTACACTGGATCGGCTTCGCAAGACTGCAGAGAGACACCGGGATACGGACAACGTAGACAATACGCAAAGGTGAACCGAAAAATCTTCCACAAAACTCAGGGACTCGGGAGTATGCAATAGGGAGGGAGCGCGTCGGCGCGGCTGCCGCCCCATGCGCTGGCCGCAGGACGCATCGCTCCTGCCCTGCGCAGGGAGACGATCCCTCCCTTGCCGACCCCACACCCACACAGGCGGGGAAGTGCCCGAAGTCGGTGAGAGGTGGTAGCGCGGACAGACAAACGGAGCAGAACAGAGTCTGGAGCGGGCAGCATTTTGAATTCTCCGCAGCGCTCCGCCGAGGCAGTGGCGAGAGGGGGAGGGTCCTGAACTCGCCAGCGGCTTCCCCGGTCCCGCCGCGCTGCTCCGTAGCTAGCGGAGGGCCGCGCAGGAAGCGTCTTTCAGGCTCCCCTTCTGCCCTAAACGGCCTTGGCCTTTCGGACTTCAGGACAAGGAAACTTTTTAACCGCCCAGTGTCCGCCGCAGTGGGCGCGAGTGGGGGAGAGCCTGAGCCCAGCAACCGCCTTTCAACATCACTGCTGCCGCCCCGTAGCTGGGAAAGGCTGTAAGGCACCGCGGGGAAGCTGGTGGCAGGCATCTCCTCTGACCTAAACTGGTCGGACTACTTGGGCTTTCAGAGAAAGTTTCTTTCAGACCTCCCAGTGCCCCGCCAAAGCATGGCGAGTGGGGAAGGTCCCGAACTCGGCGGCGGATTCCCCAGTGCCGCCGCGCCTCTGCGTAGCTTGCGGAGGGCCGCGCAGGAAGCGTCTCTCAGGCTCCCCTTCTACCCTAGACGGCCTCGGCCTTTCGGACTTCAGGACAAGGAAACTTTTTGACCTCCCAGTGTCCGTTGCAGCAGGCGCGGGTTGGGGAGAGCCTGAGCCCAGCAACCGCCTTTCGGCACCACTGCTGCCACCCCGTGGCTTGGAAAGGCTGCAGGGCGCTGCAGCTTGGAGGGGCTGCAGGGCGCCGTGGGGAAGCTGCTTGCGGGCACCCCCTCT
>VBSM01003157.1:1151550-1173212 GCA_008086735.1 Cheirogaleus medius
CTTGGGTTATTTCCATGTCCTTGCAATAGTGAATTGTGCTGCCATAAACATTCAAAATAGGCATAGGCAGGTCAGACCTTAAATTTATCAAATCCATTTATGACAAACCCATTGCCAATATCATACTGAATGGAGAAAAATTGAAACCATTCTCTCTTCGAATCGGAACTAGACAAGGATGCCCACTATCTCCTTTTCTATTCAACATAGTGCTCAAAGTCCTTGCTATAGCAATCAGGCAAGAGAGGGGTATTAAGGGCATCCAAGTGGAGGCAGATGAGATCAAACTCTTGCTCTTTGCTGATGATATGATATTATACCTAGAGAACCCCATGGATTCGTCCAAGAGACTCCTAGATTTGAGAAATGAATTCGGTAAAGTTTCAGGTTACAAAATCAATATACACAAATCAGAAGCATTCATATATGCCAAGAACCATCAAGCCAAAATTCCTTTTTGTCAGGATAATTCTGATTGTGTTTGTGCACTAAGTGATGAAGTGGAGGAGATCACGTCTGTGTTACACACTGTTCTACACCTAATATTTATTACACAGTGTAGCACTCCAGAGAGGGTTGGTCAACAAATACTTGGTAAAAAATAGTTAAGGAATAAACAATCAAAATGCATACATTTAAAATTGTGCCTAAACAAACCTAAGAATAAATCTATTTTATCTATTTGCATCATTTTCAAGGGAGTCCACTGTGTCTCTGCTGGCCTCACAGTGTCCCGAACACCAGGCTGTCACAGCCTGACACAGGCTCCTCAGGAAGACGCGGTAGAGCGTGGAGAATATGTTTTCTTTCAGAAGTTTAAAAACTTAACCCTGAACATGAAGTGTTTTCATAAATCCCAAATCTAGATGAAAACTATTACTCCTTTAAAACCACTTCGGTACCAGCATCGACTATATCCGACAGCCACAGATGAAGGCGCACGGCTCAGCGTCGACTAGAGTCGACAGCCACAGATGAACGCGCACAGCGACTTTAGCCGACAGCCGTGATATGAAGGCACATAGCCGAGCATCGACTTTAGCCAACAGCCGTGATGACTTTTCTAATTTTTCATTTATCAAAATAAAATTGTGAACATTTAAAAATAACGTAATGAAAACATACTTGTATATGTTACCTATTCTGATTTACATGACAAGTAAAGCTGCCTGTAAAGTCAAACAAGCTTTCAGTGCTTTAAAGCTTTCCTCATCACACAAGAGCAAAACGGATTTATCGTCAATGCACAGCACACACTGCCGTGCGGACTGTGAGTGCCGGCTGTGGGTGAGATTTCAGGGCCGGTGAGCGCCGTACCGAAGTGGTTAAATGGAGCGAGTCAAGCATCATCATTTGGCCGGAGGGCAGAAGAGAAAATGTGCAGCGATGCTAACCCATTGCCGTATTTACAAGAAACTTGACCAGAAAGGGTATTTGCTGCTGATGGCAGCAATGCACTTGCTGGTGTGACAGAGGTAATTGTCACGAGCTTGACACTTTGGAAAGTGGGCTGAGTGCATTAGGGCAGGCAGAGGCTGCTACCAGGCACTCGATATTCACAGGGTAGCTTTCTCTTAAATCTCTAGACAGCCGTTGCAGGCTTCAGGTATATTAATTTATTTTAGAACTCGTTTAGAACTCTAAGTAATGTTTTCAACTTTGTTGGCATACACTTTTTATAATTTTTCTTAAATTACTTAAATCAAACGAGAGCTGACTTGGTTGCCTGCATCACCTTGGCAGTGTGGCCAGAGCGGCGTTCAGTTTCCTTTCTCCCGCTGTTTGGGGAAACTGCTACCGTAGAATCATAGTGTGCCAGATCTCACTTCTCTGTTGGCTTCCAGCGAGACTGCATTGCTTCAAGGTTTGACTCTAGGTTGGTTTGTGCGTTCTTTTTCTTCTAGAGCAACGAGAAGAGGAGGGAAATAGTAGAGTGGACAAGTCAGCTTACAACCAAGGACTTGCAAGGAAAGATTGTAGGACCCATGGCAGGGTTTTGGAGGTGGCTTCCCCATTGCCTCTGAGACCTCAAGCGCGACAGCTTTTAAAATGCTCGTCAGGGCCAAGCCATGCATTCCACGTGTGGCAGGTGCTCTGGTGCCCACGTGACTCCTTGTCTCACTTAATGTCTATTCCTGAATTTCTTTACCTAAGGGACTTTCTCTGGCCACTAAGACCCACTTGGCTGGTCCAAGCAGCAGAGCAGCAAAGGGACTTCCTGGGAGAATAACACTCCCCAGGAGCCATCCTCATCCAGTGGGAGAATTGGAGGATAGGTCCCCTCTGGGCTGACGATGGGCTGTGTGCCTGCTGCCTCCACTGCCCCGTCTCACTGCCCTGCTCCCACAGAGACGTTTTCTTCACCTGTCCAATACACTACCTCTGCTCAAATCCATGTCTCCAGATGTACTCCTGAGAGGACCCAAGTTAAGACATTATGCAAATCAAATAACTTTTAGTGCAAATCTGGAGCTCGGATAAGTAGGTACAGTGGCTGCCCAATGTCTTTATGATAAAGGCCAAGTCCTCCACATGGCCTGGGAACACTGGAAAAGCTTCCTTTGGAACAGCTACTAAGAGCTTTTTTCTCAAAAGCATGTTTAAGAATACAACTGGGATAATTTTTGAGAAGATACACCATTGAAGAAGAGATATATTCAGCGGACGCTGGGAAACAGGCAGCTGTGCCCACAGATGACTGCTGCTGCCAATGTTTTCAGCCTGTAGTACTCTCCGTGTGGTGACAGTAATGCCGACAAAGTGAAAATAATCTCCCTTAATCCGATTTGATGATTTAATCTGTGTTCACTCTCTCCATATATTCTTTTTCAATATTTAAGAAGTCTCAAGGAGATGTTTAAAATGTTTAAAATGTTTATCCTTCTATATGAATTAAAGTTGTGTTTAAGAAGAATAAGAACATAACAAGGTCAGCTCTAAAGGATCTTGATCGTTTTTCATCTACCCCCATATGAACATTTGGCCATCTCCATAATTGTTTAGGTTGCCCTTTTTGGGATTTAAGGATCATACTATGTTTCAGGTAATAGTTCACATTTAGCATAATGTCTTTTACTTTATTTCTAATGTCTTTCTCATTGATTAATGTAACAAAGATTCATATGGCACTTACTCTATGTAGGATCTATAGTAAACTCCAATAATTCATGTGCTTAGGGAAGTATTCAGGGAATAAACATAACTGTAATACTTTAAAAATTTTATTAAAAATTGAAACCTATCCCTTTGGTAGGAAGTATAGTTTCTCTGCTCTAAACACCCAAGATGCTTCATCTATACCTTTCTGATGGCACTTATATTTTAGCTTGCAATAATTTTTTATAAATATTTTATAATATTTATAAATATAAATACTTTCTGTAAATAGCCTCTACTAGATTATAAACCCCTTGATGAACAAACCATGTAGTATTAGCTTCATTTCTCCCACATTGTCTAAAATATATGTCAAATAAATATATATGTCAAATAAATATTTCTTATATAACTCTTACAGGTAATGTTTCTCTCAAAACTTAAACAATTGCTCATGGTGAAACTTAATTGCCACTTTCATTCCACGCATAGTTTATTGAGATCATCTTGGGTTTACTTTTGATCACTTAGGCATATCATTATTTAGGGAAACAAAACAAAACAAGACAGCTAAATATCATCTCCCTTCTTAGAGATTTCCCCTCTCGTATATTGGGGAGGGGCCAAGGTGAATTCTGCTTTGAACTGGTCCATGAGTACATGCTCTCCAGGTTTCTTCTCATTGTTAAGATTCTATAAATTAGTCAGTAGGAGAAAGACTTTTATTGACAGCTGAGCAAGACCACTGAAAGAGAAGATTCTTCCTTTGCTTTTAAGAGCACATCTCATTCTGCTTACATTATCTTAATGATCATAAAAAGCATTTCCGTATGACGAGTGCATCTAGATAATTTTACTAAAAGTCTAATGTCATTGCCAATGTAAAGTTTAACTATTCAAGTCCCATGAAGTTTGGTGAAAATTCACAGGTAATTGGATTATCTGTTATACTTTAATTTGTGAATACTTTTGAGTGAATGTGCAAGACCACATGGATTTCTTACTAATCTGGATTTTTGAAACGAAATGTGGGGTTAAGGTAAATAAAGCTAGTCTTGGCACTGCTGAAGGCAGGACAGTCTCTGAAGTGAGTGGTAGGAATCTAAAATGTGAATTGTTTTTATTATGCGTTTTTTTCTGTGTTGCTCTTCTCACACGTTGGTATCTGGATTAATGTAGGAGAAAGCAATTCTCATAGGAACAGAAAATTTTTAAAGGAGATGTTGTTTGTTGCAATTTCTTCTAATTTGATCTTAAGGTCTGTCTCTGGAAAGTGGCCATAAGCCAAGATAGCCACTCTGGGGGGGCTCTGACCAGGAGGAGAGTTGGGGTGTGGGTCAGGTCGGACACAGAGGAGGCAGCGCGACAGAACACATGAAGTACTCACAGATCCCAGAGAGAAGAGGGGCGCTTGTGGGGGCCGACAGGAAGTTCAGAGGCAGCAGGGAGCTCAGCCAGTGGGTGGGGAGTGAGGGAGAGGGGCCTTTGGGACTAGGCCTTTATTAAGGCCCATGGAGCCGATTCCTCGGGCTTCCCACAGGTGTGGATTGGCCAGCTTGAAGGAAACACACATGAAGAGGGAATTCATGTACACACTGTGGTGTTGACCAGGTTTCATTGTGGTTAGCAGCTGTGGGGGATGTTGGGTTTGGGGTCCGTGAATGAGGAACCAGCTGGCTATATGGCAAACAACTTCACCAGTGCAGGAGGTTTTAACAAGGCCAAAGATGATGGGGCATGACTGGGTTTCAGAAAACTTATGTCAGGCCTAAAGTGGATGCTGAGGTGACATAAAAGTATAAGAATTCACTACATTGTTAAATATCAATGTGACCCGGCATTAAACTTCTCTGATCAACTTAAATTACACCCTTGAATGTAGGGGAACTAGACATGGAGGAAAAGAGAAAGATGAGCAGAAGTTGGAAGTAAGGGGTGTATTTCTGTTCCAAGCTGTGCTAGGTACTTTCACAGATGTAATTTCACTTAATTGCCACAGAACTTCTGCAAGGGGATTATCTTTTTAGGTCTACTGATGAGCTTGCTGAAAGTCAGGGGTAACCTTGTTGAGGGGTCAGCCTGGGAATGACAGAGCTGGCATCAAACCCAAGGCTGCTGGACTCAAAGTCCCTGATTCCAGCAGGACACAAACAGAAAGGAAGGAAGGAAGGGAGGAAAGAAGGAAGGAAGGGAGGAAGGAAGGAAGGAAGGAAGGAAGGGAGGAAGGGAGGAAGGGAGGAAGGGAGGAAAATGTACAGATGCAAGATAGTAAGAGTGAATGAAGAGCTGCAGACCTGGAAGGACAGACGGGAGGGCAGGAATACGAGGAGGCACTCAGGTGGGCTCGGTGTCAAGGGGGTTCTCGGAGACCTACTGGACCCACAGAGCAATAGCGTTGTCCCATGGAGGCCACTGCTTCCCTTTCCTAAGTTGAGCCTAAACAAAAGAATGTTATTTCAAGTCAGTTATTGCAGGGAAAGGGCTCGGAAAATTATTAGGATTGTCTTTAAATAGTGAAAAGGATGCTCCATGGATAAAGCTTTACTTTATTTGGCATGAATATTTTAACTTTTAATAAGTGCCTAGGGTGTTTCACTTGTTAGCTGTTATATTACAGCTTTCCATGGCTGCAGTATGATCAAATTCTGAAAATAGTTATTAAAATAATTACCCCTTGCTTAAAAGAGGTAAACTCATTAGACCCAAAGTTTGAGTCTCCACGGGGCAGAGGGGGGAAGGAGGAACTGCTGGGCCGTCAGTGGGCCTTGAGGCAGGCGCTGGGGCGAGGCCCGGGGGATGCTCCATCTCTCTCTGTCTAATGCCTGCGAGGGGGCGCTGGGCCGGGGGTGGTGGTTAATGTGCAGTTTGTAAATGCACTTGCATTTATGAGCAGGACATCAGGATGCATTATTAATGCCTGACTGAGAAGAATAACAAGAGGCTTTTGTGGTTTATGCAGTAAACTGTGTTTTCACTTGAGAGTGGAATATAGTAAATACAAATTGATGACACAAGCAATAGCAATCATGAAACCACAGCACAGGCAAGCTGACAGGAGTGGTCTGGTGCCAGCTTGCAGCTAATTTGCTGGTTAATGTTTGCCTTTAAAATGCTTCTATCCTGGGTAGTTGAGTATTAGCAAATACTCTCGTCACTTTGGAAAGCTTTATTCACGCACAGATCTCTGAATTACCACGGTCTAGAAAGACCAATTTATTGTTCAGAGATAATTTGGCTTATGAACTTAGTTAATGGTTATAATTTTGAGAACACACTGATTTTCATTTTTAAGTAATGTAATTAAAAATATGAAAAATTGAAATAATTTTTTAAAATATTTACAATAATAGAAAGATACTGGTCCTTATTGAAACAATGTTTTCTTACCTATCTTGTGCTGAGAGAACCTGGTATTTATAAAACGTTTAGGGTTTTCAGCAACTAAAGAAGATGCATGTCAACCATGAGGCCTCATTCTTAAATCCTTGATTTGTGAGCCTCCAAGCAGCACAGATGGACTTTTCTGGCTGCCCTCTCATCGCTGAAGCCATAGCTGGCGGTGTCATTGCCTTTGGTCAGGACCATTATAGTGACAGTTTGGGTAAAATGAGTTTCTGTGGCCAGCCAGGTAGTCTCACACCATGTGGTTACCTGGGAGAAGAGAGCTTAATTGTAAATAATCAGGTTAGACAAAGGTAATGGGAGCACTGCCCGTTCTCAGGTTGGGAGCTACCTTAATGCACATGTATTGCAAACCCATCAAGCCAATTATATGCAGGCTAACTTATAAATATGCCATATCAGAATATCTCCTCAACAAAGCCCTTGAAAGAACACTGGTGGTCAAGACACAGAAAGCCCAGCAGTAGTTCCCATGTGATGTTTCTTTCTGTGTATTCGAACATTTCAGATATTGGTCTAAGAATTGTCACAGTATGAATGTCAGATTTACAAACTGTTTCCCCTCCATACTCATAATAATCGTCTATGCTCTTTACAGAAAGAAAAAGAAGCACAACACAAAATTCCACCTTTGTCACATTCAGCAACAAATAACCAATTTAGGAACAAGGAAAAGACCCCATGTACATAAGAGGGAAGAGGTTGGTTGATGGTGTGTTGGCAAAATATGGCATATCCAAAAGAAAACAAAGAATACTAGAGATTTTACTCTCTGTCATTTGTTATTTAAATTATGCATTGCTTTTATTTCTTTAAAAACAAAAGATATTATATGATCACAAAAAGAATTGGCCAATATCTTTGGGGAAAATTTCTCCATAAATAGTATAAAACACAGTTGCAAACTGTTTAAAGGCTCACTTGCAGGGCCAGCTTGCTCCAGAGATGGCCTTTCTGACTTGTTCCAGGTCTTTCCAACATGCTCACCTCTCTCTGTCTCTTTCTCTGTGTCCTTCTCTCTTTCTCTGACACTCTCATTTATAATATTTTACCGTGTGCTCTCTAGTGATCATAGAAACTGCCCAATATAAACATTTGTGATTTCCTTTTCTTTTCAGAGACCATGGAAAAGAGTAAGAAGAATTGATATTTATAAATCTTTTTGTTCAGAAAACATGGAGCTAGGTACATGGTTGCATTACTGATCTCTGAGGATAAGGGCTAAACTATTTAGAAGTGAAAAATATGTGCTTTTGTAGGGGGCTGATTCTGGTGATTGCCTGCCTTATACTAATCATTCACTATAGCCTGCAATGTACGTGTGCTGCATGATGCAGTGGTAACCAGTATTCTCTTCAGACCCAGTTACTGTCTTGGGAAATAACAAGAGGCCTGAGTTTCTGCACATAAGCAAATGCTGCCCAGCTCCCACACGGTGGGCCCCCGTGATGGGAGTCTGGAGGCCATAAAGATAAGAAGAACATTCCCAAGGTCTGGACCCGTAAGATGGTTGGTAGCCAGAGACGGGTAATGATCTCCCACGGGGGGGACAACCTAAGACAGGCACAACCGTGGGGGCCTGCCGCTGACTGAGAGAGAGCACAAGAAGTTCTTCTGATGGCTGCATTGTTTAAGGTTGCTTATTTCAGCCTTGATTTTTGAGTTATGTCTGGCGCTGGCGCCTCAAGTAACTGTTTCTAGGTCTGAGACCATGGGAAATTGTTCCCTTTTGCTACAACTCCGGAATTGACGGTTATCACTGCTGTGCTCAGATGCTCACGTACAAGGAACTAACCTTGGGTCTGGGGGGTATAAAAATAAAGCGACCAGTGCATTGGGCACTCGAGTCATGTGAAGTCTTTATGTGTGTCTGTGTCGTTCTTTATGTTCTGTGTTCCTCTCCTGTCCTGTAATCGGGCCACGACATGCTTTAATGTTAGATTATGGTTTTGCATTCTTCAGTTCGTTATAGAATTTGTTGCATTGCAGAATGATTACATCATGCTTTCGGATTAGGCCCAGATGTATATCCAGAATGTAAAATTGCAGAGAGAAATCTTTAACATATGTTCTGGAATTCCTATGAAAGTTATGAAACATTTTAGTCTCAAGAACTATTATGACCTAGATGTTATCAAACAAGGTAACTAAGGATATTTGTACTTTCTCCTTACAGTTGTGTCATTAGCTGAAAGAGAATGAGATACTGGCAGGTTTGTGTACAAAAAAATTTAGTGACACAAGCTTCTGTCCTGTAAAGTGTGTATCCTAGCCCTACCTAAGTGCCAGGAAGCCTGGTGTACCATCTTCACCCTGGAAAGAGAAAACTGCCTGCTAGTCATGGACTGAATTCTGCTCTCCACTCCGCTAGCTCCATGGTTAATGCACATGGTACCCAGAGACTCTAGGATGATTCTGGGGTCTTGGATTATTTTCCTTCTTGATGTCTATAGCTGTGCAGTTTTAGCTCAAGTTCAAACACATCATTAGGTGTTATGGACAGAATGTATGTGTCTCCCAAAATTTATATGTTGAAGCTCTAATCATTAATGTGATGAGATTTGAATATAGGGCCTTTGGGAGGTGATCAAGATTAGATAAGGTAATGAGGGTGGGGCCCTCCTGATAGGATTTAGTGCATCTATAAGCAGAGACACCAGAGAGCTCACTGTTTGTCTCCCTTGGAGTGCACGAAGAAGAGATCATGTGCATAGTGAGAAAGAGGCTGTCTGCAAACCCAAAAGAGAGCCCTCACTAGAACCCAACTGCACGGCACCGTGATCTCAGAGTCTCAGCCTGCAGAATCGTGAGACAATAAATCTCTGTTGTTTAAGCCACCTAGTCTGTGGTATTTTGTTATGGTTGCCTGAGCAGACTGAGATATCAGATATAAAAAGAGAAGATGGAATTAAATGAAGGCAACTCTCTTACCCACTATAGTAGCTGAATAATGGCCACACAAGTCCCTGGAACCTGTAAATGTTACCTTATAAGGAAAAAGGTTCAAGTTAAAGATCTTGAGACAGGAAGATGATTTTTGATTATCTAGGTGGGCTCTAAAGCCAATCACAAGTGTCCTTATTAGCGAGGGAGACCCCACACACACAGAAGAGGAAGAGACAGCAGACCACAGAGGCAGAGACTGGAGTGATGTGGCCACAGGTCAAGAACTGCTGATGGCCACCAAGGGCTGGAAGGGCGAATTTCCCCTAGACCTCCAGAAGGAGCGTGGCTCTGATGACACCTTAATTTTGTCCAGGACTGTGAGATAATACATTTCTATTGTTTTAAGTCACCCAGTTTGTGGTAATCTGTTACCTGCCATAGGAAACAAATACCCTCCAACTTTTCCCTCTTCCTGACTGCAGTGTTTGCTAACTGGATATGCAAGCCCCTGGCCTTGAGGTCTGGGCTTCTGCTCCCTCTGTGAGCGGCACGATTCAGGCCTTAAGCCTTGGCTGTTCTATAGAACAGAGAAGAGCTGAGAGAAACCTTTTCATCTCTAGTAATTGTGGACAATAATACATCTCCTCCCAGGCCCAAATGTCACAGTCAGGTACAGTGTGTACGATGGTGCTTGGCAGTTTTGCGTTTCGGTGTTTCTAAATGGTAGCCTACTGACTCTGTCAGGGGCCTGGCACAGAAAAGTCAGAGAATTCCATGGCTACCAAATCATACCTTAATTCTCTTGAAAGAGATAAATGAATTTGCTTTTTATTTTATTTTATTTTATTTTATTTTATTTTATTTTTTGAGACAGAGTCTCACTCTGTCACCCGGGCTAGAGTGCCCTGGCGTCAGCCTAGCTTGCAGCAACCTCAATCTCCTGGGCTCAAGCGATCCTTCTGCCTCAGCCTCCCGAGTACCTGGGACTACAGGCATGCGCCACCATGCCCGGCTAATTTTTTATATTTTTGGTAGAGACGGGGTCTCACTCTTGCTCAGGCTGGTCTCAAACTCCTGAGCTCAAACAATCCGCCCACCTCGGCCTCCCAGAGTGCTAGGATTACAGGCGTGAGCCACCGCGCCCAGCCTGAATTTGCTTTTTAACATTTCTACTTCGCTTCCTGTTTATGGCAAAGAATGCCCGAGGCGGTGTTTCTGAGTGTGAACATCTTTTCACACGGCTACCAAACAAGCAGAGAAAACATGTAGGTGCAGTAACAGCCTCACCATCACCCTTTCTCTACTAATTGTTCTCAAGTTTGTGTTGGAGGAAAGCCATTTGGTTGCTGGAAAGGCCACTTTGTTCTCAAGGGAACAAGAGAAGGGAGTTCTCTGAGAAGTCTTTTACACACAAAGGCCAACTTTCTCAAAACCCAGGCTGTAACTGATGGGAATGTAATGGGAAATGCCTGCTGGGCCGGCTGTGTCGGCCGCTCATGGGCAGCACATGCACGGGCTCTTTTGCCACCTCCAGCTTCTCCTCCAGATTTTCTTCCTCTTCTGAGATCAGCATCTCATGTTCTCTGAGCATCTGTGCTTGTTATTTTTGCCAGGAAAAAATAGTGTGTGCCTTGTTCTCTTGTCAGTCGGCTTCTTCTTGTGAATGTGGTGGATATGGCTGGGCCAATCGCCCACTTCCCCATTTTTCTGTTTTAAATTATCAAAACTTAAAGTATAAATACTAACAAATACCATCTATGTCATTTTTCTAAAATCTTTCTGGTAATCTCTGAAGCTACTAATTAATTACTCATGAAGAAAATAAGCATAAAGAGGAGCTCTGCAGACTGCTGCCTTCCTGTTTATGAGGAGAAACTCTGAACAAATAAATATTTTGTGGAGTCAATGCCTGAGAAGTTATGCCAGAGATTGCATAAAAATAGCATCCTACACACAAGGGAGTCAACTGTGTGCTAGAGAGCCTCATTCTTGGTAGAATTATTTCCTTTCCACCATCTCTGACCTTTATGGGGGTTACACACAATCTGGTTAAAAAATCACTTATATTTTATAATTCATTCAGCATCTGAAGCATTCACACCTTTGCTGTGTGCTAAATTTAAGTAAAGCATCTGATATGTGATTAAGGAGAAAGAATAATAAGAGAGAGAGGAGCATACACACCTGATGTGTGGACAAACACTATCCAGGGATCAGAAGAGTCGACGGTTCTTGGCTGCTGTTTGCACAGAGGTCTGGTTTGGGCCAAATGTGAGATGTGCAAGTACAACATGGAGCTGTCCTGGGGAAACCGCTCAGGCTTGAGCAAGCCCGTTGGGGAGACTTTAGATTATCTTAGGCATCACCTAGATTTGGAGCTCAGTGACCCCTGGATGAGCTGTATGGTGTGCCTGAAAAATTCACCCATTTTGAAAATGTTTCTCAGCACAGAGATGTCAGCAATGCACATTTTTTCCTTCATAGATTGAGTCTACCTTAATTGGATGATTGCAGTAAGTGTTTATTATTTGTAGCAGCCAGAAGAATTTTAACAATTATTCATGAGAACAGTTTTACTTCCTTAGTCACAGACATTCCCAGACATTTGTTGCCTTCTGGATTCTATATAAGAAAAGCCTCATAAAATGGACAAGTAACTTGGAGGCTGACAATACATTTAAAAAATAGAAATACGACAAGTCTTCACATCTTCCATGTTTAGAACATTTCACTTGAGAAGCTCAATACCCTGCACAGATGATGTATCACTAGTGTAACTTTAGGGCTTGACTCTGCTGGAGAAGCCACGAAATGCTTCCTTAGGTCCAGAGCATCACACTCACTGCCCTGTGACTGCCCGCTGAGGGCACAGACGCGCTCCTGGCTGCTGAAATAGGAGACCATGGTTATTGCCTAATGCGATGTGGCTAACGCTGTGACATGGCTAATGTCACAGTTATTGGATAGTGTTTGGAATAGTAATCACTATTCCAGAGTATTATGTATTAAATACAGAGTATTTAATAGTAAATACTCTGGAAAATACTATTCCAGAGTATTATGATTAACAGCACCAATGATGATTGTATTGCAGTGATCTAGGTTTCTAGGAATTGAAACTATCTGGATTGTTAAGAACTAAATGATATCTTCAATTTGCCAGAAAAAATGGAAGAGTTTAATGCATAAAAATTCCATTTTCCTTGTCTAAAAATTAGGGGGATTTTAACAAGTTTAACATTTATCTTGTGTCTATGTGAGATCCTATGCTAGGGATAGGTGAGTATAGCACGTAAAATTTATTCAGGGAGATAGACAAAATGAAAAAGAAATTTAAATGAAATGTGGCAAATACAGTTGAGGATAATTTACAAAGAGAGAATGGGAGAAGTAAGGTCAGATAGGCATACAAATATATGTAGACATTGCAGTTTGGAATTTTAGGAGGCAAAATTCAGTCTACAAACTGGTAAGAAAGAATCCCATGGATATGGGGTATAAGGGGCCTTGTATTCCATGTGGAGAATATTGGGCTTTCTCTTCTATACAGTAGAAAGGTCATTCCAGCAGTAATGTAGACCTCTGATAGTCATGTCCCAGGCAGGAGGAGGTAAAGAACTGGGTAAAGTAGTCTGTCTGGTAGAGATAGAAGAGGATGGATTTCAATTTCTTTATAGTTTATTTTTAAAAAGAGTTTATACTCTTGTAAATTGTGACTGGGAGGGAAGTCCCAGGGAAACTATTATGCATGTCAGAAAATACTGTAGGCTGGGTTAGGTCCCCTGGGACAGCCCTCCCAAAGGTACCAGGAGCTCTGTAGAGATTGTCAAGATGGTGCTTTCTCTTCTTTTTCTGGAAGGACAACATAAAACGGTCACAGTCTCAAGGCATGTCAAGTCACTCCACTAGGCAGTGGACTGGAGAAAAGCCTATGAAACCAGTAAGCTTAGCAGAGTGTTTGCTCTCATCCTTTGTGAAACTGTGAACATTTCAGCTAGAATTTATAAAAAATAAAACTGTAACCCTTTTGTCACAATAATTATAGAGTCAGCTATTGAAGTACAAAACTTTTAGGATTTAGTTCCCTTTCTTCTAAAAAACTAAGCTAAAATGTAATTATTGCATTACTTTTTAAGTTCAAAATAGAATGCAAACTATTATATATAATGATATTTTGTAACATTTTAATCCATTTACTTCTATGTCTATATAGAAATCTGGAAATCTTCCATCCACATCCAGTATGTAATTACTGAGCTACTACTTTGTAACACACACTGAGCTACATGATCAGAACACAGAGAAAATAAGTGGTTTTGCCATTAATTACCTGTAGGAGTCTCTGCAAACCTCTTGGCCTTACCTTAGTTTATTCATGTATAAAAGAAAGAAGACCGGTCAGGTGTTCTGTGAGGTCCTTGCTAGATTTAAAATTCATATATTAATGAGTGAAACATCTTTAAATCATACCTTAGAATCCAGTTTTTCCATTCCTCTAGAAATAGTATGTGGCCTAGGAAATGATGCTTTCTCCATCATTTTTTTAATTTGCTTTTTACTTTGTATATGGTCTAAGAAATCTTTTCCTTCTATAATGTGCAAAGATTTTCTTCTATATTTTCTTTTGTACGTTTTCTAGTTTTAACTTGTGTGTATGTCTGTGTTGTGTGTGTGTGTGTGGTGAGGTAGTGTTTTGATTTCAGGTTCATTTTATTTTATAAGTAAATAATCTTGTTATTTACTTCTCTATTCAATATCCTTGGCACTGTTGACAATAATCAATTGACCAGATATGTGGCACTATTTCTAAGTTCCCTGGCCCATTTCCTTGTCTAGATATATCTTCTTATAGTAACACTACACTATCTTGATTATTTTTTTATTTCAGCATATTATGGGGGTATCTTGATTATTATAGCATTATGCAATCAGGTATTATGAATCCTACAGTGTACTTACTTTTATTTTTTTTAACTGATTTGACCACTCTTCGTATTTTCAAATATATTTTAGAATCAGTTAGTTAGTTTCTATGTCTGCTGGGATTTTGGATGGGATTGGGTTGAATCAATAGATCAATTTTGAGAGAACCAGTAACTTCACAATATAGAATCTTCCAATCCATGATTATCATACTTTGTATTCATATAGTTCTTTAATTTCTCTCAGTTTTCAGTGAAGAATTCTTGTCCATATTTTCTTAAGGTTATTGATAAAAGCTTTATTTTTTCATTGTATTGTAAGAGGCTTATTAAATTTTCATTTACTACTTATTAGAATATAGACATATAATTGATTTTTCTATTTTGACTTTGCATTTTGTGGTCCTGATAAATTCACTTGTTAGTTCTGATAGTTTTTGAAGACCATTTAGGAATTGTGATATACTTAATCATATATTTTGTTAATAGAGAAAGTTTTACATATTACTTTATAATATGTATGCCTTTTATTTCTTTTTCTTGATTTACTTCACTGGTTAGGACCTATACTACAATTGTTGAGCAGAAGTTGTAAGAGCAGAAGTTCTTGCTTTGTTTCTGAATTTGCATACAATGCATTGAGCCATTTCATCAGCGGGTTTGATGTTAGCTGTGTGTTTTCCTTTGATGTCCTTTATTCAGCTGAGAAAGTTTGTTTTAGTGAGAATTTTTATCATAAATTGGTACTGAATTTATTCACCTAATCATGTTTTTTTCTCTTTATTTTGTTAATATGTTTGAATTACAGTGATTTTTAAATATAAATAAATCTTATAGTTCTTTAATAAACACTACACGATTATGATGCATTATCCTTAATATGTCACTGGATTTTACTTAAGAAATTTTAATTGTTTTTTACATTTATGTTCATGAATTATATTGATTTGTAGTTTTCTTTTCTTGTAATGACTTTGTGTCAGGATAATGCTCCCCTTGTAAAATGAATTAGGGAGTGTTCCCTCAGCATCCATTTCCTGAAAAAGCTTCTTCAGAATTTTATTATTTCTTCCTTAAATATTTAATTGAATTCACCAATCATGGTATTTGGGCCTGGAGGTTTCTTCCTGAGAATGTGTTTACTTATTAATTTAATCTCTTTAATAGACTTTCCATTTAGATAGAGTACAAAAATTTATGTACATTTTGGAAATTTGTGTCTTTTAATTATTTTGTCTAATTTGCCTAAAAGTTTAACTTAGTGACATGAAGTAGTTATTCATAATAATTATCCTTTTAGCATTTGTAGGATCTATAGTGATGTCTCCTTTTTTGCTTCTGATAATGATAATTTGTGTCTTCTCTTGTTTTTTTTTTTCTCCCAGACCAATCTAGCTAGAGGTTTATCAATTTTATTGATCTTTTAAAGAACCAGATATTGGTTCCATTTACTTTCTTTCTTTTTTTTCTATTCAACTTCACTGAGTCTTTCTCTTTGCTTTTATTTGCTTTTTTCTACCTCTATATGGTTTAATTTGTTCTTTTCCTAATTTTTTAGGGTGAAAACTCAGAAAATTAATCTTAGTTCTTTCTTTTCTAGCATAAGCATGTAATTTTCTCTAAGCACTATTTTGTCTAACAGATTTTGACATTTTATATTATTATAATAATTTGGTTTAACCACTGAATGATATCCTTTGTGATTTCTTGTTTGACTCACTAATTGTTTCAAAATGCTTTGTTTAATTTCTAAATAGCTGAGGTTTTCCTATGTATTTTAATTGTTATTGCTTTCTAATTCAATCATATTGTGGTCAGAGAACAGATATAACTTCAAATTTTAATAATCCTTAAAAATAATCCTGGAGGTTCCTTTCTCAGAAAGAAACCTCCAGACTGGTGACGTCAAACATTAAGGGAGAAATAATAAAATTCTGAATAAACTCTTTCAGAAATGGATGCTGAGGGAACACTTCCTAATTCATTTTATAAGGGGAGCATTACCCTGATACAAAGTCATTACAAGAAAAGAAAACCACAAACCAATATCCTTTGTTGAATATGTGTTAACAACAATTAAAATTTCTTAAGTAAAATCCAGTGATTATACATATTAAGGATAATTTTACGATTTCCCATAAAATGTAGCAACCTTGCAACACTATCAGTTCATATGCACTCACATCCTTGAGCTATATTTGCCATTTGTATCACATCTCTGCTTTAAAGAGTAAATAAGAATAAGGGAATATACCCTTATTTATCATTTCCAACGCTCTTCATTCCTTTCTGAGAATCCAGGTTTCCATCTGGTACCATTTTTCTTCAGGCTGAAGACTTTCTTTAGGATCTTTTATAATGATTTTCTTAGTTTATATTTTATGTGAAAATATCTCTATTTTGCCTTTATTCATTAAGGATATTTTCACTAGATACAGAAATCTGAGTTATCCACCCTCTTCTTTCACCTCTGTAAAGATGCTGTTTCACTCTCCTCTGGCATCCTTAGTTTTTGATAAGAAAAACCCCACTAAATGTTGTTTCTCTTATTTAATGTATAAGTTTTTCTTACTACTTTCAAGATTTGCTCATACCTTTGACTTTGAAATTTTTTATTATGATGGGCTCCATCGTGTTTATTCTATTAATATTTTGGTGTTTGTTGATCATCTTATGTCTATAAATTTCTCTGTTTAATCAAATTAGGAAATTTTGAATCATTATTTCCTCAGTTATATTACTTTCGTCCCATTACCTTTCTTTTCTCCTTCTTCTCTAAATACATATGTGTTATAATGTTTTGTATTATTTAATAAGTCTCTGATACTCTGTTCATGCTTTTTAGTTTTTAACTTTTATTTCTATCTTAGTCTGCTTTTTGTTGCTTATAACAGAATACCTAAAAATGGGTACTTTGTAAAGAAAAGGAATCCTTACAATTATGGAGGCTGAGAAGTCCAAGGTCAAGGAGCTGCATCTGTGGAGAACTTCCTTGCTGGTGGGGACACTCTGCAGAATACTGAGGTGGTGCAGGGTATCCCATGGCTGGGGGCTGAGCGTGCTAGCTCAGGTCTTTCTCCTCTTATAAAGCCACAGATGGCACTCCCATTAATCCATGAATGGATTAATCCATTCATGAGGGCAGAGCCCTCACCATCTCATCACCTCTTAAAGGCCCCACCTTTCAATACTGCCGCATTAGGGATTAAGTTTCAACACGAGTTTCAGAGGGGACAAATATCCAAACCATAGCACTGTTCTTCACACTGGACCATGTTCATTGATCTGTCTTCAAATTCACTTACTCTTTCCTCTGTTGTCTCCATTAAATCCATCCAGCTAGAACCCAACCACCTAGGATCCACTAGCAAGCCAAGAGTGGGTTTTTAGAAGAATCATTTCTGATTTCATAGAATTTATTTTTCAGTTGTAGAATTTCCATTTGGTTCATTTTATTGTTTTTATTTCTAATGTGCAATTTCCTATAATTTAATGTATTAAAAGTGTATTTGTTATACTTCATTAAGGATATTTATCATAGACACATCGGAATCCTTGATTATTAGCTTTAATATTGAGGTATGTTGGGGTGATTCATGTTTGATGTCTTTCTGTCTTAAAGATGTGTTCCATTTTCTTAGTTTTTTTTTTTTTGTATTTTGAGTAATTTTGGACATTGTAAAACCTTATCCAGTGCTTGTATTATTTTTGCAGGCAATTATCTTGGTTGACTTGAACTGAAAACATTAATAGATGGTGTCTCTGTTTTCAGTTTAGGTTGCTTGTCATTAGCTAGGCTGCTTTGAGTCTATTCTGTGGAGGTATTCTAAGTCACTCAAACACATATGTAGGTGTATTTTGGAATCCTTTCTTGGACTCTTTCTATTCTAAGTTTTTCCCACTCTATTCAACAGTTTTTCCAAATCACTTTTCTGATTCCCAAGGTCACAGGTCTATAGTTTCTCCACTGGTGTCTACATTGCCTCATATGCTGACCTAGCTAAAGCCAAGTTGAAGGCCATGAAAATGATGCCTCACATGTACTTTACCTTCCACTAAGTGTGTATCCCCACTGCTGTGTGTCTGCTTCTATTACTCCTTATGCCTTCCGGTGGCAGCTTTTTGTATTATGTCCAGATTTTACAGTTTATCTAAATGGTAGGGTCTTACTTTGACATAAGTGTGGCTTTTATGCTTATGTAATTAATTTGCACATTCCAGATCACATAGGATACAGGATAAAGATCCTGTATATTATCACTTCCACTCAATGGTGTTGTCTGTAAGCCATGTCTGATGCTGCAGTACAGTGCAACAGAAAACACCCATTTTACTCAGCACAACCCAGATTACTTGATTGCATTCAGTCTCAACCAGGACTCAATAGCAAGCCAAGAGCTGGGTTTTACAAGAGGAGTTACTTGCTGAAGAGAGTAGAGCTTTGTTGCAAAACCCAGAGGAATTCTCTGTGATTTTCCTATTTTTGCTACGAGCTCCATACAGCATCCCAGTAAGCTGCAGACCCTTTGAGGACCTTTTCATTTTACTGAGTCATAAAAGGTAAGGGACAGAATATCTTGCCCTGTAGTCCAACAGGTTACTTCATAAATGAGTTACAACAATATACTCAACTATGGAAACATGTTCTTAAAATTTAAATAGACCAACTAAGCATAGTATTTTTTCTTAACGATAGATGTTCGCAGTGTAGCAGATTGTCTTTAATTTGGGAGTTGATATTTGAACATGCCCAGACCAACTGGCCTCCTGAATTTTTATGGGATTTACTCCACATCCCCTGCTGTGCATGCAGGGCCTCTAAGGCACCTGTCATTACCTTATCACCAAGCCCCGTCTTCGTGATGTCATCAGTGGAGTAGACCAACATGATATCCTGTGTTGGGGGGAGAGGAAGGTGATAGGATCAATGTCTCTAATGATCGAATGATGCATGGCAGGAGCTATAGAATTGCTGTAGTTCTGAGGTGAGAACATGATTATATCAATATTCAAGACAAGTGAAAGAAGAGTAGATTCTGGTGTTTTCTGATTATTGGGATGTCAGAAAAGTATTTCTTCGAGGTCAAGAGCACCGTACTTACATACTTACCTGGTGTGTGTTGATTTATTCTGGGAAAGATATCCAAATTGGAATAGCAGCTGAAATTGGAATTAATACCTAATCAAGTTTATGATAATCCACTATACTCTTCAGGATTCTGCAAATTTTTGCAAAATAAATTAAATTAGAAATGTCATTATTTTTGGGGTGTGCACCATTCTCTCTCAAGTTTCATTTTATGATTGGTCCCTGGTGTACTCTTGGATCTGACATTATGTTCTTTATGGAATGAGGAGTAGTAGGAATGGATAATAGCACCATGTCCTCAATTCTAGGAGGTGCCATTTACATGGACTAAGATGAGAATCATGCACTCTGGAGTCTTTCCAACATAGGGCTCTCTGAGCAGGCATTAAGGGAGTTGACATTATCTCACAAGGTAACTAACATAAATGAAATTAATACAGGGCCTTCAGAGAAGTCAAAATCAGCTTTGTCATTCAAGTGAGGGAAGGCTGCTTCTGCCTACAAGAGAATCTCATTGGGGTTTAACATTTGGATGTATTCAGAGTCATTGGAATCCTACAAAATGTCTCTTTTCTAATTCTTGGTGTCTCATTATTTCTCATTCTATGCCCTGTGATGTTGTAATTCAATAATAATATTTGCCTGCATCAGCTAAATCCGCTACAAGAGGCAAGGCATTCTTTTAAGCAATTTTAGAAGTTCTATGCCTTGAACTAAGACTTGGCATCCTGGCCATGTTATTTTATTACTCTGGCCTCTTTAGCACAGTTATCAGCAGCCAGCACACCTCAGTGCTTGTGTGCCTACTGTTTAATACTACGGTTCATCACAGCAGCCACTCAGTTTGCTGAAGACTTGCCTTCAACAGGCATTTCATTCCAAGAGGTCACAGAAGATAGGTGATACTAACCCTTTTGTGACACTGCCTTCACCCCAACAATAACAAATACCAATCATAAATTTCCATTTTCTTGATGTTCTAATGCTTCAAATCATATCTACTATGAACCACTATATCTTTCAGTATTTTTATTTATAAATAACAAAAGAAAAATGGGTGTGGTGTGCATCATCTGGGGGATGGACACGCTTGAAGCTCTGACTCGGGTGGGGCAAGGGAAATATACATAACCTAAGCATTTGTACCCCTCTAATATGCTAAAATAAAAAAAATTTAAAAAAAGAAACATTGTTTAAAACAAGATATGGTATATCTATCTATCCATAATCTATTAAACCACTGATTATGATAAATGTAAAAATCATGTAGTTTATTTGTCAAGAGAACAAAAACAAAAGAAAGAAAGAAAATTCAAAAACACAAAAGCAAAGAGGAAGATAAATTGATGTTACATTTGTTATTGGTCAAACTACCATGTTAAAAGACAAAGCCTTTCACATTGGATATAGGACAAAATATTTTGTGAAAATAAACATATCTAAAGCAAAGTTGCCTTAAAAAGGATAAAAGCACAAATATGGACACTTATAAAGCATGAAAATGTAAATGAAATAAACCAAACATCAGAATATTTAATATTAAAAGATAAACAATTCAATGCAAAAACACTTAAGTAGAAGAAAAAGGATTATTTTATACTGATAAGGTATAATTTTTGTTTTAAAACATAATACAAATGGTTTCACACTGCATATATTCTTCTGCATTTCTTATATTTGCTAAATGTGGTCTGGGGATTTATGTAACTTAAAAGGTCTTTTTCAAGGTCATTTATTTTTGCTGATGCATAAAATTCCACTACATAAGTACACAATAAAACTATATTATTTTTGGATTCATAGCTAACAAAGGTATAAAAATTTAGGAGATTAGATGGCTATACGAGGGTGGTTTTATATCTGTGTTCTCAGTTCTGTTCCGTTGGTCTATTTCTCTGTTCTTGTGCCAGTTCTATGCTGATTTAGTTACTATAGCCTTGTAGTATAGTTTGAAGTCTGGTAAATTGTTGCCTCCCATTTTGTTCTTTTTGCCTAGGATTGCTTTTGCTATATGGGGTCTTCTCTGGTTCCATATTAAGCGTAAAATTATTTTTTCTATATCTGTGAAAAATGATGTTGGTATTTTAACAGGGATTGCATTGAATCTGTAGATCACTTTGGGCAGTACAGATAGTTTAACAATGTTGATTCTGTTGCTCCACGAGCATGGTATGGTTTTTCACCTGTTTACGTCCTCTGTTATTTCCTTCCTCGGTGTTTCATAGTTTTCCCTGTAGAGGTCTTTTACCTCCTTAGTTAAATATATT
>VBSM01003157.1:1173312-1183423 GCA_008086735.1 Cheirogaleus medius
ATTTGTGTGTATTGATTTTGTATCATGAGACTTTACTGAATTCATTTATCAATTTCAGGAATCTCTTGGTTGAATCCTTGGAGTTTTCTGGATATAATATCATATCATCAGCAAAGAGTGAGAGTTTGATCTCTTCTTCCCCCATTTGGACGCCCTTAATTCCCCTCTCTTATCTAATTGCTGTAGCAAGGACTTCCAGCACTATGTTGAATAGAAGTGGAAATAGTGGGCAACCATATCTGGTTCCAGTTCTAAGTGGGAATGTTTTCAATTTTTCCCCATTCAGTATGATATTGGCTGTGGGTTTGTCATATATGGCTTGTATCATTTTTAGATAAGCCCTGTCTATGCCTATTTTGTTAAGCGTTCTTATCATAAAAGAGTGTTGAATTTTGTCAAATGCTTTTTCTGCATCTATTGAAAGGATCATATGGTCTTTATTTTTGCTTCTATTTATGTGGTGAATAAATTTATAGATTCGTGTATGTTGAACCATCCCTGCATCTCTGTGATGAAGCCCACTTGGTCGTGATGGATTATGTTTTTGATAAGCACCTTAATGTGGTTTGGTTTTCAAGTTGATTTGGTGGTACACAGGCATTTGTTGTAGAATATTTACAACTGTGTATTTCTTAAATATTATGTAATAAATACAAATTAAAAATAAAATAATAAGAATTCATTTTGTTAATATAACTTCCATGATACTATCTGTGCTAAAACAGCTGGAATTAAATTATATAAACAAAAGATCTTAGAATTTCAGTGAGAAATTGACAGAAACATGATAGCATTGATAGATTTTAAGATAGCTCTCCCAGCATTTAGGTAGTAAAGAAAATAGAGAATTTTAAAATTTATTAAATTACTGAATTTTTGGTATAATAACTGAAAATTGACTAAACTGTATAAGCTGTTCTAATAAAAGCAGATACATTTTTTGTCCTATACACACAAAAAATGACTCTCCCATTATTTATTGAATGTATTTTAAAAATTAATGATATATTAGACCACAAAAAAGCAATATTTTTCCCAAATCAAGAATTACGCAGTCCACATTTTTTGAACACTACCGTTAATTAATTTCTAATTAGTGTATTATTGAATTTATAAAATGTCCTATTTGGCTCAATAGTTATTAAGTGCTTGTTATTTGTTTCGTGGTTCTACATAGTGGATTTTCTTTGACCACTTTTTGGCTAAGAGAGCTTTAAATCTTTTTCCTTCAAGCTTTTTATTCATTCACTATTGATGTTAACTAGTATTTATAGCTTCATTCACTGCAGACTCAATCACTTCCTACTGTCTGTGGGAAAAAGAAGACTCACTGATGTGACTTGGTTTCACGTATTGATGGTGCAATTATTGGTAGTTCTTTGTACAGTGTAGTATTTTCAAGGATGAGGGCTTCTTTTTCCTGCTATTTGCATATGGGTCACTTTTCTTATTTATTGTTGCTTTTCGGAGTAGTTTTCCATTCAGGGAACAGGGTAAATTCAACTGGGCAGCAATGAGATTTCTCTAACAGGAACAAAGAACGAACAGGAGGAAAGGATTATCTAGACCATGGAGGCCTGATGGGAAGCAGGGCTGGGCAGCAGGTGAGTGGTGAGGAAGATCCGTGGAGATAGTTTGTGTCTATGAATTGTGCCGTCCTCTGCTCACGAGGCCCTCTTGTGAAAACTATTTGAGTGGTCGATTCAGATTGAGAGATGGAAACTCATTTTCTTGAATGTTGAGGTTGTTGGAAGTTCTAAGAGAATAGTTGACCCAGTTTCCAGAAGGGAGAGTTAATATGAAGAACAGAGACAGAATTTTGATTATTCTGCATTCAGACTCTTGAATATTCACTTATTTTATTTTATCCAGGGTTATGTGAAAAAGTGGGAGTGTAAACAAGTCAGCAGTTTACTCAAGAGAGATTAAGATGAAATAAAAATAGGTAGAGAATGCACATTGCATTCCTACATAATTACCTAATTACCTACTGAGCAATAGTGCATAATGAGGAAATTGAAACAAGCTATGCAACAACATTAGAAACATTTCACTGGATTTTTCCAAGTAATAGTTGATATCTGTTTTGAGGACAGTGATTTAAGAATCATGAATTCCAGAATGTACACTATTGTACACTTTTGCAATTCATGATCATCAGTATGGGCAGAACCAGCTGCTAGATTATTTACATGGGGCAGAACCAAATGGCTTGATCACAGCCCCCAGGGTCTCCCTGCTCAAGAACAGCCATTTTGAACACGTTCCAGGAAATGGTTTAACTTTTTTAAATGAGGCAATCTTTCTACAATATCCTCTCCCTCTAGGTTTTGGTCTGTTGAATAATTAGACATTATTCTGCCCCTCAGTGTCATTGTACTAAGTCTTGGCAAGGGTTTGGTGATTGATAGGTAAAGTTGAGCAGTGGAACCAAAATGTTCCCAACACTGCTGGGCTCTGCAGTTCGCATTGCAACATCGTCTGGTAAAATAAGTTGTGGGAGGAGATAACATTGTTTGAAAGAGTTCTTCAGGTCCAGTTAAGTATGTATTTTCTTTGGCTTCCTTTAGTGATTGCCGTTCTAAGATGGCCACCACTAATACTGCCTGCCAGTGTGCGTGCCCCGATCACTAATGGCATTGAGCAGCTTTTTATGTTTTTGTTATCTATTCATACATCTTCTTTTGTAAGGTGTCTGTTCAAAATTGTTGCCCATTTTTTATCAGGTGGTTTTCTTCCTTATTAAAAATTGTAAGAATTTTCTCTATATTTGAACTCAAGCCATTCATCTGATATGTATTTTGCAAATATTTTCTTTCCCTCCATACATTGCCTTTTCATTTTCCTAACTGTAGCTGTTGAACAGCATCAAGTTTCTAGTTTTAATTAAGTTAATTTTACCATATTTTTCTAATATAGTTTGTGGATTTTCTGTTCTCTTTAAGAAATCCTTAATTAACTTCATGTCAGATGGATATTATTCTGTTTTCATCTAAAAATTTTAGAGTTTTAGCTATTACATCTAGAACTATGATCCATTTTATATTAATTTTTATGTATGTTGTGAGGGAGTTGTTGAGATTAATTTTTTCCCCAAACTGATATCCAGTTGTTACAGCAACTACTCTTTGAAATGACTATTCTTTCCCCCTGAACTATCTTGGAATCTTTGCCAACTGACTTATATGCGTTTGCATCTGTTTTTGGATACTCTGTTCTGTTCCATTGATGGATATATTTATTCTTGTGCCAATACCATACTCTTTTGATTATTTAGGTTCTGGTAATTGTAGAATCAATAGTTCCCAATATTTGTCCTTCCTTTTGTTCAGTTCAAAAGCCCGGGCAATGTATCCTGCTAAAAGACTGCATTTCCCAGCACCCTTATTTTTAGACAGATATGGTCATGTGACACCTTTCTGGCCTCTAAGATGCAAATGTAAGTGTTGCACAGGACTTCCAAGAAGACTTGTTCAAGGGTCGGGGGCAAGCACCCTTTTGGCTTTCCTTCACTTCTTTTTCCCTTTCTTGTTTGAAATGTGGAAGTAATGACTGATGGGAGATGTAACAGATACTGTTAATGGTGAGATGACTTTGAAGACGGAAGTCAGCATCGAAGAGGACAACAGGAGCTAGAAGCCTTTCATTATTTTTGTGTTTCCTTTTTTTTTTAATTTTTTTTAATCCATAGGGTCAGTATGCCAGATCTTGCCTTGATTCTTTTATATGAAAGAAAAATAAATTCCTATCTTGCTTAATCTGCTGGTATTTTGTGTTGTTCTGTCACATGCAGCCAAATCTTTTCTTAACTGGCACAGGTTCTATGATTTATTTTTTTCCACTCACCTACCTTAGAAAGGAGGTAGTTTTAGTAATATCTTAGCCTGTGTCCAATGTAGTATAGATTGATTCTTCTCTTGGGTTCATTTCTTGATTAATGAGTATAGCTGGAATTTCTTTATTAAAATAAGTCCTAGATAACTATGGCTTATACTATCTTCAATGCACTTTTTGTTTACCTACCCAGCACCCATTTCCCTCCACCCCTTTTGAATAGTACCTGTATATTCATCATGTATCCATTCCTCCCTGGTCAGCTCTTCTACTTAGGAGAAAGCTGATCCCCAGCTGCAGGGTGTTTCCTTTTGGCTTATGTCAATTAACATATTCTATTACTCTTTTCAAAGATAACTATGTACCAGTGGTTCTGTGACCTAAGCATGGTTATTCCTGCAGCCTATCTATGAGGGCTAATGCTGCAAAGACAGTGAAGAGATGTCATCACAAAGCCACTGGGTTAAGAAATCCTGTACCCCACCATTGTACTTTCAGGTACATGAGCCAATATATTCCTATAATTATTTCATCCAGTGTAAACTGAGATTTTTGCGATCTAAAGATGTCTACTTTGATGAATGGTATGTTCTTTCATTAAGCTTTTTAAGGAAGCAGAGAGCGAGCTATCGGCTGTAGTTGTGCTGTGGGCACGTGGAGGCCATGCAGCTTTGCCTCTCAGCATTCTCTCTTGGTATTTGTTACAACATCATCTAACAGCCAGGTCCTCTAAGTTGGGAATGCATCCCCAGGCATTAGAGTCACTCCTTCTCAAATGTCATTTGTCCTTTCTACTTTGAGAGTGAAGTAACTGCTTTCATGTGAAGTTACTTTAAACAGATGGTCTCAGATCAGGAGATTTAGTTTGTGGTGTTTACATGCTCGTTTTTCTGCCTTAATTTGCTCAAGTTGACATTCACCTGCAAAAAAATGACTTCAAGGAGGTTTATAAAGTGTATCTCCCAAATTTTACTGATAGCTATTGTCTCTTGCACTTGCCATCCAGATTAGGAGAGTGTTATGCATATGTCAAAAATATGCATAATGTTATCAGAAAGCCAAGTTAGAAGGGAAAAAAACAAATTGAGGAATAGTTCTTTGTAGTTCTTTTTACAAAAAAGGTTCATCTGTTTTTCTTCCAGTTCTTATCCTTGGCCTTCCAAATTTAGGGATATTCATAGTTTTTAAGATTTCCTCAATTTACTTCAGACCACACTACACTGTTCTCTCAAAAGTGGAAATTGTGTGGAGGAATATGCTGAAAAACATTTTCTCAGTAAGTCTGCATGTGTACATAGGAGAGAATAAAACTTATGCTAGACTAGCTGGGATATTTTATACACACACCCCCACAATAATTCTTATATATAACCTTTAATTTATCAGTAAACATTATGCTTGCATTATCTCACTGAAAACTCCTATCTATATGCACAAGGAGAGTGGTATTTAAACCCGTTTTTTTAAGATAAGGAAACATACTCTAAGAGGTTAAGTGATTTTCTTAAGGTTAATCAGTTGTTAAGTGATAAAGCTGGGATTTGAACCCATTTATGTCTCACTGCCAAATCTATTCCTTTGAAAGTCAGTGATTATTTCTTCAAAACCAATCTTGTTGCAATACATATGGGCTGAGAATTTGTCTGAAAGGAATGGATTAGCAGTATCATGCTCTTTTAGCTTGGTATTAATTACCTGTTACTATCACTGGGGACTATCTAGATGGGATCCAGTAGCACTAGAAGACCCTTCTCAGACGGGTGAAATCTATTTTTTGTGATCTCCCCTTGCCAGAAGTACATAGTGGCTGTCACATATTTATGACATCGTAAAACAGGCAATCACTTTAATTCTCACTGCGTTAGATTCGTAAATTCAAATAGAAGGACATAGACCTGTGTTTACACAGACCCAGGGTTTCCAAACACAAGGCACTTTTATTGATGTGATTTACGGCCTTTTGGGATAGGAAATGTTAAAGGAAGGGGCTACCTAAATCATTTTAATTATTTATATTTTTATTGTACCAGAGGAAGTCTCCAGTTCTCTTCAGCTTAGAGATGCTCCGACTAATGCTGAAGGAAAATATTCATGATAATGGAAGACTCATTCTCCTGTTGTTAACTGCAAGCATTACTCATGCTCATCAAAGTGGTTCACGGAAGTCGTTTAATGCGGCTGTCTTTTCCGTTGAAAGTATGCTAATCCATCGATGGTTCCTGCCAATGCACTGCAAACAAACAGTGGACAGAGTGGGTCATATGCTTCATTTCTGAATCTTTGTCTTTATCTTGACATTTACAGATTCCTTAAATTTTTATTTTCTCATTTAATAGATAAATATTTAGCACCAAACCCCAATACAATTCCCGGCGATAACAAGGTTTACTCCGTAGGACCCTAACAGACTTCAAAGATCAGGGCTGCAGCCACACTGGCTCGAGGTCCAATTAAACAGATAATATTAGTAAATCAGAAAGGAATTGCTGTGATCTAGACAGGATGCTCACACCTGGGGTAGTAATAAGGGTAAGATGTCTCTACACTTCATGTTGTCCTCATCAGCCCCCTGGGATAATTATCCTGGAGCTATCAGCTTTAAAAGCAATTTGTGAGAAGCAAATGAGTTAATGCACTTGTGATTTCTTGAGAAGCAAAAGCATCTGAAAGAACATCATTAATTTTCCTGTCTAGATCCCACTCTTCTCACTGCTCTCAGTGCCCGGGACAGTGGGTCCTCAGCACAGGCCTGCCTAGGAGTGCATGTTTTTGTGTGTAAGAGGGTGAGAAAAAAGGAAGTGATGGGGAGAGGGACACAGATTTAGGACCTGCAGTACTGTACTTGAACAGATGATAATCACATGCCGCGGAGGATCTGTTTTATGTGCTTCCATTTATCTTTGTTATCAATGTTTGGGAAGAACGGGAAGTGGCCTTAGAAATGTAAAAATCCTCGCTGGCCTGAGAACACTCTAGACAGCTCTGTGTAGTAGCCATAGCATCCTTTCTTCATTCTTTCTGCTAGCTCATTATTTTCCTTTCATTTCCAGCTCTGCAGCTTTCAGGTGGATATAATTAATACTTACCACTATGACTACCATTGCCAGAAGAGCGCCTATATGCTTTATAGTTGTGGCTGCTGTCTTTATTAATGTGGTGAAGTCTTGGCTAATGACAACGAAACTTTGGCCTTAATCAAAGGGCATTCTAAGGCTCCCAAGCCAGACATACGGTGTAGTGGAAGGAACTCCAGATCTGGAACAGGTCACCTGGCTCTGCCCAAGTCCTGCCAGTAGCTGGCTGTGTATTGTTGGACACTTATTTAAATTATGTGGGCCTCTGCCTTCCCGTCCTTGAGATGAAACTGATTCTTCCAGTGAAAACACAGTGAGGCTGCTAAAATGCCATGATTCTATGCAGAATACATCAAAACAGTTATGTTACGGCCTCTCAGATTCCTGGACCAACGTGGGAAGCAGCCAGGAGGTGCCAACAATTCCTCTCTGTCCCCAACGTGAGTGCTCTTCGTACCCCTGCACCGCCCCACGTGCCCTTCTCTGTGCCTTCAGCCACCTGGGAGCCTCCGCCCAGCTCCTTACTGAGAACCGCACGGGCTGTGGTCCTCTCTCTTCACTGCAAGCCATCATCATCAAAGCTGCCGCCCCTGTGTTTCACACTTTCAGGGCCTCTTTGTTAAAACAATCCTCTCTGAAATTCAAACCAAAGGGTAATTTGCTTCAGTTGCTTAACAAAAAGGACTTTGCATTTTAGGTCTTTGGATTATCAGACCCCAAAAGTGAATAAATGAATAATAAACTTCCAGAGATGAGGGAGAGTTGGGGGCAGTAGAGGTGGTAAGGATGACTTGGGACACCTATTAAGTGATACCACACAGGTTATTGATTGGGTATAGGGTCCAGATGTGTCATACTACTGCACTATAGTTGAGAAAATTTAGGAAAAAAATTGGTTATTGTAAAATTGAAATTATGTCAGAAATGGGCAGAAAAACTACACTAAGAACAGAAATAAACATTTCTGCCCATAATTTTTAAAAAATGTTTTATGCTTTCCTATTTTTAGGAAGTTTTGGGGGGAGAATTGCATCTTTTGAGATCACTATCAGCAACATAATAAAATGGGAAAGCTCAAAGGAAGAAGTGATATTCTCATAATCATCATGTGCAGGTTCCTCCTGTTCTGGTTATGGCGTGGCCCTACTCAGAGTGGGTGGTCGGTTTGCAGGTGGGAAAATATCAGGCAACTTTTGTCATCTGATTCTTTTGTAAAATAATTTACAGCTTTGTTGCTACGCACTTGACATGCAATTATTCATACTTATTTAAAGCATACAATTTGATGAGCTTTCAATTGTATGCACATAGGGAAGTTATAATCAAATCATGAATACAATATCCCTGAGCTCCCACCACTTTCTCATGTCCCTTTGTAATCCACCCCTTCCTTGCCCCAGCCCCATCCCCAGGCAATTACCGATCTGCTTTCTGACACTATAGATAAGTTCGTATTTTCTAGAACTTTATACATTTCTGAGATACATACTATGTTACATATATTAGTAGGTAATTTGTTCTGGCTTCTGTTACTCAGCGTAAGCATATTGAGATTCATCCCTATGGCAGCACACAGGAATTGTCTGTTCCTTTTATGGCCATGCAGTATTCCACTCTATGGGTACACAAAACTTGTTTATCTAGTCACCTATCAATGGACAGTATCTGTTTGCTAGGGCCTCCATAACAAAATACCACAAACTGAGTGGCTTAAAAACAGACATTTACTTTCTTGCAATTCTGGAGGCTGGAAGTTTGAGATGGGCAGATGTCGGCTGGTTTGGTTTCTCTTGAGGCCTGTGTCCATGGCTTGCCGATGGCTGTCTTCTCCCTGTGTCCTCACAAGGTCTTTTCTCTGTGTGTGTCTGTGTGTTCAAATTTTCTCTTCTGCCAAGGACATCAGTCAGATTGGATGAGGACTCAGCCTAACAGCCTCATTTTAACCGAATCATTTCTTCAAGGCCCTGTCCCCAAACACAGTCACATTCCGAGGTCCTGGATGCCAGGGCTTTCATATATGAATTCTGGCAGACACAAGTCAGCCCATAACAGACATTTAGGTTGTTGCCAGTGTTTGGTTACTACATATAAGCCTGTGTACAGGTGCACAAGTGTTTGTGTGGATATATGCTTTTGTTTCTCTTCAGTAAACACCTAGAAGTGAAATTGCTGCTTCCTATGGTAGTTTGTATTTAATTTTTATGAAACGAAAAATTGTTTTCAAAATAGTCATTCTATTTTACATTTACATCAACACTGTATCAGCATTTCATTTGCTTCTTATCTTGCCAAAATTTGGCATTATCAGCCTTTAAAAATTTTAAACATTCTAATACTTGTGTAGTCCTATCTCATTATGGTTTTACTTCCAATTATGACATTACTGCTATGATAACTAATGATGTTGAGCATCTTTTTATGTGTTGTGTGCCATCTTTATATATTATTTGATGAAGTATCTGCTCAAATAGTTTACAATTTTTTAAAAATTGGGTTGTTTCTTGTCATTCAGTTGTGTGTTCTTTATATATTCTAGATAGAAGTCCTTGGTCAAATATATGCTTCCCATATATTTTCTCCCATTTTGTGACATACCTTTTCATTTTCTTAACAGTATCTTCTGAAAGTTTTTTAGTTTTGATGAAATATAATTTACCAGTTGTTGTCTCTTATAATTCATGCCTTAGTGCAGTTTTCTTCATGGTTACTTTGCTTTGAGTTCATTGAGCTTCTTGGTTCTGGGAGTTTATTGTTTTCACTAAATTTGGAAAATTTTCAGCCATTATATTTCAAGTGTTTTCTATGGTCCTTTCTGGGACTCTAATTACAGATATATCATTCCTTTTTAAGTTGTCCCTCTTTTTCTGTCTCTGTTAGTTTTGTTGTTTATAGTTTGTACTGCTGCATTTTCTCATTTATTGCTCTTTTATTTACAGTGTCTAATCTGCCAATAATCCCATTGAGTGTATTTTTCATTTCAGACAAGTTTATTTTTCAACTGTGGAGGGTTTTTGAAATATCTTGTACATATCTCCTTAAGATGCTCATGCTTTCCTATACCTCCTTGAACACAGACTGTCGTCACTATGAAATAAAGCTGTAAAATAAGACCCCAAGTTCTCCAGATGAGACGGACTCTCTGTAGCTAATAGATGTGGGGCGCGGCGGCAACGCCATTCTAAGATGGCGCCCGTATCCGGTGG
>VBSM01003157.1:1183523-1232967 GCA_008086735.1 Cheirogaleus medius
AGAAGAACTCCAGTTGCCGTGTCTTCCTTGCTGGCAAGGCGGGCGCGACAAATAGAGATGCTTTAAATTTAAAAGGCAGAGCCAGGTGGCCATAGTATAGTCACAGGGAACAGTCACGTGGCCTGTGTTTTCGGAAAAGCTGCTCTTGACAAACATTCTCCTTTACACCCTTGAGCCAGAACAGTTCCCCTAACCAGAGCCAAGATAAGCTTCCAAGAAACCCCACCCTTACTTGCCACTTGAAAGAAACATCCAATAGAGACATTTGATTTGGGGCGTGGAAACCACCGAATCAGGGCTTGACTATTTTGGCCAATCAGAACTGAACGAGGTTGACTCCTTCATTTGCATAAATAGACCTGATTGAGAACCTGTGCAAGAACTTTCCCTATTAAAGCTAAATCCTCCGTTTATTTTTTGATGAGCACACTTTCACTTGTACTGAAGGCTGTGCCTCCCCAATCTGTAGATGATTTTTTCCTAGAAAATAAAGCTCTCCTTTTCCCTCTGGTCTGCAGATCTCATGGTCTTTTAACATCACAGCAACTGTTTAAATTTCCTTGTCTACTAATTTTATTATCTTTATCATTTGTGGGTCTTTTCTATTGGTTGATGATTTACCCAAAGAGAAATCTATACATAGGTAGAGGAAAGATCTATCTATCCACGATTAAGAGTAATATTGCTTTATTTCTCTTTTTCAAGATATTTTCTTCAATCCAAATTTTTTTTATACTGTTAAAAAGATAAAATGCTCTCATCTTCTCTATTCTCACCCCTTTGCATTTCGTAAGACACAAAAAAGAAACAGATATTTAGTTCAATTTTATTAGTGGACTTGCCCCTTTTCCCCAAATAATACGTGAAACCATAGAATCTTTGGGATTCTCTCATATTTGATGATTTGTTTTATTATTGTCTTGGCTTTTGTTTTCCTTTGGTAACATGATAAATCATCTTTTCCTGGCAGCTACGTCATTTATACCACTTCTTCTCTACTTCCACACCAGTGGATAACAGTGAGCCGCAGAAACCCCAAGCTCTCTTCAGAGTAGTGGTCACAGTGGCTCTTGAATTTCTGTTTTATTTCTTAGCATACAGAGCTGTGAAGGGGCTGGTTCTCATTCTCAGGAGGGCTGCCTGCCAGAGTTCCCCTGAGTTTGAAGATTTCCTTCATTTTTGGCTTTCAATTCCAAGTTCCCTGGAGATACACAAAATCATAATTCTTGAAAAGTAGTTTTTCCACAAAAAATGGGACCTTTCCAATCATTTTATACCAAAGTGGATGGAACTGCTGATATTTCTGAGGGAACAAGTACAAAAAGTTCAAGAGTTTGCTCTTTGTGAGGAGGGTGTTGCTAATTTTCCTTCTGCTCTGGATGACTCAAGTGTTATCTGTTTGTACACTGCTCAGGTTTTTCCAAACCACCATCAGGATCCATCCCTGTTTGCTGCTAATGTGCCCGGTTCTGGAACAAAGATGCCACGTCACATGGAGTCAGTAACTCTGTTACAAATCTTGTCAGTATGTGAAACAAGAAAGATGGAAGATTAAAGACTGTTATTAAAATGATTGGTTGAAAGAATGAATGCCCTAGAAATTCAGCAGTTGTTGTTAGTGCTAAATTTTAAATGCAATTTTGGAAAAAAGAATTTAAATTAATTTAATGGGAATAAATGTGGACACCAAGGATATAAACTAAAAGGCTTATAAAATAATGATTCCCCTTGGAAATGTTTTTCTCCAGACAAGTACTTACTTTGAGGCGACACTTGGTACAAGTAGCATTTTAAATATTCAGGTAGGGAATATAGTGATGCTGTATTTATCTCCCTTCGTAACAAATGGGAGAGGACAAGATGTAAAAATGTCCTTTTTTATTATTTTTCCTTTGTGGCCTGATCAAGTGTGGTAAATTTACCATGCCATAAATAAATACATTTACCTCCTATAGCTAGTGGTTATAATTCATTGTTTTGCACAGGGTCACACCCAGTTTCATATACATCCTTGGTTTTTGGTTGTTTGATGTATATTAAATACAGTTGAGGAAGCATTGGAAGAAAATGTCTTTATCAGCCAGGCAAGTTTTTACTAAATATGGCTGTCATGAGCCAGTCAGTCAACAAATACTTCTTGGTCCTGGGACCCTACTAAGAACAAGATATACAGAGTCTCTGTTCTTAAAGAATTAACATTCCAGTTGTCCATAAAAATAAGTATTTTTGTTTTTACACTTTTCATCAAGTGAGTTCCATGACACATGCTGTTGTCTTGCTTGTCCCTGTATCCCTTCCTCTGGGATGGCACCCAGCACAGAGGTGGTGCCCTATAAATATTCTATTTAATCATGGATTAAACCTCATTTAGACACATTATCTCTTCCCATAGTGTCAATAGCTATGAGAAATGGGGTTAAATGAGGTCTGATATAAATAGTATCTCAAACAACTCTTTATTGGCACATTCAGAATGACTTCGAATCTTAGCACCAATCAAGCTCCCATCTCTCCTGGTCACAGAGGCCCTGGAAACCTGCCTGCGACCCAGCCCATGACTCAGGGGCAGAAGTGTCTTTCCAAGCCCATCTGGGGGCTTGTGACCATGCCATCAAGGCTCACCTCTTGGACATGACGCCTGCTTGGATGTCAGATATCACCTGCCCCTGGGTGTCCTGGACTCCTACTGCCATTTGTAGATCTGTTAGGGGGGAACCATGTTCCTGGGGTTGGATCTACCTGGTTAACTACCTCCTGTGTGCGGGCATACCTGCTGGGTTCCAGGCTGCTTGCAGTTTAGACTTCCCCAGCCCCTCTGTCTCTGCAGCTGGACATGCAGACTGCAGCCCCCAACCCCAACCGACATCTCTCCCGCTCAGTAGATGGGGCTGGCCAGGACGACGAGCAGCAGCAGTGGGATGGGTACGGGGCTGCTTCATCTGCCCTCCAGAGCCCATCTCCCTCTGTGCTGCCCTGTGTCCTGAGGGGCTGAGCTGTGTGATGGCACTGGCGGGCTACTGTACCCAGGCTGCCGGGGATGCCAGGACCATGGGATCGTGATTTTCCGCCCCCTACTCTGGCCCATTGCTTATTTCCTGCAGTTATCTCACACTGGCCACCTCTGGCTCATAGGTTTCAGTTCCTTGTCTCTTCTTCTCTCTCTTTCTCCCACCCCCCCAGAGAACCACTCCCTCCTTTGCTCTCCTTGGGGTGGTGAGTGTGTGTGTCCAGGGCTTCCAGCCTCAGGCTTTGCTACTACCCCTTTGACTCCCTGTAGCTTAGGAAATTGTCCCTTCACTAAGCTGTTCCCCTGCCCCCAAATTGGAATGTGCCTCAGCATCTTGTTAGGGCCTTGGCAGGCACAGTGAGGACACTGGCATGTCCCTGCAGAGCCCTCAAGTTAAACTGATCCAATCGTGGGGAGCCAGGACGCCAGGGCACTTAGGGCAGCTGGGGCCTCTTGTTGCTGCAGGCGGCTCTCCTCCTGCGGGTCTCCCTGGCGGTCACGCCTCCTGATGCACAGAGGTGACAGACCGCGTTCTGCCTTCTCTCCCACCCACCAGCTTCCATCATCAACAGCCAACAGGCGGCCAGTGCTTTCCTCCAGAGTTGTCAGAGAAAAGGGGCCCGCTCCCCCACACCCAGTACTTTTTTCTCTCTTTGGGGCTTTAGCAGTTTTGGCTCGTCTTATATAAATGAAAATGAATGAAGTATTCGAGATCATAGTATCCTAGTTTCTTATTAGTTCTGCACTAAGGAGCTGCAATGAACTCTAATGGGAGTAATAACAGCATAAAATCTTAATTTCGTTGTTAGGGGAAGAATTTCCTCTTATTGCCTCACCACAGCATTTCTTTATTCCAATTAACTGTATAAAATGAAAGAAACGAGTTAATGGCTTAGAAAAGAGCCTGCCCCAGAGTAGCGATAAATGTTAGAAAACTAATCGAGAATAGCGACCTTTCCGTAAGGAGCTGTCTTGTGCTAAAAGAATTGTGTGTTTAATTTTTATTGTAATTCAAATGGCCTTTGGAACAATGATACTTTAAAAGAATGTTTTGTTTCCCTGAATAACTGGAACCTCTGGCTCTGGATTCAGAGTGACCATCGTGAAACTGATTCATACAAGATGACACATTCATTACACTTTCGGTCAGCTTCTCCCAGTAGCTCTGATCTATCGTATTCACTTATTCCTAGGTCGAGGACATCTACAGGTCGACAGCACTGTCCTTGGCCTGCGGGCCTGTCCCCCTGTCTCTGTTCTCACCTGGGGGTTGTGGACACCTTAAGACCGTTGGCGTAGCAGGTGCAGTGCCCTCCGTGGTCCCCTCCGTTAGTGGAGGGGCGGGAGCCTCCGTTTCTCACAGTTACAGATTTTTGCTTATTCCTCTGAAGACAGGATACATTTAGGAACAGCTGCTAAGTCAATAAATAGCCCATTTATTAAGCCGAAGGCGTTTTCTGAATAGGAAGAAAATATTTTTCTTTCATTCAGTAGCGTTCCCAGAGGCCTGACTGTGGGAGGGCCTGGGTGTGGTCCCTGCCAGGCCTCGGACGCCTGGGTGCCCTGCGAGGTAACCACGGCTGTAACCGCGACGAGAGGGAGCCTCGCAGGATAACTAGCAGCTTTGAAACGAGCGACAGACAAGTTTCTGACTAGTGTAGAATTTACAACATTCGTGAGCTACCCTGCGATCTTTAGGGGCGGTCTCACGACAGCACAAGCTGCTGTTGCTGGTCCCAGCTCCTCGGTCTGCAGAGCCGCTTCGCTCATCGGGGCTGGGACAACGAGGGGGCTTCTGTGCGCTTATTTCCGGGATTCTGTACCCGACCTTGCCTGGCCATGCAGTGACTGCAGGGGGCTTTTCCTCAGAATTAACCGGCAGTCTGTCACCGTCCGCAGGTACAGCTATCACTTTGCACGTGATGTTAGCTGAGGTTCTAGTCGCGGGTGACTACAAGGCCTCACGTCTTTTCCTTCCCGTGCCACTGGGACAAGGAACCGTGTCCCGCATCCTCAAAGGGGCTGGGGGCGGCGTTCCTGTGCCCCGCGGGAGCTTCGGGCCGAGGAGACGCCTGCAGTCGCCGCCCCGGGTGGCCCGCGCAGACGCTGCTCTAGTCCCTGGGTGGCGTCGCATCTTGGCTCTGGCGCTGCGCACCCGTGCGAACGGCGCTCTGGGGGCCCCTCCGGGCGGAGGGCACCGTGGCCCGCGGACACGCAGTCCTCCCCCGCTGGCGGCAGCGGAGGGCATCTGGAGCCGACTGGGGCCCGACTTCGCACGTGTGGAGGCGCGGCGTGGGCGCGGGGTGCAATGTCACGACGGGGACGTCGGTTCCCCGTAGCGAAGCCATCTGCGGGCAGCGGTAGGGCCGGCTGCGCGGTCTCCCCGGGCCCGGGCCGCCACCGCTTCGCCGCCCCGCCGCGCCGGGAGCCGCCGGTGGGCAGCCGTGGCGGGAGGAGGAGGACGGACAAGACTCGCCCCGCCGAGGGTCTGGCCTGCGGGCCGCGTCGCTCCGCCCGGGCCTGGCCGCCTTCGCTGCCCGCTGGTCCGGGCCGGCACGAGGCCGCCGGCCGTCCTGGGCGCATCCAGCCCGGGCTTGCCCTGCCCCCTTCCCACACCTTCGTCCCCGTCCCCTCCCGGCCGCTGCGTGGGACGTGCCCCTTTTCCCGCGGGCGCTCGCGAGCCTTACAGCGCGATCACCGACTTAAACCGTGTCGCACTTCCTCAGCCCTTACCGAGTACTGGTCCCAAAGTTACGCATTTGAAAAAGTCTCAATCTTGGGAAGCTATAACTAAATGTCTCAGCCATCACCTTAATCAGTATTCTCTTTCCAAGGTACCAAGCTCCCCAAATGGCCAAATCCTCTGTATACAACGCTGAGTGATGCAGTTCTGGTTCAGCTGATTCGTAGGCAAAGACATAGTCTGCAAAAGTGTTTAGTGGCACATTTTCTTGTCAGAAAAAAAAGACCGTGCTCACCCAGTGTGTTTGAGGCTGACGTAAGGGCACAAGAGACACTCTACTTACCTGGGGCGCCGGGTAGCATCTCCTGTTCTGCTCTGCTCTCCTCCTAGTCCAGCCATCTTGTTCCTGTTTGCAACCTGCCTCAAATTCTTTTCAGAGGAGAGAAACTTCCCAAAGAAATGAATTACTCCCATCCTGACTGCCTCTTTTTGCTAGACAGATTTTTTTTTAACTGTTGACAAGTTTTCCCCTTTCCTTCAGCTGTGTTAGAGCAAACGTGATGGTGTAAATGGGAAGGATTGATAGCCTTTCCTGGTCAGAAAGATTAACGCCTACCTAGCCTTTTAGTTCCCTGCACAGAATTTTGGGGCTTTGCAATGAGATGGAACAATGGACTGATGAAATTGGTAATGAGTATCAGCTAAAACAACACAACTTTGTTTTTTTCCTCCACTGCACAGAGATTAATGGCTTAACCCAAAATTTGGTCATGAACCAAACAGACTAGAATCCAGGACTCTTATATCAAAGTTTTTTTTTTAATGAGAAAGTGATGCTTGACTGTTACTGACTTCCTGCTTCTCTTCTCAACATACCCCCACCCGCTAAGCCCCCACAAAATACCAAGGTTCTCTCTCATGTCAGACAGAATTGCCAGTTAACATGAGAGTTGTGATTTTTGGAATGCATTTCTTAGACTTATTTGGGAGGGTTCAAAAAACTCAGGTATGCATGCAGTTTAGGAAATTAAATCTCCTTCCACCGAATTACTGAAAAACCAGTGCTTTATGTAAACTTTAAAAATAAATGTTCAGCTTCACATAAAAAAGAAAATATCCCAAATAAATATCATTTGGATCACAGGATCAATTTAAAATACCAATTCTGTTATTTTTTTTTTTTTTTTTAATTTCCAAAGAGTATTGTTTGATGGTTCCTACATTACTGGGGTATGAAGAGCACCGAAGTCAAACTTATCTTTGTTATGCAGCATGTGGGGCTTAGTCCCTTACTGAATTATCCATAGCCATTTTATGTCTATATCTAGGTAATCTTTCCAAATGCTGGAGTCGAAAAAAAACTAGTTGAGGCTTGAGGCCCAGGTTCCGCACCTTGATCTCAGATATCCCTGCGAACGGACAGTTATTCCACCTTTCTTCCTCTGGATGAAAACGTCATACAGCATCAGTAGTTTTCCAAATGTCTTACTGACAAACTTTTATTCAATGAAATGCTTATATGATTTTTATTTATCAATTAAAAACTTAAGAATTTTTTAAAAAATGCTTATGGAAGTCAAATGCAACTGATACATTTGCATTTACTATGATTTAACAGAATTGTGAACCAGGAGTGCATCACACTCTCCCACCCCCAGCCCCTCTTGCTCTTACCGTATCATCTGAGAATTCTGAGGGTACCTGGACCACAGGCTGTGGCATTCTGTGACTCTTGGATCCCAAATTGCTAGATGTCCCTCACTTCCTGTTGAAGCTAACTATCAAACATATATAACTAGTTTAGTAGACAAAATCTTGTTTAATAATAGGCAGCACATCTTTTCTGAGAATGAGGAATTGCTGAATGATGCTGGGGGAACAATAACAAGTGCCTGTATCCAAGTAAAACTACAAAGCTGTGTTTTAAGAATGGTACCAACCTGGGACTAACTGCGCTATTGATGTCACTTCATCAGGTTGAGGAAACACTTTCATATCATCTCATTTTGATCTTCATAGAGATCCTCTGAGTCTGTGGCATGGTTTCCTTTTTACGTTTATGAATTGAGGATAAGAGATTTCACAACCCTGTCCCTCCAGTTAAGGGACAGTTAGTAACCTTCCCAGAGTTTCTCCTCTAAACTCTGGGCTCTTGGAGTGTTTCCTAGTAGTCATGAAGAGTGACCCTTGTGAGGGAAATTGAGTGAAACTTCCAGATGGATGAATGGGCTGTGCCTGGATTAACACCAAGCCGGATTTTGTGGTCTTTCCTCTGAAGGGTATTACTGACCAGTCACTTGCTGCTACTCACTTTTAAATATGCAACTTGTATTTTTCTATCAAATAAACTTACCCAACTGGTAAAGGTCAAACAGTCATCCGAGTTATTCTTCCTGTTACAACTTAAAAGAGAATAAAGAACTCTCTGTGTTCAACAAAAATATTTTCACAAAAAAAGGGTGGATTGGGAGAGGGTGGCTTGCCAAAAGAAAAAATATATTTTTTAATTATTTTCTCTTTTTCTCTCTCTCTTTTCTAAAGACTTAGATTCCATTTGACATTATAAGCACAAAGGGAGAAAACTATGTTGAATGATTTTGATTTGGGGATGTAAATGACTTTTTAAAAACCCTGAAAACATAAGTAATAAATTACAACCTATATTTGCCAGGTCTCGGTCTGAAATGTTGGTTCTTGGCACCCTCATGGCAGAAGAATGACCAGATGCACCAAAGTTAGGCAAACACAAAAATGTGATTTATTGAGGAGAGAAAGATAGGATTATAGGGCAAGAGCAAGATACAGGTTTACAGAGCATGTACATATGCCACAGATGATGGCCAGACCCACTGTTGCAACAAAGTGAGAGCCAAAGGAAGGGTGCAAAAAAAGAGCTTGCTTATAGTGTGGGTATTGTTTTGTGGTGTCCAGACAGGGACCCCCATGGTTCAAATGTCGCCACAGAACCACTTTGATTGGACAGTTGGGGAGCTGCATGACCTGAGTCTTAATGCGCATGCGGGTTCTCGGTCACTTTTTTCAGACTTATGGTACCCATGTGCCATGGCCCATGGGCTAGAGAGTCCTCTGCATTCTTTTGCAGCTCACACATCAAGTTCTGATTGGCAGATTCGTAGAGTATTCCATCCTCCCCCAGGTATGGAGAATTAGCAAGACTAAGATGTGGGCACCAGCACCTACTTTTGTCCCTAGGAGACCCAGAATCCCTCACTATCTGCCTAACATATTGATTGTTATTCTTAGATATTTAAGTCATTCTGAAGTAAAGATGTGCTGCCTATTGTTAGGTCCAGAGCCAAGAGAGAGACACATGAAGCTTTATGTGTAGTAAAATGCTGTTTTATTTTAAGCATCTGGGTGCAGATGGGTGGAGGCCAAAGAGTGTCCACCCCGAGGGAGATGAAAGCCTTGAGTTTTATTGAATGTTTTTTTTGGGGGAAATAATACCTGCAGAGACAGGGGAGTGGGTAGCTTTGTCCTTATCAGGGGGATAGGAATGCCGGCATCGCTGCAGCTGTCTGTGGTCAAAGTTAGATTTAAACCCTAGACATTTTAGATTCCTGTGGTTTTTGTTTTATAGGCTTTATGATATTTTTTGGGTTCCCGCCTGGAACAAACCTAACAGACTTAAAGTTGGCTTGACTCAGAACAAAGTTTTTATTTTTCTTCAACATGTTTGCTTAATGACATTAGAGAACACAGAATAAGCAGGCATTTTTACTAGACTTTCACATCAGAGACCAAAATCTACTTTTCGGATGAGGTTCTTACCAACAAGTGAGAGCAACTGTCAGAGGGACCTGGTGCATCCCAGCGGTAACCAGCATGGTTTTGTTGCTGCTCAACCAGGTTCATTTGCCCACTGCACAAGAAGAAGCCAGTACTCTGAGTCAGCAGGTTTTATGGCAGAGAAAGAGTCTTTATTCCGCACAACGCTAAGTGGGGAGACGGGAAAAATTTCTCAAATTCACCTCCTTGAGAATTTGAAAGACAGGGTTTTTAAGGATAGTTTAGCAGGCAAAGGATTGGTAATTTGGTTTGTTAATTGGGGCAGAATTATAGGGGTGTGGAAATCATCTTTCTGTGTGGCTCCAGTCCCTGGGGTCACAATTCCAGGTGAGTCAGTTTCTTGGTCTGGGTGGGCCAATTGATCCACTGGACTGCAGGGCCTGGAAGGTATCTTGAAAACTACCTTTACGTTCCGAAAAGGTGATGTTATCTACGGAGAAAGTTAAAAGAATCTTTATAGACACCAGCTTTGAGGCTCCAATTACAGGGGGCCAGTTACTAATTATTATCATTATTTTTAGTTAGGCCCTTGCCACAGTTCTCGCCTTGCACCCCGTCATCGAAGGGTGGTTCCAGTTTGCAACATTTTTCGAAGTGTTTGCTTCGAAAACACTTGCTTCAGATTTAGATGAGCTGCTTGATGAAAGTGTAGATTTCTGGGCCCCATCACAGACCTATAGAATCAGAATTGGGGAGTAGTTGAATGTTGGAATGTACGTTCTCAATGAGCGCCCTAGGTGAGTCTTGGATACCCAAAGCCTAAGAAAATGTTATGATTTAGAAATTAGGCAGAACTTGTTTCAAATTCCCATATTATAGCTAATAACTATATGATTTTTGGAATGTTCTTGCTATGAACTTTGTGGAGTTGATGTGAACAATTAGGAAAACCACTAACTAAATGCCTGTTACATCATTAGGCTCTAGAAAAAGTTAGCAATTGGTATTGAGTTTAAGGTTTATGGCAGTATAACAGTGCTTAGCACATCACAGCCTCAGTAAATGTTAGCAGGTGCTCTCACAGTGTGCAGAAAAGGCATTTTCTTTTCTTTTTATGAATTTTAAAATAAAGTTTATTAGCTATTCTCCTCTTCTTCATAAATGGAATGGATAATGTTGATAATTCTTTACAAACCAGTACTCATTTTTTAAGAAACTATAATGAAGAGGTTGTAAAAAACAAATATTTAATAAACAACTCCAAAGACAAGTGGGAAGCCAAATGCTATTATTAATATAAAGGACCACAGAAACTGATTTCTGAAGTAATTTCTACCTTTTATTGAAGTTTCTAAAAATTGTTCAACATAAATGCAGACAAAACGGACATTACAGTGGTGATGTAGTAATCATTATGGAAAAGGAGTCCAATTCGTAGCCTAAAACTTTAAGTGTATTCTTAGGGGTCAGATTTTGATGAATAATTTACCCACAATAACTGCCTATTTTGTTATAATAAAACATATATATATATATATATATATAACTTTCTTTAACTAAACTCTATAACTATGGGAATTATTTTCTTTATATAGAAAAGAAAATAATTTTCTTCTAGAGCATAAATAAAAGGTAAGTTAAGACCTTTCCAAAACAAGCGCATGGTGTAGGGACGACTAGGAACTAGAAATATCTCTAAAGGGGACTCATGAGTTTGAGGAGCAGTGTGGTCTGAGGACCTCAAGGGCAAACTCTGCACCAAAATACATTCCTAGCTCTGTCGTGGGGACTGCTATGGTTTGAATGTGTTTCCCAAAAGTTCATGTGTTGTGAAGGAAATTAGAAATATTTTACTCCAAAATATAATTCTTTGACATATTTTGAGATGGCTGCTATGAGTCTCACAGATAGAAGTAATACTGCAAATCTGTCTTTTCTGGGGGGAAATTTGCATCTTTAGAGAATCTCCATTAATGCAGCCAGGTCTGTCCTGGAAAGGTTAACTAAGACTGTGACATCTTTTAATGGTCTGAAAAAAAAACAAAAACAAAAAACATTTACCGTCTATTCTCTCTGAGAGCTGCTACCTGCGAGGTTTCATTGACATAACAAGACCCCCTTTGCTAGCCGCCCAATCCTCTTCTTTCTTCCTCCTCAAACTGTTTGGCTGCTTCCAAGCCCTCATTCTTTAAAAACCTCTTTACTTCATTGAGGAGTTGAGTTTTCATTCTGAAAGTCCCCTTGTGTACATGTTAACTAAATTTGTATGTCTTTTCTCCTATTAATTAATCTGCCTCTTGTCTGTGATTCTTCAACAAACCTTTAGGGGGCCAGGAGCTTTGCTCGCTACAGCTGAAACTTAATCTCCTATGTGGCAGTGTTAAGAGGTGGGGTCTTTGGGAAGTGTAAACTGGAAATAAAATCTTAAGCCCCCTGCTAACTGAACGAACCCCTCTTGGCCAAGGGGACCCCAGAAATGCCCTAAGGCTGAGTTGCTGATGTGGCAGTGAGGGGAAACTTCCCCTTTCCCCCAAAAGTTTACTGAAAGATCAACTTACAATTAAGGCAGATTAATAACAGGAAAAGGTTTATTTATCATGTGCATAGGGAGAATCACAGAGTGACTACTCAATATCCCAATGGGATCCAGGTATTTTTATACCCACATTTTAGTGGGGAGGAAGAGATGAGGAGTATAGGTAATTCTGTTTAGGGAAAATAAATGGTTGCTAGGGAAGATGAATGGATGGGGGAAAACAGATTGACTTATAAATTAACCTGAAAGACATGTATTATGTTTAAAATGATTTGCGCCAGATCTGGTTGCATTCTTGATTTTCTTTCCTGCAATATAGGGATATAAGAGGGAAATCCACTACTCTTTTGATTGATTGGTCTAGTTACGCAGATAGAGGGGAAAGACCATTCCAAGGGCATGTTGATCTCTATGGGCCTTTAATTCAAAATACTCTTTATACCAAGAAGTCATATTTTGGGGTGAAATTTTCTGAGCTCCTTCACTGGCCATGAGAAGGGTGATCAGACATGCCTCATCATGCCTCCCTCCCTTCTTGGAGATGTCCTATGTAACTTATTAACAGGCCTAAGGCTATTCAAGACAGAGCTTAAACCACCACCTGCAGGTCCTCAATTTACTTAACAGATGAATTGAGTCTGGGTATATGTTCAGTGGCTTATCTCTCATTTACAGACTATCTTATCTTAAAACATCCCAAGCCTTTAGACACAGCTTCATTTCTGTAACCTATTATAAATCAAAGAATCTTTAAACCCACTTATTACCTGTAAGCCCCCACTTTGAGATGTCCTGACTCTTTAGGGCAAACCAATGTATGTCTTCCTGACTTTATTTGTAATTTCTATCTCCTTTAAATGTATAAAACCAAACTGTAACCTAACCATGGCCAGTACACTTGCTCAAGGCTTCTTGGGTGTGACTTCAAGCCACAGTCCTTATACTTGGTGCAGAATAAACCTCTTTAAATTATTTTACAGAGTTTGGTTTTTTTCCATTGACAGAAGTGATTGAGTCATGAGGGCTTTGCCCTCATGAATGAATTAATCCACTCATGGATTAATGGATTAATGGGTTCTTGAGGGAGTGGGTTAGTTATCACAAGAGTGGGTCTGTTGTAAAAGCCAGTTTGGCCATCTCTCATGAACCCCCTCACTATGTGATGCCCTGTGCCAACTCAGGACTCAGCAGAGAGTCCCTACCAGCAACAAGGCCCTCACCAAATGTAGCCCCTCAACTTTGGACTTCCTTGTGTTAACAGAAAAAACTCAACCTCTGTAAAATAATTTAAAGAGTATTATTCTGAGCCAAGGTGAATGACTGCAGCCCAGGGAACATAGTCTCAAGAGGTTCCGAGAAAGTACACCTTAGAAGGTCGGGGTACAGTTTAGATTTCTGCATTGCAGGGACACAGGAATTGCAGGTAAAATTATAAATCAATAGATGGAAGGTGTTCATTGGTTTGGCCCCAAAAGGCAGGACATCTAAAGAGGGGAGCTTATAGGTTATAGGTGGATTCAGAGATTCTTTAATTTGTAATTGGTTAAAGAAATAAAGTTTTGCCTAAAAGTTTGAAATCAGTAGAAGGGAATTTTTTAAGTCAAGATAAGAAGTCTGCTAATCATAGACAAGCCACAATATGCTTATTCAGTGTGATCTGTTAAGCAAATTAATGGCCTACAGGCATGATTTAACCTTTGCCTTGCATGGCCTTAGATCCTGTTTGTAATTTAGTATCTCATTGTCACAAACAGTCTGTCAGTTTTATGATCTCAATTTAACATTAATGCTGGCCAGTTGTTGTATCTAAACTCTAAAAGGGAGTGAATATAAGGAGGTGTGTCTGACCTCTCTTTCCATCTTGGCCAGGAACTCAGCTTTAAGATATTTCTGGGATCTCCTTGGTCAAGATGGGGTCCATTCAGTCAGCCCAGGTGCTTAAAATTTTATTTTTGGTTTACACCAGTCTCCAGAACTATAAGATATATATGTCTTTATAAATTATCTAGTCTCAGGTATTCAGATAGAGCAATAGAAAATGGACTAAGATAGGGACTAATTTATTCATTGAGATTTATTATTATAGGTTAAAAAACTGTCAACTTCAAGTAATGAAACTGAGAAAATATGATTAAAGTAGAGTTTATTCAAGCTCAAAAAGGATAATAAACGGGGTCAGAATTTGAAAGTGGAGAAATTAAGGTTTTACCTATATAGGCAGAGACAGAAAGTTTATCAGAATTACCACATTTTCCGTATGAGCCCAGTGCATAAATTATGGTGATTTGATTGGCTACAGATCGCTACATTCCAAGGAAGATTACTTTATTACCCCATGAGGTGGGGTAGTGATCTGAGAGGGATGTTATCTCTGGTTCTATTTGGTCTCTCCAATTATTTACAGGAAAAAAAGTCAGAAGTTGCAGCTACATGCCACATGACTCAGGCCACATAGCCACATTCCTCTCAAGGCTCAGAACAATTTAAAGTTCTAACAGCTTTAAGTTTGAATTATTTAATTTCACAAACCAAATACCTCCCAGGAGGGTAAGACTTTTTGAAGCCCATTAACACTTATCCATAACTACTTTCCATCAGTGGAGGAGCAGCACCGTGGAGTGGATAGAGAACAGAAACTGTGCTGGATGGGAGAAGATGAGCCAGCCTAGTCTTTGCCTCCTCACAGCTTTGTCTGAGCCTGGCTTCATTTCATCTGTTAAATTTGATCTACTCACACTGGACAGAGAACCAACAGGAAGACTTAAACAAAATATAAGCAGGGAATGGAACTTAAAGTGAAACTTCAGCCATAAAATGTTCTTTTTATATTGAAATGGAGGATATATATTAGAAAGAGAGAGAGCAACACAGAACACAAGTAGGAGAGTTTAACAACCTTTTCTCAGTCTGTTATGATCAAATATGTAAGTACATCTATAGAATATTTGAATGAAATAATAAGGTTTATCAAATAGATGTATACCCTATAAATAGACACTGAATTTTCCATTCAAATGTTCATGAACATTTATAAAACCTAGTAGCATATTAGACTATAAACAAATAGAAAATATTAAATAAAATTTTATAAGAGTAAAAAGGTATATATTTATGGCTATGCAATAATATTATAAATAAGTCCCAACTGTTAAAATGAAATAATAAAACCTCAACCATTTTTAAATTAAAAAGCAGCTTAAAAATAACTTTAGGGTCAAATAGGAAGTAATTACAGAATATTTTGAAAATAAAGATAATGGCAACATTCCAAGTAAAAATCCATGACTTACTGCCAAACCTGTTCTCAGAGGAAAATAAAATTTAGAATAAAACTTAGGTTATAAAAAAGTAATAGAAAACAAACCCAAGAAAAGGAGAAGGAAGAAATTAATAAAGTTAATATACTATACATCAGAAATAGGCAAAAATAACAAAATTGATGCATATAGCAAGGGCTGTACTTTCAGGAGAAAAATAAACAATAATTCTGCTACAACTTGGTAAATAGCTAAATCAAGAGATAGATAAGGCAAAGAGTGTAAAAAGACCAAGTTAGAAATGAAAAGGGGAAAATAATCAGAGTTATAGATAAAATTAAGATAATTATAAAATAATAATTTGCACAAATCTATCCTAAACAAGATTAAATAGAGGATACAATGAAAGTACAATTTCAAAACTGATGAGAGACAGAGGGAGAGAGACAGCCCAAAAGATTTACTCAATCTCAAAAACATTTTAAGGAAATTCTTTCAAACTTAGAAGAAACAGATGAATTTTTCTATTATTCTAATTGGTCTAGAGCTTTCTAATTACTCTTACAACACCTAAGTAAAAGCTATACTGAAGCCAGATAAAGGTAGCATACAATATAAAGAGTGTAGGTCAGTATCACTTATAAATATTAATGAAAAATAAATTACTACAAAATGGAATCCGGTAGCACAATGGAAGAATACATGATAAGAATAGTAATGGACTATAACTCATTGGGGGACAAAGGAATTCATGTGTCCATAGGGCAGAAAGAAGGAAGAAAGGGAAGAATAAAGGAAGGGAGGATAAGAAGGGAGGATGAGAAAGGAGGGTGGGAGGGGAGGAACTAGGAAGAAGCAAAAGCTCTTCCCTATAGTAAAATGCCAACCAATAAATACAAAAAGAAATGACAGAGTTTGAAATACTATGTTGCTACCAACATAGTAATATTTGATTTAGGCAAAAATTATAAAGAGATTCTAAAACTCATGGGTTAAATTTGGATAAGGAAAAGATATTCTATAGTGTCAGATACTGGTTCACTTCTATAGGTGACCTGTTAATTATGAAGGAAAAAATGTTAATTTATCCTGACAGAAATCATGGTATCTAAGTTCACATGACCATGAAAGGAAAGACTGACATCTGATATTTCTTAATGTGATGCCCTAAGAAGGACACAAAATCAATTTTGTGGTATTCCTCTCAAAAATGCATAGGCTGAACCTAATCATTAGGGTACTGAAAAACTCAATTTGGGGGACAATCTATAAAGATATTGACCTGTATTGTTTAAAATTTCAATGTCATGCAAGAAAAAGAAATCCTTGGAAGCATTTCCATATTGAAACAGACTAAAGAGATAAGACAACTAAATTGAATGCACCAGCTCAGATTGGATCCTGGATCAGAAAAATGAAAGCCATAAGGAATATTATGGAGACAATGGCAAAATTTTAATGGAGACCATAGGCTAGATAGGAGCATTGTATCAATGTTAAAAAATTCATAAATTTGATAATTATATCTGTGGTTGTATAACAGAGTGTTCTGAGTTTTGATATATGCATATTGAAGCATTTAGAGGAATAGGTTAACCAGATATGCAACCAGCTCTATGAACTTGCTCTATGAACAAGTTTCAATGACCCCTATATGTTTGTTAATAATCCTCTCCCTTAACTAAACTATTTGACTTTTTCAGTTGTTTCCCAGAAATGTGGATTTTCTGCAAGACAAAGGAGTTGAGATTCTGAAGGCCCCTGGGAAGACTTTATAGCCCCTCCTCTAAAAGCCCATGATTGGCCGGGCATGGTGGCTCGTGTCTATAATCCTAGCACTTTAGGAGGTTGAGGTGGGAGAATCGCTTGAGGCCAGGAGTTTGAGACCAGCCTAGGCAATAGGGAGATACTGTCTCTACAAAAAGTAAATTAAACAGGTGTGGTGTCACATTTCTGTAGTCCCCAACTACTCAGAAGGCTCAGGCAGTAGGATTGCGTGAGCCCAGGAGTTTGAGGTTGCAGTGAGCTATGATGATGCCCCTCCATGGCAGCCCAGGCACAAGACCCTGCCTCAAAAAAAAAAAAAGTCCATGATCTCCATTAGTCAGAGAGACAGATTTGAGGCAACTTCTCTCATTCTCCCGACAAATATCTGTCATATCAAGAAATTCCTTTCTTTCTTGGCAATCCTCATTGTCTCAATTGAATCTTTGTTCTATGAGCAAATGGACCCATATCAAAACCCCCTTGTGGTCTTGATAACACTCTCAAGTAGTTCCGTGAATATAAATATAAGCAGGGAAGAGAACAAATGCAACAGCAAGTAACAGTTGATTAATCTAGGTAAAAAATATAGAAAAATTCACTGTACTAGTCTTACAACTTTAATAAAATCTTGGTGTTTTTACAAATAATTTGTTAAAAAATAAAAATGATGTAATCATTCTAAATAGAAGATGGTTCAATATTAGAAATGACTGAAATTCACAGTGTTAAGCGTTCTAAAGAGGAGACACAATGTGCTAATCTTTATAGTTTGCAAAGTAGTATTTCACAAAAATTCCACAACTATTTCTAATCTAAAAAAATTATCACCTTTAATAAAATAGGTAGATAAAGTTTTAGGATAATTGTGTGTATATGTAGATATTAATACATAGATAATATGTTTTTATATATATATTTTTTTGAGACAAGGCCTCACTCTGTCTCACAGGCTGAAGTGCAGTGGTGTCATCACAGCTTGCTGTAACCTCAAATTCCTGGGTTCAAGTGATCCTCCTGTCTCAGCCTCCCGAGCAGCTTGGACTAGAGGCATGTACCACTACGCCCAGCTCTCTCTCTTGCTCAGGCTGGTCTGGAACTCCTGGTCTCAAGCAATCTTTCTGACTCAGCTTCCCAAGTAGCTGGGACTACAAGTGTGTCCCAATACACTTAGGTAATTTTTAAACTTTTTGTAAAGACAGGATCTCACTGTGTTGCCCAGGCTGGCCTCAAGCAATCTTCGCCTCCACCTCCCAAAGTGCTAGGATTACAGACATAAGCCGCTGCACTTGGCCTAGATATGTATTTTTTTAACAAGAATCAATTCATCCAATAACTGGAAACAACCGAGGTGTCCTTTGATGGATGAAAAAATAAACAAAATATGGTGTATTCGTTTAGTGGAATATTATTCAGCCTTAAAAGGAAGGAAGTTCCAATATGCTACAACATGGAAGAACCCGGGGACATTATTGCAGGTAAGTATCTTTTCCTTCTACCCGTCTGAGTTCTTGGCAGTGGGAAGTGGGGAATGAGGGATTGTAAAATATAACAGATTAACATAAGAAAAGCACAGAAATGTGTAATAAAAGTTTTATGTGATACAGGATCTTTTATAAGGAATGAAGACCCAAAGAAGAGGTTAAGCCTGAACGTCTCATGCTGGGCTTGGTGAAGAGTGGAGCATGTGGAGGAAGTGATGGGACAGGAAGTGAGAGCTAGGAGGGGACGACTGGGGAGCAGCGGGGGCTGTGCATCAGGTTCCGCTCGGTGCCCCTGTGTCTGCAGAGCTAAGGATGCTTCGTTCCTCCAGGTATGGGAAGGCAGCTGCCACCTGAGAGTCTTCCCATCTGCCTCACGGGGAGGCCAGAAAGCCCTTCTGCACATGCTGTGTCTCAGATTCCCTCAGCTTACAACATTCAGTATGCCGAGGTGCCGTATTTTGGGATATTACATCCTGAACACCTTCATTATATTAAGTGAATTAAACTAGTCACAAAAAGAAAAATACTGCACGATTCCTCTGTTATGTAGTACCTAGAGTAGTCAGACTCATGGAGACAGCAGGTAGAACAGTGGCTGCCAGAGGCTGGGGAGGGGTGTGTGGCACTCAGTGTTGAGTGGGCGCAGAGTTTCAGCTTTGTAAGGTGAAGAGAGTTCTGGAGACCAGATCTCCCCACTTCCAATCACTGATCATTGTTATAGGTTAACTGCCTCCTCTATTGTCCTGGACCTAACTCAGACCAGATGGCACAAAACACCCCATGACTGTTATATCTTTGGAATGTTAAATATACTTTTCCTGAAAGAAAAAGACCACCTTGGCTAATCAGATGGTTGTAACTATGCATTAAGCCTTATGCAGAAAGATGTTGAAATTCTGTTGAGCTTCCCTGAACTGTGTCTATATAAACAATCCCAAACTTACATACTTTGGAACAATGACTTCCATTCTTTGGAATCTGCTTCCTGGGTGACTATCCTCAAGTTTGTGCCCAAATAAACTCCGCATTTAATCATATTTTCTGAATTTCATTATTTAAGATTGATACAGGAAACACATGGAGAGGCAGAAGTTCATGTCCATCTGATCAGACCAAGAATAGACAGAGTAGCCATAACCTATAAGAAGGTATATTTTATGGGATTAAATAGCTTTCAGAAGCACAAAGAATCTCTTCAAAAAGTGATATATCGAAATGTCCTTGAACGAGAGAATAGGAGTGAGGTGGGTGAAGGAGCAGAAGTCATTTGTGACTGGCACTGTAGAAACCGTGGGTATCTTTTTGTTGGGTAAAGTGGCAGAGGCTGTTTCACCCGTAGAATTGGGGGAATAGCATCTAACATTTTATTTGACTGAAGTAAACAGCTTATTTCCTTTGATGTGTGAAATAGACAGAAGGTGCTTGACAGAATAGGAATGGGCGATGTTTGTAGAGTTCAGCTTTTTAGTTTATTCTTTAAAAGTGACAATCCAGATGTGAGTGCACAGTATTTCACAGTGATTTCGACTCATTCTCATTGCCACCACCATCAAGGCCCAGTTGCTCAACATCCAATTTTGTTTTTGTTGTAATTCGACCAAAATAAATACAAACAGCAGCTCTTTCCATGCCTCCTGGGAATACTGCGTGGGTGAATCTCTGTGAATGCCGACTGCCTTAAAATAGAATGTGCTATCGAAGGAGCGTGGTTTCCACCCCAGACCTCTGTGGCCAAGACACAAAACAAGGAGCTAGGCGCTTGGGGGAATAATGACTGAGAGAATGAGTTGTATATAAAACTTTCCTGAGGCTGAAGATAGCACAGATATGAAGGAGAAAAAGAAAAAGATCAGGTATTGTAAAGTGCCAAACACCCTGGTCACTTTAAAGAGGGTGACTCAGAGTCATGGGGAGAAGCTGGGATCTTTGAGGAATGCTCCCTGACCACAGAGACGGCAGGGCACAGCCGTCCTGCGGAGGGCTGGGTCTCATACAAGTTTGCCTTTGCTTTTCATCCCACAGAATTCCCTCTTCACATGAAGTTTATAGCTATTTTCACATGGCCATGCACTGTAAGGAAAATAAATCTGATCATGTCCCCTGTACTAGAAGTGCCTTTCTCTTGGGTCACTCAGTTTGATCCTAGTAATAACATCATATACACTGAAATACATTTTAAGGCAAAATGTGTAAGACTTAATTAGGATATTCATATATTGATAAAGTAAAGCTTGGTAAGAGGCTAGGAAGATGAAAAAATTATCAACCTTATAACATATTATCAAAGCATATGGTACAAAAACTACAAAATGGAAAAAATTCTAAAATTATAATAAGAAAATTTGTACTTCTTTCAATACTGGTTGGAAAAAACAGTAAAAAAGTTAATAAGGATATAGAAGATTCGAGCAACACAATCACATTGATTTAGTAGGCATATAAGCCTGCAACTGTGAATTAGAGGATGCAAAACCTTATTGATGCCACTGAATTGTATGCATAATGATGATTAAAATAGTAAATTTTATCACTGTAGGGAATGAAAAAATACTTTTTGCTTGCCTATTGCTAGCTACATGGCTGAGGCCCCTTTAACAACAGACAGATTAACAAGAGAAAAACATACAAATACCCTTAACAAATGTTTTATGTGATATGGGGGGCTTCATAAGAAAATGAAGACCCAAACAGGTAAACTTGTGTATTTATGCTTAGGTTTGATGAAGAGGTGGATAGTTGTGAAGAAGCACAACTGGACAGAGGGGTCGATCTAAATGTTAATAAACTGGAGGGAATACAGCAAGGTCTGTTTGTTCAGATACTTCTCTGTGTCCCTGTGACTTCAGAGATAGGATGTTCCTTTCCTCCAGGTATAAGGAGAGCACCTGGAATGAGGACCTTCTGACCTGCTTCAGTGGAGAAAGAAGGGAGAAGGGCAGAGAGTGACCTTCTGGGATTTGCCACCTGTTTCAGGGTAGAAGGGCTGGGGGAATGTGAGCGTGATCTTCCTGCTTCTTTTGTTTTTTTCTAATGCCAAGGTGCTATATTTTGGGGTAACACGTAATAAACTCCATTACCACAATACAAAAAAATGCATGTGGAACAGAATACACATGCTAGCTTAATCTCAAGGAATACCAACCAAAGAACTGATGATATTAGGTACTGGTTAGGTTATTTGACCACATAAAATACAATCTGAAGTGAACAATAAACTGGATACCCAAAGAAATCCATGTCTGTCCTCAAAATATTTGGGAACTAAGAAGCACAGTTAAAAATAATTCAAAATATTAAAAAAAAAGAAAAAAGAAAGAAAGAAAAGAAAATGGAAAAGAAATTATAAGAGACATTACAAAATATTTAGAAGAGAATGTAAATTCCAAGGCAACATTTGTGAAATACACTTAAATCAGCCAATAGAGGGAAATTTATAGCCTTAAAATGCATGCATGAGATAATAAATCTTCCCTGGATTTCTCTTATTCCTTCAAAGTTCTGACCTCCTGAGCCACTGAAAGTGACCTACTATGAAGCTGGAGAAGGTTTCACTTTATCCCCAAAATGTTTTACTATATTACAAGCCTTGAGTGTTACAACTGCAGCTATTTGTCTCCTTAAAGCTGGAGCCAACTCACTCCCACCCAAAAGAAAACAAAAGTTCTTTGATCTCCCTGAGAGGGACAAAAGGTTGCCATCATGGGTAAGGTAGGAACCTAAGAAACTAGAAAGACGCATCAATAATTTTGAGATCACCTGAGGGATTTAGAAAGTTTTCTTAATAAGTGTTTACATTTCAAAGGGTGAAAATCTGACTTAGAAGCAGATTTTATTTTTCCCCTAGGGACATTTATTAACATTCCAAGTGCCTGTAATCCCAGCCACTCAGGAGGCTGAGGTGGGAAGATTTCTTGAGGTCAGGAGTTCAAAACAAGCCTGGGCAGTATAGTGAGATCCTGGGCCTCTAATAAAACGAAAAAAATAAAAAATAAAAAAAAAGAATTAGCTGGCTGAGGTGGGAGGATCACTTGAGCCCAGGAGTAGGAGGATGCAGCGAGCTATGATCCGGCCACTGCACTCTAGCCTAGGTGACAAAGTGAGACCCCATCTCTTAAAAAAAAAAAATCCAAAGGGCAAGGAGTATCCTTCTCCCTATACCATAGGAGGTGTGGATATTCTCTGCTCCTGTATATGAGAAAAAAGTCATATTTCTAGGGCCCCCCGGGGCTCTCACCTGCAGGGCAGTAGCACGTGTAGGGCGGCGTGGAGGCTGCTGCAGCGCCTCTCTCTGTGCAAGTAGGGTAACATCTCGCATCTCATAATGTTCACGATTTCTGGCTTCATGGTATGTTTTATAAAATAATAAAAAATTAATGAGTTAAGAATCAAGCTCAGAATTTTAGAAATAGCAAAAAGACCAATTCCAAAAAGAGAAGGAGGATAGAAATAACAAAAGCAGAAATTAATGAAATGAAACTATGAACACAAACTTGAGAAGGCTAAGCAGATGTAAGAAATAGGATACATAAATTTTTACTTTAGGGAAAAAAGAAGACATGAAAATATGCAGTTGGAATTTTTAAAAAGATAGAATGACTCATTTTCAGCAGCGTAGGGAATGAATCTGGTTGAAATAACAAAATACTAGAGAGATAAATGGATAGACATAAACACGTAGTTTATATAAAATAGAATGCACATATCTTAGGTGCAGCTTAGTGAATTTTGACAATTGTGCACACCATGTACCCACCACCCAACCAAGGCACACAACCTTTCCATAACCAGGGGCACGTCCCTCAGGCCTCTTGCAGTGGAGTCCCTCCCCTCCTCCCACCCACTCATCTCTGCATTTGGTCTCTGTCTCTGCAACGAGTTTTTCCTGCTCTTAAACTTCAGGTAAATAGAAACATGCATTGTGTGTCTTTTGGGGTCTGGTTTCTTTCACTCAGTGTAATATTTCTGAGATTCGAACTCTTTGTTGTGTGCATGAGGGATTCACTTCTTTCAATTGTCAAGTAGCTTTCATTTTGTAAATGTCCCACAGTTTGTTTATCCTTTTTCTGTTGTTGACATATGAGTTGTTTCCAGATTTTGGATGTTTTGAATAAAGATGTTACGAACATTTAGGTCTTTTGTGAACGTGTGTTAATTTCTCTTGGATAAATACCTTGAAGTGGAATTATTGAGTCAGAGTAGATATATATGAAAGGTTACAAGAAGTTGCCAAAAAATTCAAACCATTCTCCAAAAAGATTTGTACTTTTAATTCCCACTAGGAATGTATGAAAATTCCACTTCTTCTGAACCTTGCTGACATTTGATAATGTCAGTCTTTTTTTAAAATTTTAACCATTCTCATGGAGGTGTTGTGTTTTTATTATGCTTTTAATTTTAATTTCCCTAAAGATTAATGATATTGGGAGCTTTTCCTATGCTCACTGATCATTCATGTCTTTGTGGTATGTCTGTTCAAGTTTTATATCTTTGTATTATTGAACCATTAACCCTTTAAAAATAACTTATAGGCATTTTTAATATATTCTAGATACAAGTACTTTGTCAGATGAATTCTATATACGTATATATAGTGTGAATATTTTCTCCCAAACTGTGTTTTCTGTTAATTTTCATAATATCCTTTAATGATCAGACATTTTAAATTTTATTTTTAACCTAGTTATGTCTTTTAATTCAATATTTTTGTAGATAACATATAATTGGATTTTGCTTTTTTATCTAATATGATAAAAATCTACCTTTCAATTGAGTCGTTTAAAATATTTACATTTAATTGCCATCTTGCTAGTTATTTTTCATTTGTCCCTTCTATTCTATTCCCCATTTCCCTTCTTTTCTGCCTTGTATTTTTTATGATTCCACATTATTTACAATATTGGTTTATTAGCTATGCTTCTTTTTAATATATTTTTAACTTCGCACAATCTATCTTCAAACAATATAGCAATAAAATGCCACTTCATGTATAGTGTAAAAATGGTGCTGCAGTAAATTTCTAATTCCTCCCTCTTTATCTGTTGTGCTGTTATCACATATTGTAAATGTACATGTTATAAGTACAAAATATATTGTATTATGTTTGTTTTAGACAGTCAATTATCTTTGTTGTTGTTTTAATTAAAAATAATTTGCATACTATAGAATTCACCTTTTTGGTGTACACGTCTATGAGTTTTGACAAATGCATTGAGTTGCACGGCAACCACCACAGTCAAAATACAGACATTTCCAGCATCCTGTGCCCCAGATTCCTTGTGCTACTCCTTTGTACTCATACCCTCCCCTACCTCTTTACCTGCTGGTAATCAGAAATTTATTCTCCAGACCTTTTCTTCTGCCTTTCCCTGGTTGTCATGTGAATGGAACCATGAAGTATTTAGTCCGTCTTCTTTTACTCAGCGTAATAATTTTAGATGGATTGATCCATGTTGCTGCATATTTCAATAGTTTACTTCTTTTTATTGCTAGCTAATATTCCGTTGTATGGATATATAGCCATGTGTTTTTCCATTCCTTAGGTAAGGGACATTTGGGTTGTTTTCAGTTTTTGGCAGTTATGAATAAAGCTGCTAAGTATTCACATACAGATTTTTGTGAACCTAAATCTTCATATCTCCAGTGTAAAAACCTAGGAGTGGAATTGGAGGGTCATATGAAAACTGTATGTTTCACTTTCTGAGAAACTGCCAAGCTGCTTTTCATAGCACCTGTACCGTTTTGCATTACCAGCAGGGTGTGAGAATCTAAATTACTCTGCATCCTCACAAGCACTTTGTTGGGGCTCAGAAAATGACACCCCAAAGTGAAGGCCACAGAATCAGCCTCAGAAGCAAAGTTTCTCTCTGACCTTCTCTTGCCCTGCTGTTTCTCAACCCCCATTCTCCCATGAGACAGGCCACAGAAACTAGAATCCCTCTTCCCCAAGGTGGGTCATAGAAATCAGAACCCTCTCCCACAAAGTCAGCCATAACACCTAGAAATGTTACTCTAACTGATACCAGACTCTGGGTTCTTGGTCCCTGAGTCAATAGAAATTGCGGCGAGACCAGAAAGATTTATACAGGCAAGGCTTTTACCGGGGCTTTCTGTTTGAACAAAATGTGAGACGGTGCTGGTTAAGGGGCAGCCAGACTGGCTCCCTGAACACAGGGCTGGGGAGCACTCATGGGGCTGTAAGAGGTTGGTGTCAGTTTTGAAGTCCTCATATGTAGATGTGGGTTCTGTTGGCAGTTGTGCCCTTGGTGGTCATGCTTCTTCATGCATGACATGTATCATTAACATGTTAAATCTCCACCCATGGGCATGATTTTTAGCATTAAAATGAGATTATAATGAGGAAAAAGCCAGGGTAAGGGCAGTGTGGGATCTTTTCTGGCTTGAGGCAGTTAGATCTGGATAGGTCTGGTTTCTTTACAGCCAGGTTCCTTATCAGCTGGTGTCAGCATCTTGCTTCAGTGGTCCTGGGAGACATTACTCAAGAGACAGACAAGTTGACCCCCTCCCTATATGGATATGGGCTGAATTTCACCAATAGGAGGCCATTTGTTTTCTTTTTTCTACAGTTAATGAGACTGGATCGCACTGCCTTATGGTGCCTTCTTGGTCAGAAGTGAGGCCCAAGTCCTGTGCCTGTACTGTGTCCTAACCTTCCCTGCTTTTCTGTCTAAGAGCTGGCCACAAACAAGTTCTCTGACCTACCTGTGTCTGACAGTAGGGCATAAGGCCCTCGTTACAGAGGAGTTCTGCCCTGCACCTGCTAGGAAGAAATGTCACACAGAGAGGCCAAGAAGAATCCCAACAGACAGGCCTTGCTGGGTTTCCCCACTCCACTAATTATTAGATCATTCTCTCTCTCTCTCTCTCTTTTTTTTTCTGTCCAATCACATTTATACAAGGCTGCCCACTCTTCACTGAATCTAAGCATACAAATGGACAGTTATCCCTGGGGTTTTTGAATCTTCATTTTGAATGCTCCTTTGTCATGGAAAACTTTGATTAAATAAATATGTTATATTTTTCTCCCATTAGCCTGTCTTTTGTTATAGAAGTGTTGGCTTGCTTCTTATGATGGGAAGGAAAGATATCATGCTTTTCTGTCCCTATGGTTCAATATTGTCACTGTTCTTATAAATAGGTATTCTAAAAAGTTTACAGAAGTGTCTCATTATAGTTCAATTTGTCTTTCCTAGTGACTGATAATGTTGAGCATCTATTATTTTTTCATTCATACATCTTCATTGATGAAGTGTGTATTAAAATTTTTGTCAATTTTTTGTTAGGTAATTTACTTTCTTATTGAGTTTTGAGATTTATTTATAGGTTTTTATATTCTCTATGGCAAGTTCTTTTTGTACAATATAATATTTAATCCTCATATAACCATATCATATATGCATTAATAGCTTTGTAAGACATGAGATTTACAAACATTTTCCAGTCTATGTTTTTGTTGTTGTTATTTGTATTGGGTCTACAGTGGTGAGTGGTAAATGAAGAAAGCATTGTCTCTTCATGGGGCTTAAGCCTACTGAGACAAAAAACAAGTAAATATGTGCAGAAATAATTCCAAATTATGGGGAACCACGGTAAGAAATTGTTGTGGGTGGTGGGAAGGAACCAGAAAAAATAGGGTTGTCAGGAAGACTCTCTGAGGACTTGAGACTTTTAAGAATGAGACCTGAAGGTCAGAAATGTGCCACACACATAATTGTTGGGTCCCATTGGGAAGATGGTTATGGGCATTTTTGCAGTGTGCCTCATATTTGGTGTTACTTCATATTCTGTGTGACTTTAAATTTTTGCATGTATGATAATTTCTCAAAATCTCAATTCATACCTATAATAAGTGAACTAATAACTAATAACTCATATGATATGGTTATATGAGGATTAAATATTATAATGTACAAAAAAACTTGTCATACAGGATGCATAAAAACTGTAGCTATTATTTCTGTGGTTTTCATATTAGATGCATTCTATTCCTATCCTTATTTATACACTATCAAAATATCTACTCAGACTTATGAGTAAATTGGTATCATCTGAAACCATTCCCCAGTATCTGGGCAGGCCTAAGCCTGTAAGTAACCTTGTGAATTTTTATCTTTTTACTGCTTGGATTTTCTTCTCTTAATTCAATAATTACTTTCAATTTTTGTTCATTTTGATTCCACTTTTGTAAAACAAGCATCTATGGCACCATCACTCTTCTGGTTTTTTTTCCCTAAAATCAATTAACCAATAAGCAAAACCAAAACCTCAACCCGCAAAAATATCATCACCAGACAATTGATGGGATTCAGATGCAGATTTATGTAGTACTGGCACTAATGGCTCTTTAAACTTAAAGTAAGACAGAGATTTTTGAAGTCATAGGGTTTTATGATAGCCTTTTTCAGGAAAATGGCCAAAATTCATGAATTGGTGATAAATTGACCATAATTAGTTCGTGTTTTTATTGCAGTCTCTTTGTCCATCAAATTTATAATGTAATACTTGCTGCATAAAGAGATGTTTAGAGACTTTATTGCATGTATGCAAAATATATAAATTCTTTCTGTAAAGATACTAACTCCAAAGCAATGTGGTTGTAATATAAATATAATTTTAAAAACCTGAAGGAGTTTTTCCTTTTATCACTGGTTTTTAGCAATTTGGTTATAATGTGTATTGGTCTCTTATACCTGGGCTTGGTTGAGCTTCTTAGATCTATGGGTTTATAGTTTTCATGCAATCTGGAAAATTTAAAGTCATTATTTTTTCAAGTATTTTTTTCTCAGCCCTGCTCGACAGGGATTCAAATCACATGTGTATTAGGACACCTGAAGTTGTCCTGTAATCCAGTCATGCTCTATCTTTACTTTTCAGTATTTTTCCTTCTGTTAACATTTTAGACAGTTTTTATTGCTATTTATTGTTTTAATTACTTTAAACTTACTAATCTTTTCTTTGTAGTGTCTTATCTCCTGCTTATCTCATTCAGTGTGGTTTTCATCTCAGGCATTGCACTTTTTACTAGAATTGTAATTGGGAATATTGTATATTTTCTGTGTCTCTACTTAATATGCTCAATATTTCTTCTATCTTCTTTAACATATAGAATATAGATATAATAACTTTTTTCCAATATTTTACTGTGTTAAAATACATGTTACCTACACTTCATAACCTTAACCATTTTTAAGTGTACATTTCAGTGGTATTAAATGCATTCATAATGTTGTGCAACCATCACCATCATCCAACTTCATAAATATTTTTATTTTGTGAAACTGAAACTCTATCCCCGTTAGACACTGACTCCCCATTCCCCCTCCCTCCCATGCCTGGCACCCACCATTCTACTATCTGTCTGATATAATAACTTTTAATGTCCTTGTCTATTAATTCTATCATTTCTTGATCTCTTTCTATTAATTGATTTATCTTCTCATTATGGATTGCACTTTCTGCTTCTTTGCATGCCTGGTAATATTTGACTGGGATCCCAGAAATTGTGAAATTCATCTTGTTGGATAGTTTTATATTTTTGTAAACACTGAGCTTTGTTTTAGAAACAATTCGATCTTTCCAGGGCTCACTTTTAAGCTCTGTGAGTCAAATATCCTCCTGAGTATTTTCCCTGAGACGAAGTTTTACTCCCTGGCTGGTGGGAACACAAACCACCCCCTAGGCCTGTGTGAGTTTTGGGGGTTGTTCCCACTGCCACTCTGGGCGCTGTTTCCTGAGACACCTGCAGTCAACGGGAAGTGCTCAGCTGAAGGCCCCAGAGTGTTCTCTCTGTGCCGCTTTCTCCTCTCCATCTCTCCCTGTGACCCCAGGCCCTGCCCTCTACAGATTCCGGGCTCTCTCTCCTCCAGTCCAGGAGGTTGCTGGGCAATTCCGGGGGCATTGCTGCCTGGAAACTCAGCAGGGGCAAGGGTAAGCTCACCTCAGAAGGAAAGAAAGAATAAAGATAATAACCTGAAACCTGATAAAAGATATGTTTGAAACATTTAGTTAATCCAGTGGTGAAAAGCTCAGTGTTTTTCAGCTGAAACAGAAATGAGTCAAGAATGCACTCTATCAGAATTTCTATTTCCGTACAGGCAGTTCAACAGACAAACAAAATTCACAGATGTAATAAAAACTATATGGAATGAGTAAAACTCTCTTTATTTATTGCTGATATAATCATCATGAACAGATCCTGAGGGGTCTACAAAAAAAGTTACTAAAAGTAAGAAGTACAAGTCACTGATAAGCACATGAGAAAATATACAACATCACTTACCATTAGGGGAATTAAAAAACTAGAAAAAAAAAAAAAAGGAAAAGAACATCCAAGAACTGTGGAACACCTAAAAAAAAAAAAAAGCAAAGCAACAACAAACAAAAAAACTACATCTTGCCCCTTGTCAGATCATATTCAAACTGCAGAATACCTTGAAGAATAAATCTTGAAAGAATCCAGAGGGGAGAAAACAAAACACCTTATGTATACAGGAGCCAAGATAAGAATGATGCTTAACTTCTCCTCAGAAACCATGCAAGCAAGAAGTGAGTGGAATTAAATGTTTAAAATGTTGAGAGAGAGAACCAACCTCGAATTGTGTATCTGTGAAATTATCCCTCAAAAGTGAAGGACATAAACAGACTTACTCAGATAAGCAAAAATCGAGGGAATTTGTTACCAGTAGCCTTGCCTTGCAAGAAATGTTAAAAGAAGTTCTTTAGAGAAAGGAAAATGATATAGGTCAGAAATTTGAACTATATAAAGAAATGAAAAGCATTAGTGAAGGAACAAGTAAAGATAAAAAAACTTATTTTATTCTTAACTGATGTAACAGATTAACAGTTTGGTCAGAATAATAATAGCAACAATGTATTCCGTGATTACAGTTACTGCGTAAGTGAAATGTGTAACAGCGATGATTCACGGGTGAGGAGGGAAGAATGAGGAATATTTTGTTTATAAGGTATTGTACGACCTGTAAAGTGGTACCGTGTTATTTGAAAATGAACAAGAATTTGTTGTAAGTGTATATTGTAAACTCTAGGGTGTGACATAATGATAAATATATTTTGATTTTCATCCACTCTCAGCTCCTGCAAGCCTTGTTATATTCTAAGTGACTACAGCAATAAGAATATCTTTTGTTAAAGAAATGGCCTTTTGTCCTTGGTTCCTGAAGTAGCTCCTGAAGAATAAAGGTGGAAGAGAGTATCTTGCTGTTTACAATAAGCCCTTTTAAACACACCTGAGCTTATGTTAAGGCAATTTTTTTGAAAGCTCCTAGAAACCACAGGATGGGGAGCTGGTTATCAGAGAAACCAGCCATGTACCCAGAGGGTTGGAACTTTCAACCCCACCCCCAACCTCTCAGAGGGGAGAGGGGCTGAAGGTCTACTTGATCACCAGTGACTAACGATGTAATCAATCATGCCTTCTATTAAGAAGCCTCGATAAAACCCCAAAAGGCTGGTGTTCAAGAAGATTACAGATAGTCAACCCCCAGGGGCTTATGTAACTATGTTGCAAGGGGGCCACACACCCCAATTCCATGGGGCCAGAAACTCCTATGCTCCAGGCCCTTCCAGATCTCATCCTTTGTATATGTGCTGCCGAAGCGAGCACAGATCTCATCCTTTGTATCATCTCTCCATCTGGCTGCTTATTTGTATCCTTCAAATATGCTTTGTAATAACCTGAAAAATGTGTTTCCCTGAGTTCTGTGAGCTGCTCTAGCATGCTAATCAAACCTGAGGAGGGGCCTGTGGGAGCCCCAATTTACAGTCAGAAGCACAGGCAAATGGCCTGGGGCTTGTGACTGGCATCAGAAGTTGGGGGCAGCCTTGGGGACTGAGCCCTGTACCTGTGGGATCTGATGCCGTCTCCAGGTGGATAGTGTCAGAATTGAATTGAATTAGAGGACACTCAGCTGCTGTCTGCCGGGACAGATTGCTTGCTTAGCTTGTGGGGAAAACTCCCCGAACGTTTGGTCACAGAAGTCTTCCGTGTTGACTGCTGTGGTATGAGAGCAGAGGAAAAACAGTTTGTGTTTTTCTCTACGAGTAGAGAAAACACTTAAAAAAAATACAAAATAAAAAGAAGTGCAATTGATATGCTAAAAAGAAAAGCAAGTGGAATCATAAAATATTCCATTAAAACCACAAAAGGCAGAAAAAGAGTGGAAGACAAAAATAGCAGCAAAGATAAAGGTCAATGAATAGGAAACAGTAACAAATATGGTAGGTATTCATCCAACTATATCAATAATCTCTTTAAATATAAATTGTCTAAATCAGTAAGGGCATAGTTGAACTCAGCAACACCATCCATCCAGAAGATATAATTGACATCTATAGACTACTTCATCCAACAACAGCAAAATACACATTCTTTTCAAGCTTACATGGAATATTTACCAAGGTAGACCACATTCTGGGCCATAAACACAGCTTAGCAAATTTAAAAGAATAGGAATTATTCAATGTATTGTCTCAGATCATAATAGAATTAAACCAGAAATTGATAACAGAAAAATATCTGGAAAATCTCCAGATACTTAAAGATTAAACAATACACTCCTAAATAATACATGGGTCGAAGGAGAAATCTCAGAGAAATAAAAAAATATTTTGAACTAAATGAAAATATAAGTTACCAATTAAAAAAATATTTTTAATTTTTATAGGTATGTAATAGCTGTATATCTTTATAGGGTACATGTGATGTTTTCATACTGGCATACAATGTGAATTAATCAAATGTGGGTAATTGCAATATCCATCACCTCAGGCATTTATCATTTCTTTGTGTTAAGAACATTTCAACAACTTAACAAATGTATTGTGGGATACATTTAAAGTAATGCTTAGAAAGAAATTTATAGCATTGAATTCATATATTAAAAAAGAAGAAAAATCTAAAATCAATAATTTAAGCTTCTACCATCAGAAACTGGAAAAAGATAAGCAGATTAAGTCTTAATTAAGCAGACAAAATGAAATAATAAAAAGCAGAAATCAAATAAATTGAAAATAAGAAATCAATAGAGAAAATCAATGTAACCAAAAGCTGGTTCATTGAAAAGGTCAATAAAGTTAAGAAGCCTCTAGCCAGAATAACTAAGATAAAAAGAGAGAAGACACAAATTACTAATATTTACTATACTATAAACAACTCTATGCCCAGAAATTTGATAACCTAGATAAAATCAATCAATTTTTTAAAAGACACAATCTCTTAAACTCACACAAGAAAACATATACAATGTGAACAGATCTATATCTATTAAAGAATCTAAAATTAATAACCTTCCAAAACAGAAAACACCAGGCCTAGATGGTGAATTTTACCAAAAATTTAAAGAAGAAATTATACCAATTCTTTATAATTTTTTTCAGAAGTGAGATGCAGAGCAACTATTTCCTAAATAATTCTATGAGGCCAGCCTTATCCTATAGACAAAAATCTCTTATGAACATAAATGCAAAAATCCTCAACAAAATATTGGCAAACGGCCAACAACATATTAAAAGAATTATTCACCACAACCAAGTGGAATTTATCCCAGGTTCCTCATTCAAAATTAATGCAAACCAAAACATCAACAGACTAAAGCATATTAATCACGTGATCATATCAATAGATGCAGAAAAGACTTTTGCAAAAATCTAACACCTATTCATGATAATAATGCTCAACAAACTAGGAATAGAGAGGAACTTCCTCAACTTGATAAAGAACATCTACAAAAATTCTATAGCTGTTTAGTAGTCCTCAACATTAAGTACTTACTTAATGGTGAGAAACTAGCAGCTTTTTCGAGAAGATCAGGAATAAGGCAAGGATGTCCCCTCTCACCACTCCTTTTCAACAATCCTAGCTAATGTAATAGGACAAGAAAAGGAAATCAAATGTATACTGTTTGGAAAGGAAGAAATAAAAGTGTCTTTATTTACAAATTGCATGCTTATATGTGTAGAAAATCCAAAAGAATTAACAAAAAGCAAACAAAACTTCTGGGAATAATAAGCAATTATATCCAGGTGTAGGATATAAGATTAATATGCAAAAGTTAATTATTTTTCTATATACCAGGAATGAACAATTGGAATTTTAAATTAGAATCACAATACCATTTATTTTAGCACCCTTAAAAAACAAAACATTTAAGTATAAATCTAACAAATTATGTACAAGATCTATATCAGGAAAGCTACAAAACTCTGATGAAAGAATTTTTTTAAAAAACTAAATAAATGAAGAGATATTCCATGTTCATGGCTAGAAATACTCAATATTGTCTAAATGCCAGTTCTTCCCAACTTAATCCATAGATTTAATGCAATTCCAAATAAGATCTCAGCAAGCTATTTTGTGGATGCTAAAAGCTGATTTTAAAGTATGTATACAGAGGTAAAAGAACCTGAATAGCCAACAAAATACTGAAAGAGAGGAACAAAGTTGTAGGATCAACACTACTCAACTTTAAGACCTAATCAAAAGCTGCAGAAATCAAGACAGTGTGGTATTGGCAAAAGAATAGACAAATACATCAGTGGAACAGGATAGAGTGCCCCAAAATAGACCCATATAAATATAATCAACTGATCTTTCCAAAAGAGTGAAGAGATTCATGGAGAAAAGATAGTCTTTTCAACATATGGTGCTTATAACTGAATATCAACATGCAAAAAAAGAAATGAATCTACACAGACATAACATCCTTCACAAAAAATTAACTCAAAATGGATCATAAATTGAAATATAAAATACAAAACTATATAAAACTCTTGGAAGATAACATAGGAGAAAATCTAGATGATCTTGGATATGGCAAAGATTTAAAATACAACATCGAAGGCAAAATCTATAAGAGAAATCATTGATAAGCCGGAATTTATTAAAATTCAAAACTTTTACTCTGCGAAAGTTTTGTTAAGGGAATGAGAGAAGAAGCCACATACCAGTAGAAAATACTTGTAAGAGGCACATCTCTGATAAAGGACTGTTACCAAAATATGCAAAGAATTCTTAAAACTCAACAATAAGAAACCTAACAACCCAATCAAAAAATGGGCAAAAGACCTGAACAGACACTTTACCAAAGAAAATATACAGATGGTAAATAAATATATGAAAGATGTTCAACATCATAAGTCATTAGGGGATTGCAAATTGAAATAACAATGAGATACAGGTTGAGCATCCCTGGTTTGAGAATCTGAAATCCAAAATGCTCCAAATTCTGAAATTTTGAGCCCCAACATGACACCACAAGTGGAAAATTCCATACCTGACCTCACTGATGGATTGCAGTTGACATTCAGGTACACAGCACATAGTTTATTCAGCATCTCCAAGGGAAAAAAGGCCTTTCCTCCCCTTACAGCAACAATATATCTTTTCACACATGCTTAAGTTCCCCTACACAACCCTGCCCACAAAGGGTAATAAAATGGCACGTGTGCAGGCTGGATGTGCCACAATGCCCCACAGGGGTCAAGACCTATGTGCATTACTTTTCTTTTTTTTTTCCAGTTTATTCTCTGCTCTGTGGTATAAAGATATTGTCAAAAATGTCAAAAAGGCCTACACATGCCCTTATGGGTAACAGTGAAAAGAAAATGAGGAAGCATTTATGTTTACCTATAGCACAGAAAGTCAAGCTGTTGAAGAAACTAAACAGTGGCATAAGTACGAAATGTCTTATAGAAGAATGTGGTGTTGGAATGGCCACCATATATGACCTGGAGAAACAGAAAAAAAAACTATTGTCCACGTAGGTGGCTGAGACAGTGACCACAGATTGTTCACATTAATACCTGAGACAGTTACACCTTTCCTTTCTGATGGTTCAGTGTACACAAACTTTGTTTCATGCACAAAATTATTTAAAATGTTGTATAAAACTATCTTCTGGCTGTACACAAAAGGTGTATATGAAACATTTCATGTTTAGACTTAGGTCCCATCCCCAAGATATCTAATTATGTATATGCAAATATTCCAAGATCCAAAAAGATTCCAAAATCTGAAAATCTTCTGGTCCCAAGCATTTTGGATAGGGGATACTCAACTTGTACGACTGTATACCTATCAGAATGAACCAAATCCAGGACACCAGTAACACCAGGTGCCGGTGAGGATGTGGAGCAATAGGAACTTTCATTCTTTGCTGGTGGAAATGCAAATGGTACAGCCATTTTGGAAGACAATTTGGCAATTTTAAAAAAAATGTTACAAATACTTACCATACAACTTAGCAATAATGCTTCTCGGTATTAACCCAGATGAGTTGAACTGAAAACTTGTATCCCCACAAAAACCTGTACACAGCTGTTCATAGTAGCTTTATTCATAATTGCTCAAACATGAAAGCAACCGAGATGCCCTTCAATAGGTGAATGGATAAATAAACTGTGGTACATCCAGATAATGGATGAATGCTGAAAAGAAATGAGCCATCAAGTCATGAAAACACCTGGAGGAACCTTAAATGCGTATTAGTAAGTGAAAGACGCCAATCTGAAAAGGCTACATACCGTATGGTTTCAACACTATGACATTCCAGAAAAGGCAGAACTATGTGAAAGTAAAAAGATCAGCGGTTGTCATGGGCTAGTGTGTAGGGAGGGATGAATAAATAGAGCAGGGAGTATGTTTAGGGCTGAGGCTCTGTTCTGCGTGGTGCTGTAAGAGTGGATGCAGGCCACCACACACTTGTCCAAACACACAGAAGGCTCTACACCAGGCGTGAACCCTCGAGTAAACTGTGGGACTCTGGGGGACTCTGATGTGTCCATATAGGTTCCCCAACTGTAACAAGTGTATCCCTCTGGTGAGGAATGTCTGTCGCGGGGGAGGCTGTGCGGGGCAGGGGCAGAGGGTAAATGGAAACTCTATACTCTATGCTCAATTTTGCTGTGAATCCAAACTGTTCTAAAATCAAAAAAGAAATCTATTAAACAAAAACGCTCTGTGGTTAAATATTCATTAACTTAAACTTATCATTCTTTCTTTTGTATGAATGTTTACTATGTAGCATTATAACATTTTGAAGGAGAAATTTTATTATAAATTCTGTGTTGTGACTCCTTCCTTACAAGACAGAGTGGAATACTTACAGTTTAAAACTAGGCAAAAATATGTAACTTTAAACCACATTCTCCTTATTTTAAAGAGTTTAACTGGAACACATCCTTCAATATAAACAATATACTATTTCAATACTGCTAACACTAACACAAAATGTATACTGTGATAACCGAAGTTAATGTGAATTTTTTCCTTCCTGTATTTGGTTAATTTATTAAATATCTGATGGACCTAAACTATTGCCTTTTTTAAATGAACTAGGCATTACATAAATTGCTTAACTAGTGAAAAATTAACTTATTGGTCTAAGTATTTAGAATTCAGACTAGAATTTTAGAAAAAGCATTAGAAAAACATAGAAGTGTATGACAGGGATCCTGTGTGGAAGCAAGTGTGTGGACACAGGTGACATGTGAAGGCAGGTATGATAATAGAGCAGACTCACCAACTTCTCTTTCAAAAAGGAATAAGCCTAAGAGTTTTATGAACTTAAATAGCAAATAAATCACTTGCTCATCTAAATCTTATTTATATCTTAGTTATATTAAATGACACAGTTTCTTTTTAATTAGAAAAAACTATTAATCATATAGGTAACAAATATTCAATTGTGGCTGGAAGCAAACTTTTGTGGCCAAATGACAAATACATATCAATGAAATGTGTTAAGGAATAACTTCATAATGATGATATTTTAGTAGCACTATGATGTTTGCTATTGTCAATTCAAGATTTAATTTTATAACAAAAGCATTTTTTAATCTCTTTCTCTCTGCTACGTGCATACATACCCAGGCGTGCACACATGCATCCACATATGTACATATGCACACACAAGTGCAAGATTTTTCATGCTATGTTGTCCCTGTGAATGCAGCTTAGGTTACCTTCTGTTCTTGACTACTTAAAAGTTTTCAGGAAAAAAACATCAATTATCATTGTACAAATCAGTAATCAAGAATGAGCCCTTGCTGTCATTAAAGATCTCTCAAGGCCATTCTGCATTTGAAGTGCTGCTTTCCATGAACTCCTTCATGGTAATTAATGGATGTAAGTAAAATTGAGTTTTTCATACCCGGAAGAATATTTCTTAGGTGGACAAAACCTAACCATCTTTTGGTTAACTTGTAATTGTTAAATTCATCCTCAGTTGGCACAAAGGTGAGCATTGTTAAAACTATGAGAAGCTTGGTTGAGCCTCTTTAATTTCACAGCTCTCTTTGCAGTACAACATATCTGTGAGACAGGAAAGTTAAACTAGAACTCTATTTCTCCTAGCTTTGCATTACAAGTTAAATGATAATAAAGTACATTTCTGCTATGTGTGTGGTCTCAAAATTATTCATTGCAAACATTGTCTATCCTTTTTTATTTAATAAATTCCAGAGATTGAGCTTGTGTCCTTGTCAACGTTGAATTATCATTTATATTATGAAAGGCAGCACAAATATTCTTCATTCTAGTTCAACACAAAATTTCTTTTTTGAAAAATGTGAAGGCCATTTAATTGAATCTGGGCCAACTAAATCTTTCCTGGGAAAGACAAGTTATTGCTTTAAAATATTTGGAAAGGAGCTGTAAATTTTTCTCCTTAATCACGTGAGAAGAGTTAGCAGGATTCATTAGTGTATAACATCTCTGTCTCAGTCTCCTATAAACCACTGAAAGTGAACGCTTAAGGCTAATAACACTGACCCAGGCAGATCAACCAATTGCCTTAGGCAGGGAAGGGGCAAGCTGTCCGAGTGCTTTCCTGGCTCCAAAAGTGATGGGCCATCCTGTCAGAAATCTGCAGCACGGGAAATACCTGTAACACAGCAGCAAGTAAGTATATTACTGTGAGGATTACAGTTAAAGAACTGTGACTTTTTTTTTCTAACCAAGTGAAAAGTGTAAAGGGATAAAATGTCCAGGAATCACTAAAAGCAATAAAACTACAGCAAACTTATCACTTATTTCTAGACCAAAAATGTCTTAAATGGGGAAATGGAGTTAGGTAGAAACCCTGCTAGCATAAATAGCTGCCCAAAGTCTACTAATATTATTAGTGAATGACATATAAGCAATGATGCCAGTCCAGTTAGGTCAGATGCAAATGTTTCCAGAATAAGGCCCAATGCCTCTTATAGCCCTAGCTGTCAGAGCAGGCTCGCAGCCTGACCAGAGAACTGCCCACGTGGCTGAAAATTTGGCAGCCATTGCAATCCAGATGGGAGTTAGAGCTGAGAAAAAAGCATCAACTAATATGTAGTAATAAGTCTCAAGACAGGAGTATAGACTCTGACTTATTCATATAAAAGTAAGGTTGCCAAAACTAGCAGCAATGGGTATAGTGGCATCAGCAGGATTTATACCAGTCTTCTTTGGACCAAAAATAACCCAAGCTATTATTCTCTGTAGAAGAGATGCCAGAGCACAAAATGATGGAATGATAAAGCTTGTAATTTTTCCTCTGAAATCCAGCTCAACATAATCACTGCTACAACTGCAAGAAAAACAACTGTTGCTGGAACCTGCTTTAAGGCTAAACTGCCAGTTCTTAGCTTCTCCTTTTCAGTGGGTGAATCCATCTTCCCCACATTCACTGCAGTGATTAACCTTGATGCCAATGTCATTTCCTAATTCCGTTTGAGAACCAGAAGTGCAGAAACTCAAACGAAAACTTCTGTTACTATTTTGAACATTTCTGTATTAAATTCCTACTGCTGCTACAGCAGGTTACCACAGACTTAGTGGCTTAAAACAACACAAATTTGTTATATTACAGTTTTGAGATCAGAAGTTCGAAAAATCAAGGTGTCAGTAAGGCTACATTCCTTCCGGAGGCTCTAGGAAAAACTGTTTCTTTGCCTTTTCCAACTTCGGGAGGCCACCTGTGTTCCTTGGCTCTCGCCTCCTTATTCTGTCTTCACAACTGGCAACGTGGCGTCTTCAAATTTCAATCTCTTTATCTCTCCCTCGCTCTCCCCCCATTCTCTACCTCCGATCTCTGCTTCTATCCTCACATCACCTCGCCTCGTACTCTGACCCTTCTGCCTCCCTCTTACAAGGGCCCTTATGCATCCACTGGATTCACTCAGATAACCCAGGAAAATGTTTCCATCTCCAAGCTTTAAATCAATCACATCTACACGGGCCCTTTGCCATGTAACGTGACATATTCATAGTTCTAGGGATTAGGACATGGACATCTTTGAGGGGCATTATTCTGTCTACCACAGTTTTTCCTCTGGTCCCCAAAGATCCATTTCGATCCCACATGTAAAATATATTCACCCCCATCCCAACATTTCCTGAAGTCTGAAACCATTACAACTACTCAGTATTGTACTATATCCAAAATCATGCCGTCTGAAAGTATTCCAAAGCCAGCTAGCAAAAATGGTGCAAATATTTGCAATATCATAATGCCACTGGATGCCTTCTGTAATTTTTTGGTTGATTCCAAAATGATATCTTCATCACCATCATAGGAATACCTTCCTCTTTTAACATGACAGTAGTTTCTGAAACTTATTGTCCATCTGTGATGGTAATTATCATTGCCATAGTCACCATACGTTTGGTGACAGCGTGATAGCTCCTGTTTTTCTTTTCTATGAAAAGACTGCTGTGAGAAATGGATACTTTATGTATTATTCTGATTATTACCCAAAGCTGTGTTCCATTTGATAATCTATCCTGCCAAATACTTTTGTTTTCATTCCTGTCTTTCTGAGTTTTCTGGTAAATGACTGGATCCACCCTCAGCAGTAAGTTTTTAAATTTATCAGATTAAACTGTATTACATTTTTAAGTCCAATCTGCAAAACTTCCTCCATGACTTGGACCACCACTGTGTTAGGGATAAATCTTTCTCAGTCATTAGTCATTTTGTCATTGCAGCAGAACACATATTCTTTAGGTCTCAAGCTTCATGAGGAAAGGTAACAGTTGAATCATAAGCACAAACTTTGCTTTTAAATTAAGATGCTGACTTCTCTGTGTAGAAAATAATAATGTTTTCACTAATTAAAGATATTTAGTAGGGATAATAGAGGGTGGAACTAGGATGTACCTAACTCCAGTGCCTGGTCAATCCCAGGACCTTCCCTTCACTGTCACCTGTCCTGGTGTGGAGACATGGATGGAGACACTCCATGTAGGGGCGAAAGGACCATTTGCTTCATCCTCAAGCATCTGAGCCAGGCCCTGTGGCTCTTTCTTGCTCAGCATCTTCCCATGTCATCATCCATAAATCTACTTTTAATGTTAAGAATGACTGGCATTTATTGTTCATCTTGACAGACATGGTCCACAAATTTAAGCCACATCTCTAGAAGCTGTAGACCTTTATTTTGCTCTTAATCCACAAGTTTTTTAAATCTTTGTGTCTCTTATAGCCTATTGAACTTCTTGCATGAGCCAGTCAATCATTTTGAAACTGACAAATGTGAAGTTTGACTTCTGAAATGTTTTAGAGTGTACAGCACAGTGCCTTCCCCAGCCACTGTGCTGACAGCCCACTGTGCTCACAGTTACATCAGAGTTACCAATGTCATGGGCCTGTTTGAGGCACAGGTTATTTGATCCTTGCCCCCTTGCACACAACCACCTGACATGAACTGGGGAAACTCTGGCTTGAGTTTAGAAAACTCTCATATGAGGAATAGTCTTGGCTTTCTGAAGAACAGTCAGCAATTCCCCAGAATTTAATATAATAGTCAACAAGATTAATTTATACCATTATGAGTATGTACCTGGCTAACTGTGATACACTCTTCTGGAAAAAATAATAGAATCAATATAAAATATTGCTAATATCTGATATTTGCCAGAACAGTAACACAAGCCAAATATATATATTTTAAATTATGTACTTGCACCTTTGGCTCTCAGTGCAAAAGGATTGAAAAGATTAATCTTTGAAGCAAGATTTCCCCCCTCCCTTCCACGGTTGCTCCGCTGGGAAAGAACTTGAGCACTAGGCGCCCCCCTAACATACTGAGACCACATGTTTCCCTGTGGACCGAGCAACTGCTAAAGGAGTTCAGGAAAGTGGCTGGGTAGAGGTCCTTGAGGTTCTGCTTTAGTGATTAAATTAAAGAATGATCTGAAATGAGCTTTTATATATAAGTCACAATGATATTGTCAAATTCTGCTCATATGATATTATACCATGAAATCCACCTAGAATATTATATAACATATATAAAATGTAATGGAGCTACTTTTATTATCTCCACTTTGCAAATGAAGAAAGGATGCCTTAGACAGGTTAGATATCTAACCCAAGGTCACAAGCAAGTAATTTGAAGAACTGGAACTTGAGCCAAGAGCTGCCTCACTCCAAAGCTCTGATCTTAACTACTACACTATGCAGCAACTCTGGGAAAACAGAACAATAAAACTCAGCTTTTAAAAATCAAACGTGTCTGGGTTCAAACCAACCTCTATCACTAGCTGAATGCTTTTAACAAAGCTCACTTTCTTCAGTCAGGAGGCTGGGGTACATTTTAAAGGAGATAACCTATCTGATAATACTCAGCAGAGTATCTGAGCAAGATTAGCTTGGTAATGGTTGACTTCTTTCCATAAAACAACATGGCGCTTCCTCAGGGCAGGTGTGAGCATCACAGCTGGTGTCACCAACCCTTCACTGCCCCACACGGCGGCCACTGGCCACAAAGGACCACTGAGATTTAAATTAGCTTTGAAGCTAAAAAACAATCTTTGTACAAAATAAATGTTGCATATCCTGGAGGAATCTGTAAACACCAATAGTGTAAGAGTCAGAGCAACACTGGGAAAGAGAAGGCCGCGTGGACAGAGCGCCTGTGGGCGCGAAGGGAGCCCTGGGGTGTGTGGGGAAGCAAAGTGGGGACAAGGATGAGTCACTCTGTCAGGTCTTCAGACCTTGGGGGGTGCTCATGGTTTCCTGGGCTTTTCCCCAGGAATTTGGCACTGAACTTGAGGTTAGTTCAATGGCGTTGCAGCCCCTGACCACGGGGCAGGATGAGGACACGCTGTCCTGAGGAGCAGGGCCTGGGGGAGCCCCGTGAGGTGGGCAGACAAGACAATGGCCCCGCAGGACTCCAGCGCCTAGTTCTGTCCAAAGCCACACGTAGAGGTGACTCACTGCAGCGGGAACCTCTGAGGAACAGGCAGGGGCCGCAGTGCTCCGGTGGTGGCCCTGGGCGTGAGAGGCATAGTTTGCACAAGCACTGCTTTATAAATAAAGACAATTCCAGGCCAAAGAGAACTATCCCCCTCTGCTCCAGCGAGAAGAGTTTGCCATTTCAAGGGAGTTGGAAAGACCCGCCAAATGCTGATCCGGTGCATGGGAAAGTGGACCGTGGCCACCCACGTGGGTCAGTCGTGACCATTCTCAGTGAGAACAGGCGCGGCGTGTTCTAGAGCTTTCCTTCCACACCTGCTCGGCCGGTTCTCCGGGAGGCACCGCCTCGCGCACCGAAGTGGGGCTGGTGCGGGCGGCTGCGGCTGTGCTGCTCCCTCAGGGACGCGCCTTCCCAGGACGCCCCACTGGTCCCGCGGACCGCGTCCTTCCAGGCCGCCCTTTCAGGCCCAGGCTGGTGTCGCTGCATGATCCTGGGCGCTTTGGCCTGGCTCCTGGGTGTTGTTGCTGTTTACGCTGAGCACACATCAGTAAATAGCTCTCTCCCTAAACTCTTTCCGATCACCCATCTCGGGTGTTGCTGAGATGCTAGCTGAGCCATGAGCCTCGTGATGTTAGAGCCCAAATCCCCAGGACCGGGACAGAGAGACAGAGTCACCGAGGCTGCAATCACCAAAAGGAGTTTTATTATCTAGCTAGCTAGGGTCCAAGCCTCAGAGCACCAACGCAGTGGCCTCTATTCAGGCAGGGACCCCGAATGGGGTGGGTGTAAGCTTTTTATACTCAGTGCACATAAGCTGCTCACGCGCTGATCGTGCATCTGCCCTTTACAGTGATTTGTTCTACATTCTGATCATGCAGCTGCCCATCACAGTGATTGGTAAGCTCCTTGTCTGCTGTTTTTTTCAGCCTTTTACTTCACCCTGTCCTTGATTGGTCCTAATCTGTTCTGGGTGGGTTCCGGAATAGCACTTTCTCCTGCATTTTGTTTCAGCCCACAATGCCCTGCGGTAAGCTGCGGTCAGCAAGCAAGCAGTGAACAGAAGCTGGAAGACAGCCGTTAGCCTAATAGCCCAGTATCCTACAGTGATGGCTGGGAACTCCTCACAAGCAAAACAGGCTTCGTTGCCCCACTCTTTGTACTGCGGGTACATGCGCACGCCTGCAACAAAACCTCAGGCCTGTGCCTGGGGTCTCTGCCCTTGTCTACATTTTCTTCCACCACTTTAATACTATCTGTATACTGATGACTCCTGCCTGTATGTCTCCTATGTAAATTCTGCTGTTCTCAGTGTGCATGACCAACCGCTGTCCTCCAGGCCGCTCCCGTGGACTTGTCCTCAGCAGACTTTCCTGACCCCGCCGCCGCACTGCTCCCTACTCGGGTCTCTCCCCATCTTCCCTGCTTCCGCGTTCAGTAAGTTCCGTCACTATCTATCCAAATGCCCAAGCTATAAACGTAGCCCTAGGTGTTTTTATTCCATAAGCCCCTTTATTTATTGTTCTTAAACTTAGAGAAATTCTTCTAGGAATAGTGGTTGTATTTTTCCATTCTTATTTGCTGTGGTAATGGCAGAGACATAACATTGCAATGCAGTGTTAATAGGATATTAGATTATTAACTTAAACTTTCTCCTATTGCTGATTGTCTATAAGCCTGTTCTTACTGCACTAATAACTAACAAACCTAAGAATCTCCCAAGTTTTAGCACCTTTGGTAGCTATTTAGGTTCATAAATTCTTTCATGTAGGCCCTCAGAGGAAAATGACCTCTTAATCTTTTCTTACCAAAAGCTCCACGAAACCAGGGGCTTCAAGGGGAAATATTCCTTTTGCAACCACATCCTGTCCCCAGGCTTTCTCTTTGTGCCAGAGATGCTTGTTTGTGTTCATCCTCTGATTCTGAATCATGACTGAGTTTAAATTCCTTCCTGTGCCTCTGGTTGAAGATAAATTATTTTAGATGAGTGTCGATTAACACAATAAATAGGTACTACCAAGGGAAAATGTCTTAGTTTATTTTGGTTCTGCAATTATTTTTTATATGTATATAATATATACTATTTAATAGATATATTATAAATAGGGGGAATGATCATGGTGGATTTCTAGGGGCTGCAGGAATTTGCTTTTAGAAATTTTGGTGTTTGGGTGAGAGGGCATAGATTCTTTTCAGATCATGCCAGTCTTCAGATATCAATCAGCAAAGGACAAAGACATAGCTGGTTGCAGGGTGTATTTTAGGCAGGGACTCTTGCTGTCGGCAGTGGCCTGGCGGAAGTGGGGAGGACCAGCCTTAGAAGAAGGCAGGGCAGCTGCTCACCAGGTGGATGGGAGCCATCGGGAACTGCCTGCTCTTCTTGAAAAGCATAGCCTCTTCCTGCTGGATAATATCGGAAATGCCATAGTTAGGGATGTGTTCTTTTATCAGAAGGCTTCTTGTCCTCTGTTAAAACACATTACCCCAAGGAAGCTGTTGCAATAAACCTTAACAGTCATCATGTAATTGCCGTTAGTTTACTAGATCATTTCGAAGGGTAAATCAGAGGAGAGGAATATTGAGGGGGAAAGTTTCCCACCAGAGTAAAAAGATTTCAGGACATGGCAAAAGTGGACTGGGAACAGTGGGGGATGATGTGTGTTAGAAAGCATCAAGTAGACCAAAGTGCTGGAAGGGAAACATAAAATAAAAAAAAAAAATCAATAGGCCTGAGCAGAAGTGTTTCTGCATCCTCAGCTTTTAGGTAGAATCCTCCCCGCCCGCTAGCATCTGGCCTGGAGCTCTCCACTGTTTTATTGATCACAATCCTTGGTTTTAAGTCACTTCCAATCTCACTGAATCTTTCTGACCTTCCTGATTTCCCTGATATTATGAAAAATAATTTTGTTTTATGGTTTGCCTTCTTTAATTTTATTAACTTTTTGCATTTAATTAATTAAACGGTAAAAGTGAAGGTGTGAATATTCGTGAGTGGTATATGTGTATTGGCATATCTGTTTTCTCCATTAACAGAGTTTACTTTTTTTCCAGTGTGTATCAAGAAATTGGGAGAGAGCAGTTGCTCTACCTTGAGATGGGCAGAGAGAGGGCCTTTCAGGAAAGGGAGCAGCACAGACAGGCATGAAGAAGGAAGAATGTTGTGCTAGGGCACTGTGATCTGTTCAATTGCTAATGCATAAAGCAAGAGGTAGAAGTCGTGTATTTACATGGGCAGATCCTTAGATTTTCTCCATATAATTCCAAGAAATCCAGGTGAAAACAATTTTTAATCCCTAGAAATTTCTCTATTAACCCCAACTTTCTACTTATTTCTAAAATTAATTTTATTTTATTTTATTATTCAACAAATACTACACTCTGTTTATGTGCCTTTAGGCTTACTTACGGTATTCTTTTCATCTGTTGTGCATTTGTGGCATAGCATGTTGCACATAAGTGAACTGCACAGAAAAGTCATCCCAGCCTGCTGCCTGGGCATTGAAAACCCCATCCGAACTGTTTCAATAGCCCAGAATCTGGCACTTCTAAGGCAACAGATCCACCTCTTCTTGCTGTGTCTATCACCACCTTCAGACTTTGTCTTCATGAAGAGATCTTCTAGGTTATTTCTGACAATTTTCTTAGATTAAAAAAATTTTTTGAGCACACACATGTTTTATCATGAGCCACTTAAACAGTTGGCCAAGAAATAGTAAGGAGTGTAACCATTTACATTCCAGATTCGTGCGGTTTCAGATGCACACATATTCTGAGTTTATTTAGAGTTCCTTCCAAGAGGAAGGTGCCACATATATGACATAATGAAACTATGTCATTAACATTATTTTAATATTGGTCTTTGCCAAAAACATGAGAGATATGCAGAATCCAGTCTTATGCTTTACTACTTATATCCTTGACTACCAAAATTCTAGCAGAACAATTCAGAGATTATAAATATACAAAGGATATATGAAGTAATCTGAAATTTCACTAGTGAATTTTTAAAAATTATAATAAACATTTATATTTAGTGAATTACTATTATGTCTGGAAAAATATTTGTGTCAATTCCAATTCAGTTGGTATCATTACAATGCTATTAATCTGGTTATATAAAAGTAAAAAAGAATCGTTTCTCAGTCTTTTGGCTAAGATCAAGATCTTATCAGTTTAAAAGTAAAAAAGAGATGCTACATATGACTGTTTTTCTCTTAATCCTAAATACTTCGGAGAATATTTCCTAAGAACAAGGGCATTCTCTGACATAACCACAGTATAATATCAGGTGAGTTAACATGGCTATACTACTATTATCTAATCTATAGTCATATTAAAATTTTGCCAATTGTCTAATAATGCCTTTTTTTAGCAATTTTTCACAATCCAGGATCCAATTTAAGATTACATGTTGCTCTTAATTTTCATATCACTTTACTATGCTTTAATTTAGAAAAGTTCTTAAGCTTTTTTTTTTATCAGTATCTCCTTTGAATATAAATGAAAAAATCCTCAACAAAATACTAAAACACCAAACCTTGCAGCATGTAAAAAGGATTACACCAGATGATCAGGTGGGATTTACTGGAATGCAAGATTGGTTCAACATATGTAAATCAATCCATGTAGTATACCATATTAATAAAATAAAAGGGAGGGCAACATAGCCATCTCCATTGATTCAGGGAAAGCATTTAACAAAATCCAATACCTTTTCATAATAAAAACACCCAACGAACCAGGAATAAAGGGAACTTCTTCAATCTAATAAAGGGCGTTTATAAAATACCCACAGACAACATCGTGCTTAATAGTGAAAGACTGAATGTTTTCCTCTTAAGATCAGGAAAAAGACAAGGATGTGCATTCTCACCACTTATCTTCAACATTTACTTCAGGTTATGGCTATGGTGATTAGGCAAGAAAATCAAATAAAGATATCCAAATTGGAAAGAAAGGAGTTAAACTATCTCTATTTGCATATGACATAATTTCTATATATGAAACCCTAAAGAATTAACCACCCCCCAAAAAAAGAAAGAAAAAAGAAAAGGAAAACATTAGATTTCATAAATTTAGCAAAGTTGCTGGATACAAGATTAATACAAAATCAATTGTATTTCTATATACTAGAAATAAATAATAAAAAAATAAAGTTTAAAAAATTCCATTTTTAAGAGCATCAAAAAGAATAAAGCTGGGCATGTGGCACCTACCTGCAGTCTCAGCTACTCTGGTGGCTGGGACAAGAGGATTACGTGAGTCTAGGACTTCTAGACTGTGGTGTACACCATGAATTTGTCTGTGAATAGCCATTGCACTTCAGCCTGGATAACATGGGGGACCTTGTTTCTTAAAAAAAATAATAAATAAAAATAAAATATTAGGAATAAATTTAATAATAATTTAATAAATTTAATAATTTAAGACTTATAATTGAAAAGTACAGAATATTGTTAAAAGAAATTAAAGAGGAATTAAATCAATGGAAAGACATCTTGTGTTCATGGATTGGAACATTTAATATTGTTAAGATAGTATTGCTCCCCAAATTGATTTCATTGATGACATATTCAATGGAATCTCTCTCACAATTGCAGCTGGATTTTTTGGGGTAATAATTGAGAAGCTGATCCTAAAATTCGTATTGAATCTTAAGGGACCCGCTATAGTCAAAACATTCTTGAAAAAGAAGAGCAAAATTTGTACATTCACACTTCCCAGTTTCAAAATCTGCTACAAAGTTACAGTAATCAAAATAGTGTGGTACTAGCATAAAGGTAGACATATAGATTAATGGATACAATTGAGAGTCCAGAAATAGACCTCATATTTATGATCAATTGATTTTTGAAAAGAATGCCAAGGTCATTCTTTGGGAAAAGAATAGTTTTTTCAACAAATGTTGTTGGAACCACTGGATATCCATAGGCAAAAATGAAGTTGGATCTCCTACCAATCTCCAAAAGAGTAAACAAAGACCAAATAGAAGAGATAAAACTATATTAAGCCCAAATAAAACAAACACCTAAATGAAAAAAGGTAAAGCTATAAAACTCTCAGATAGAAACACAGGTATAAATCTTTGTAATCTTGGATTAAGAAATTGTTTCTTAGATATTATAACAGAAGCAGAAGCAAACAAAGAAAAAAATAGAAAAAATATACTTCATCAAAATTTAAAAAATTTTGTGTATTGACTGAAACTATACTAAGAGTGTGAAGAGGCAACTCACAGAATGCATGAAAATATTTGCAAATCTATATCTGATAAGGGTCTAGTGTTCAGACTCTATAAAGAACCCCTACAATTCAACAACCAAAGACAAATGCCCAATTAAAACATGCAAAGGCACAGGCAACAATAGGAAAAATAGATAAATTGGACTCCATCAAATTAATAATAAAAAAACTTCTGTATATTAACACACAAAAGAGTGACATGATAATTTTGTACCATAAATACTCATGAACATTTAACTTTGGGTAGATACAACCAAATTACACTAAAGTGTGGCTGATACAGTCAGATGTTTTTATATAGTTATTTGAGAGTTTCTGCTCATGAATCCTCAGAAACACTATTTATTATCAAACTTTATAAATTTTTGCTAATTTATGTGCCAAAAATTATAGTTCCTTGGCCTTTTCTCATTTTTATATGAAGTTTGTCTTTTTCTTAATTGTTTTTAAGAATTCTTTTTATAATGTTGGCGTGGATGTGGAGAGATAGGAACACTCCTACACTGCTGGTGGGAC
>VBSM01003157.1:1233067-1258550 GCA_008086735.1 Cheirogaleus medius
CAATATACGTAATCATAATATTTGTACCCCCATAATATGCTGAAATAAAAAAAAGAATTCTTTTTATAGTTATTAACCTTTTTTGTTAAATATTCAGTTCCCACTAGTTTGTTTATCTTTTAAATTTCTTTGTTATCTTTACAGTAAAAATCCTTTACATTTTAAAATAATCAAATCTCATCCTCTTTAAGGGTTTCAGATTTCATAAGTTACCTGGGAAAGGCTTCTTCACTTTATATATTCTCTAGTACTTTGTAGTAGTGTTTTTGTAGTTTTTTTTTTTTACATGTAACTATTTAATGCATCTACAGTTGCATTTTGAGTATAGTGTGAGGTAGGAATCAAGATGTGTTATTTTCCCAAACTAAAAACGCTTTTAATTTATAATATTCCACAGTGATTGGGTAAAATGTTGACAGTACAATATATTACATGCCCCTATACATGGAAATGTTTCTGAGCTTCAGTCTGTTTTATTGATTATTTAGTCAATTCCTGTTCCAGTCCTGAACTTTTATTACTATTATAATTGTTTAATGTGATTTGATATCTAGCATTACTTTCATTCTGTTTCTTTTTAATATGTCTTGGCTGTTTTTGCCTAATTTTTACACACATGTACACACACTAAAAAATTAATATATCAAATTTTGCATAAATAGTGCTAAAATTTTGGCTAGGATTGCATTTTATAGGTAATAAATAAAACTTGTGACCTGAGCAAGCAATAACATCCTTTATTTAATCATCATTTATCTTTCTAAAATAATTGGCTTGATATATTTTTGTTCATTCTTTTCTTTTCAAGTTTCATTTTAATTTTGGTTTAAGTATGTTTTTATTAAGCAACATAAAATTATTTTTATTATATGAATCTAAATTTATCTCATTTGATTAAGGAATGTAAGCTATTCACATTTTTTACTGTAAAAGTCTGTGTTGTTAGCTTTGTTCATTGCTGATAAATGGAGCCCATGGCTTTTTTAATTGATTCATTTATTGTATTGTTTTATTTGAATTTATCATTTAGTAATTTCGTTTTCAGAAAGAATATGTAAATGCTAAATTGTCTGAGTATTTGAGTGTTTTGAAATATCGGTTTACCCAAATAAATAATCATTTTTCTTTAGATCTAGAATCCTATGTTGTAGATAAAAGTTTGATACCAGTTTTTTGGGGGTTTTTTTCATTGTGGGAGCTTTAAGAATTTTCTTTTGTTAAAATTCAGAAATTTTATATCTGTCTCCTTTTAATTTTTCATTTTGGCATTCAGTGGACCTTTTAAAATTGAAGATTGAAACCTTCCTTCATCTCAGGGAATTATCTTTTTTCCTTTCTTAAAAATTATTTCACCTCCTCTTTGCTTCAATTCTTTCTGGAAGTCTTATGAGATGGATATTAGACTTCTGGAATGATCCTTTATGCTTTCAAATTTTTCTTTCACTTTGTCTATTGCTTTTTTCTTTATGGTATGTTACAGAAGATTTCTCCAAATGTATCATCCAGATGAGTAATTAGAACTTTAGCCACTTAATAGTAAATTATTCAGTTTTCATACTGACCTCTCTCCTGCCTCTTTCTGTCTCTGTCTCTTTCTCTGTGTGTGTGTGTCAATGTTTAATTTCCAAAAACTGTGGCTTTGTTTTCTTTTATTTCATAGCAGCCTGTTCTTTTCAAACCAGCATAAATTGATTAATGTCTTAAATTTCTCTGATACACTAAATTGTCTTTTTCACAAGTTCTCTTTTTTTTCTTTCTCCATCTCTTCAGCATGTATCTAGGATATAACATTCCCTTTGTTGATGGACGTCTTTTCCCTGTGTGCTCTGAGTTTCAGTCACATCTCTCTTGAACTTTTAAACTTGTGTATTTGTTTATAGAGGACAAGATTTTCAGGACAGGTATCAGGCTGCGTTTCTTCAGATGCCCCGTATGTTCCTTTCCCCAAAAGGCCTGTCCTCAGGTAGAAGGGCGAACTTCCGGTGTGGGGTCTATGAGATGAAGGCGCAGGTGGGAAGGCTGCTCGTCCAGGCGGAGCCCGTGCAGGTGAGCTGCGCTTCCAGTGGTGACCAAATGCCGTGATTTCATGGGGCAGAGGTGCTGTTCGTAGCAGATGTCTGAAATGATCGCAGCCTCTGCTACGCGTCCTGCCCTGCCTAACAGCTGGCTCCACGGTGGACCTCCCTGCTGTGCAGAGACACAGCTTTGTTTAAAGTTATTTTTTTTTTTTGAGATTTAAAATCAGGGACAAATATTAGATCCAGTTGTTCTTTATACATGGGTGCAGTGGGAATACAACATACCTACTTATTTTAAGGGTTGTTCTTGATTAAATATCATAATAATTAGCCAAATCTTGGTACCTATACTTATTTAAAAAATTTTTAAAATATATTTTTGTAGCCTCCTGTTCATATTTTGTAGATATTTCTCTGAAAATACAAATTATTTTTAAAATTGTCTTCTCTCTGCCAAATGCATTCTTTTCTCCCAGAAAGCTGCATGGGATGCCACTTTTTGTCACAGGAAAAGTGGTGTGTGTGTTTGGGCCTTTTCAGGCATGCAACCTCTGCCCTCAAGGCTCACAGCCATCTCCTTCATGGTGGTTTACTCAGCCTCCTTTCTCTCTCAGCCCAGGACTGTCTCTTGTCATTACCCCCCAAAGTAGTCCTGGAGGATCATATATCAAATAGAACAAAGACAATGCAATGCTTCCTCGAGTGGAGACCCCGTCCAAAGACAGACGGGGCACTCAACGGAGGTCAAGGCACATGGGTGCGAATGGAGCCGCTGGTCCTCTGCACACCAGCCTCTGCTTCCTGCACCGGACAGAGCAGCAGTGTGTGTCTACTCGTCAAAGTATCATCTTAGAAATAAGCTGGCCTTAGTCATGCACAGCTCCCCAAGCTACTTTAGGAATAGTTTTCTTATATTTTATGGTTAGACCAAGTTTAAAAAACAAGCTGGGAAAGATTTCCTACCTCTGAAATAGTTTAAGTCTAAACTGGAAATGTAGTTTTTGTTCTTGCCCATTTCTGCTTGTATTAGCAATTTTATGATTATATGGGCATGTTTATACCTGGTGTGTCTGATACATTGCTCGCCTTGTTTTTCAAAAGATCATCTCTTTATTCCCTTACGTGATATTTAATATTATATGAGTCATTTCTTTTCAAATGATGCCAGATTCTTTCTTAGTTAAATTTTAAAATGTTTTTCTCAGGCTAATATGAAACTTCTGGGATTTGAGCATGACTACTGCTTTTTAATTTTGTGAAGATATATATTAAAGTTGATATAAAATATTAACTTTTCAACTTTACTTCACTATTTGCACCTGTGGACAAGCATCCATAAGACAATTAGCTGCAGAAGCTCAATTTCAAGTCCTTGTTTCTGACCTCAGAATCTGCCCATTGTATTACTTGAAGGTCAAGTTTGATAGGTCAGGATGAAGAAAAACCACTTCCAGTAGCATCCAGTAATAGTGTGCTCTGAAATGCTTTTAATTTTTCAATTTATTTTTTTAAAACATTTAAACGTTTCACGATTTAAACTTTTAAACATTTAACATTTCAAAAGCAAAATAACAGAAAAACAAAGCTATGTGGATGACCTCATCATTCGTAAGGAACAAACAGCCAAAAAGCACTCCTGTAAATAAAGATGAAAAGGTTTGGGTTTTATGTCACCAGTTAGGCTTTCAGAGTTAGTTGGTGACGTTAAATTACATCACTTTTGTTAGACCTCCACCATTTTATTGCCTTTAAGTTAACAAATTTATGTGGCAATTTAAGCCTTTCAGTTGCCCAGACACACACTTTGCAACCATTTTATCTTGATGACTGCACCAGGAAGTTTTATTGCTTAGTATTAAATATTCTATGAGAGCTTTATTGATTTTTTTTTTTCAGTTACAAGGTGAGTGAGTGATTATTTTTTATTTTTAAAATTTCCGGTTGTTTTTGTTAACCTCAAAAGAAACAGCTTTCTGGAACTTGTTGGTAGACTGACTGTAAGGTTATTTACTTAGGACCTGCTATCAAGGTGCCCTGGGATGCGTCCAGAAGCCGTCCGCAGCAGACTGGAGGCCTGTGGCTATGGGCACGCCCCACCTCAATGGGGACGGCTGCCTTCACGGGTTTGATGGGTATCAGGCAATCACATGAGACTACTTAAATAAAGGGTGTAAGTGCTTTGACCATGGAAGCACTGCTTTATGAGCCAGAACTTTAGGGACCAAATGACCCCTTCAGAGTCTTGTCACAGTGAACCGAAGTTGCTGCTTAAGGATGTTGCAGCTCTGTTCACAGGCAGTCCCCGTCACCATCTGTGGAGAGAGGTGTCCAGGTGCACATCTCAGCCTTCTCAGCTTCACACAAAGCCCTCAGTCCCACCTCACCCCTCAAATCAGCTAACACTAAGGCTTTGCATGAAACCTGAACCACCGTCTTTCCCCACCTAACAAAAGGTAAATTGTGAGAAATACTTTTAGATGACTGTTTCTTTCCTCTTTCATTCTGTGGCCAAATTACTCAAAACCATTTTTTTGGTCATATTTCTCATAACCATAAAAGACCTCAAGGCATGAGTTTGGGTATTTATCATTTTTACTCCTGTTTTTATTGCAGGCTTTATATTGTTTCCTCTTCTGTAATTCCCTCTCTAATTTTATTCCAAATTTTGTTACAATGTGTATGTATTCATAAAAGCTATCTACACCCCCTTTTCTTTAATTTTATAAAGGAAGGAATACAAATTTTAAAAAGTCTGTTTATAATGTAGGATCAATTTAAATCAGCATATTACTGTTGCCGGGATGGTAAGTTAAGCCTCATTTCTTATGATTGAATGAAAAGCTTTATCTCCCATCTATGCTTGACCTTGTGACGTGGTCTCGATGCTGACCTCTGGTGGCCATGTTCTGCCAGCCCCTTCCCGGCTATCTCCCATCCTGCCTCTACCTTTCCAACCACTGTGTATTGAGCTCCAGTCTCTAAAAGGGCTACCTTGGCTTTCAAGCTCCAGTCGTCAGTATGACAAACATTATGGTGCTCATATGCTAACAGATGTATCATGCCTTAACCCCAGGAGCCCATCAGCTAGCTCTGTCGGGCAGCGTGCCATGGAGAATCTGTGTGCATCTGGCCTGGCCTGGGATGGGATTAGACAGACTTTTCATATCCCTTAGTGGATGTAACTGCTTGTTCCACCTCTTCTTTGAGCTTTCGCAGGCGATGATGGTAATACTTGAGAGGAAGACACTGACATCGTTAATACAGTTGAACTCACTTGAAAAGCTCCTCCTGTGCGTCTGCTCAGGGTTTCACTCCTCTGTCACCGCACGTCTCCATTAGGCGTCCGTAGCATCAGCCAAGCGAGGTTGGCAAGCTGACAACGCCACTGGGACAAAATAAATGCAGAAAAACCTCATCACAGCAGAACTTTGGCCAAAGGAATCGTTCTTTCTCTTGCCTATTAATTTCCATGAGAGCAAAACGGCCATTACACTGGAACGGTGAGAAATACGATTAGGGCACATCTCAAGAAGTGACATGACAGTTAATGCAGCAGGGACAGTCACTTGTGTCAAACCCCAGCAGATGGAGCTGGGAAAGCTATAAAGGGAAGGCTGTCGCGCAGGATCTGCCTGATAACAGGAACTATCACAGGAGTTTTTCCAAACCACAGCTTACTACATGTCACACAAATACAGCTAGAGCACAGAGGCAGCTAGCTACTTACACAAGAACACTCATCCACTTCAAAAACTGTCTCACAAACCCAATCCCAAACTACAGGGCCTAACCAGAATTCCAAGATTCCAAGTCCTGCCGACACCTACTGACACTCGCCGGTCGGAACGCTCCAGCTCTTGCAAACGCTGCCAGCGCCGTATGCTGTTTTTCAAAACAACTTGGGTAACCTTCTCTTCCCCCAGTAAAGCCTGGTCTTTTCCTTTGTTCTCCAGACAGACCGGAGGCCACCTGGTCTGTACATATGCCCTGGATTGCAATTCTACTTCTTGTATATTATTCTCTAATAAAACCTTTTTATCTAGAGATCACCTCTAATGTTTTTATGTCAACAAACAGATTTTGACTCCATCTGGCATCATTAGAAAATTCCACCCCTTCAACTGTTTGTTCATGTTCAAAATTTTTGTTTCTTTCTGTTTATTGCAAGTGGATGGTGCTGCCTTTGGAAATAATCCAATTTTAAGTGGTTTTATTTCAACTTCAAAGATGTTTCCATTTCTGAACTTTACAAGTTCAATTACATTACTCACCTTCTTCCAGCAAGACCTGCGCCTGTGTTCACAATGACAGTGACAATCTGGAAACCAGCGTTGACGAGTCCTGAGGTGGGGTAGGAGGTGGCTGGCTGATCCTGGGAGTGGTCGTGATGGAGAGTCTCCCATGTGAGTGTGGGATGACTGCGTTTTAACCACTTCGGTACCAGCGTCGACTATAGTCGACAGCCACAGATGAACGTGCACAGCGACTTTAGCCGACAGTCATGATATGAAGCCGCACAGCCGAGCGTCGACTTTAGCCGACAGCCGTGATGACTTTTCTAATTTTTCATTTATTAAAATAAAATTGTGAACATTTAAAAATAACGTAATGAAAACATATATATATGTTACCTATTCTGATTTACATTACAAGTAAAGCTGCCTGTAAAGTCAAACAGGCTTTCAGTGCTTTAAAGCTTTCCTCATCACACAAGAGCAAAACGGATGCGTCGTCAATGCACAGCACAAACTATCATGCGGACTGTGAGTGCGGCTGTGGGCGAGGTTTCGCGGCCGGTGAGCACCATACCGAAGTGGTTAACAGAGAAAACACAGACTCTTCCTTAGGTAAAAGGAGGGATATATGTTCTACCACAGAGTCATCAGGATCCTGGAAGAAAAGGCAAAAATGATTTCCAAGAAATAAAATTTAAAGCACTTTTATAGATTCATGTTGAGAAATATGATTGAGGAATTAATGAGATGTAGCTCATAAGACTATTGTTTTATTGTATCGTCCTATATTACTATGTTAAAGACAGAAACAGGAGTTTGCAGGGTTTTGCCCTGAAGGAATGTGTGGACTCAATGGTTCACTTAGAGGCTGCTATCATGGGAGAGCTCTCAAATCTCCGGTAGGGATGTTTTCCAGGAAGGCTTCCTGGTATCTCAAAATCTGTGAGCCTCCCTGTGTCTTGAAAGACAAGGCAAGGCAAATATGGCCCACAGGATGGGAGCTGGAAACAATGAGTGCCCTTTGCCCAGAGATGCGTCTAGTGGTTATAAACAACCTGTTTTATAGAGATGGGTTTCCTGCTCTCTCCTGTCTGTCTACCTTTAAGTCCATGATAACTAATCAAAGAAATATAGAGTTACTATACCTCTTTTATTATATCTTTGTTAATTGACAACTACCTCTTATAACTTAGAAGTTAGCCCCTAAAAGTTTTTGTACCTGTTCGTTCACCTAGATAGATTAGAAGCCCTTTGAGAGGACTTTTGACCCTAACCCACTACCTGTATAATCCTGTCTCCCTTAGCAAGTGCATTCCTTGATATACAAATATGTTACCCTGACAACTGGTAATTGATGTCTGTGATTATACAAACCTGTATGAATCTAACCATATTACTGGATGTTCATGGGGATACGCCAGTCTCCTAAATACCCCGCTGTGTTATATCTGATCTTTTTATATAAAACTATAAACTATACCTTAGTCTCTGTGTATTCTTTTATTCTCTCTATTTCCTATCAATTTCCTTATCCTCTGTGGTGACCCCTATCTAAGGGACTTGGCTTCGCAAGGAGAAGTAGCTAATCTTGCGGGCCTGCCTCAAATACTTCCTCACAGATTCAGAAATCAGACAGACTCCATTAGGGGACTGTGCATACTTATCAGCCATTGGAAGTAGATGTCTGGGGTCAGGTGTCTCAAATCTTTCAGGACAGTCCTTGTTCCAGTATCCTGACCTGTTATTCCCATTCACATGTGTGTCTTCTTGGTTCAAGGAGCATGGCTGCTACAGCCTGCATAAAGTGTGAGTTGAGAATATGACTAAAAGTCTATTATTTATCCATATTTGTAACCCAACTTTTTATTTAGAAAATTTTTTCAAACACCCTTGTGTTAACACACTGCTTTGGCTCAAACTTTGTCCATATTTTTTACCTAAATTTATACTTTTACATTTTCAACTGAAGCTATACACACCACAGTAATATTTTAATTTCAACTCTTAACTAATTTTTCAGAGCCTTGCTACTCAAATTGTGATCCAAAGATCAGGGACATTAAAGCCATGTGGGAGCTTCTTAGATATTTAAATGTCAGATTGCATGCAGACCCACTGAATCAAAATCTATGTTTAATAAAAGCTGCAGGTGGTCCAATGCACAGCAAATTGTGGGAAGCTCAGAGTTATCTTAATTTGTTTCCACATTTGCTACAAGTTGCTTGAGTTTCATTTTATTATTGTTGTTAATACAATGGAATATCTACTAGCTCTAGTCATGATTACATTTCAGGAAAATAAACACGTGGACAAATGAAAAATGCCAATATTAGCGAGATAGTATATGTCTGAAAATAAATATAAATTACATGTCGACAGGGTTTGGTATGTACCAGGCACTGTTTTTAGCTCTTCATACATACCATTTCAGCTAATTTTTTAACTGATGTGCATTCATTATTAATCACATTTTTTAAAGTTCACATTGCAAAAATTGAGAGTTCAAGAAACTTTCCCCAGGTCATACAGCTGATGAGTGGTAGAGCCAGGGTTAGAATCCCCACCCAAACTCTTTGCAACATCACCCTGTGCACGCGGATGCTGACTCCTTTCCTGCACACTGGAGTAGGTGTCAGAGAGAAGCACTTGCAATAAGGGATTATTTATTTTACAAAAGTTTGCTTGAATCTAAACACATGAGAATTTTGGTTATCTACTAAGACACAGAAGTGACTGTACTGAGTAGATTTGCTCTAGGTATAAAGACTTGAAACATGATAACTACTTGAGATTTTTGAAATTCCTTTGAAGTCATAAATTAATTTGAACTCATATTGCTGTTCATTTATGAGAGTTAAACCTCATAAACTAGAAAAGAGAAATGGAATACTTCCAAAAAAATAAGAGAAAAAAAGAAATCAGAAAAGAGAAAATGCAATCAAAGATAAAATAGAGAAAAATAAGAAAAATAAAAGTTGGATATTTGAAGAATAATAAAAGAGACATTTCTCTGGCTAGTCTGGTAAAAAAAAACAAAAGAAGCCATAATAACATAGGAAGCCATAAATAAACCATAACAAGAGAAGCCATAAATAATCATAGGAATGAAAAAGAGACATAATCAGAGATAGATGAAAGATTAAAAATTTGTGAATACAATTGACAATTTTATTCCAATAAACTTGAAATCTTTAACAAAATGTACAAATTCCTAGAAAAATATAACTTACCAAAAATCACTCAAAGAAAACCCCCAAATTAGTCCTAAACCCATTCAAGCATTTGTATTAATATCAGCAATTTTAAATCTTCCCATAAGAAAGCAATATGCCCAGCAAACTTTAAGAAAAAAATTCCAAAATTTTTCATGGAAGAGATAATTCCAATCTATAAAAACTTTCTCAGAGACTAGAAGTAGAGGGAGTATTTCCAAATGTATTTTATAGGTTTTTAGTTTTATTTTATAAGTGAAATCTTGTGCCAATATCAGATAAGGACAGTATAAGACATGGAAATACAGTTTCAGATAGTTTAGTAGATGTGGTGGTGGGAAGATAGGGAACTTTTCTTCTGACTGTGGCTATTTTCTCACTGAATTAATAAGCAAGTCAGTACCTAATAGAGTATATGGGAAAGAAAATGTTGAAGTTTAGGATTGTGGGAAGTAAAAGACGAAGAGCAGATCTATAACTCTGTTCCTCACTCCCAGCTTTGACTTCAGCTAGATCCCCTTGGAAACATACTGATGGAATTTAATGACTGCAGGATGAATGAGAGTGTTCCAGAGAAGGCCTTCTACTGATTTATTATCAAATCATGCTTTTATAAGGATATACATGATGTTTTGTTTAAAAACCCCCACAATTAATGACTTTCTAAACCACAGCACCACTGATGAATGAAAGTTAATAATGCAGTCCTTGAGAGACATTAAAATCAAGCAACTGATTCATCCTGTACTCAATCCAAATCCAAAATTCATTCCAATTGGGGGTAATGAAAGGCACATTTACTTCTGATGGATTTGGGACCTCTTGGACATCAGTGTGTCATGCGTTTCTACTGCTTCTGTCTCATACCTTCTGTTAATCATTAGAAAATTTGGTATGTCTAAGATTTCTGTGTTACATGCAACCGATTGAAAATGGACATTTTTGTGATAGAGAAGACAGGAAAACTCAATATAGTGTAAAAATCATTTCTTTCTCTAGGTGATATAAATTAAATATAAAATCCCAAGCTTCCCCTTCCACTGAATGAATGAACCCCCTCTTGGCCAAGGAGACCCCAGAAAAACTGAATAACAGCTATGAAGGAAAGGGTGGTTGGACATGCCTCATTATACCCCCTCTCTTTTGGAGTTTAGACACAATAACTGATCACATTAATGTTAAAATAGAGATCAAAGGACTGACAAAACAGACTATTGTGACAATAAGATGCTAAATTATCAACAGGACCTAAGGCCATGCAAGGCAAAGGTGAAGTCACACCTGCAGTCCATCAATGTACTTAACAGTTGACTTTGAGTTGGTATATGGTGGCTTGTTGTAAGAATAGCAGAATTCCTTACCTTAAAACATTTCTTTCTACTGACTCCAAGATTTGACACAATGCTTTATTTCTTTCAATTACAAATTAAAGAATCTCTGTACCCACCCATAACCTGTGAGCCCCCACTTTGAGATGCCCCTCCTTTTTAAGTCAAACCAATGTAAACCTTCCATGTATTGATTTATGATTTTACCTGCATTTCTTGTCTCCCTAAAGCGAATAAAACCAAACTGTCAGCAAGCCGCCTTGAGCACATTTTCTCAGGACCTCTTGAAACTATGTTCTGTGGGCCATGATAACTCACATTGGCTCAGAATAAACCTCTTTAAATTATTTTATGGACTTTGTTTTTTCCTTTAACAATGAGTAAATTTAATGCAATGGCCATAAAAACCCAATTGTACATGTTATGATAATATAAAAGATATATATTTGGTCTTCCTCCCCATTTCTTGGTATACAACTCCTAAAATCCTTAGAATCTCCATGGTGATGTCTTTTTTTTTCTTTTTCTATTTTTTCCAGCATATTGTGGGGGAACAAATGTTAAGGTTACATATTGCCCTTGCCGCCCCTCCCCCCTCAAGTCAGAGCTTCAAGCATGTCCATCCCCCAGTTGGTGCACACCATATTCATTGTGTATGTATATACCCATCCCCTTCCCCCGACCTGCCCGACACCTGACAAATGTTATTCCTATATGTCCATTTAGATGTTGATCAGTAAATACCAATTTGCTGGTGAGTATTCCCATGTCAGGGAAAACTGGACAAGTTCTGAACTTCAATATGAAAAAGAAATACCCAAGCACAGTAAAAATAGCTTAAATTTCCAGGAAAAAAAGGAGGCAAATGAATGAAATAACTCTACCAGGTATTAAAACATATTAATAATATAAAATAACATGAATTATGACTAACTGGTAATATATTAGTCAGGAGAGATTAAGTTATGCTGCACTAACAAACCATCTCACTATCTCAGAGGTTTAAAAAACAGAGGTTTATTTCTTATTTATAATAAACATCTTCCATGAATTAGCAGAAGGCTCTTCTCATAATCACAGAGACCCAGGCTAGCAAAGCAACTGCCATATTAAACATTTCTGGTTGTTGTACCAAATGGCAAAAATGTCAGGATTATCTCAAAGTGGCAATAAAAGGTACTTAGTACACAACTATTGAATGAATTAGGAAATGTATTAATATATCATATGCATTGCCATTCTTTCAAGTTTTCCTTTCTTTCCCCTAGAAACATTTAACTTTTTCTTTTATGTAAATATTGACATTTCTCATTGACTTTATTTCTAGGTAGATATATTTTGATGCTGTCATAAATGAAGTTCTTATTCCTGCTGTGTGTTCTATCCATTTTTGTCAGTATACATGAATTCTATTGCTTTCTGCACATTAACTTTGCACCTAGGCACCTTATTGAATTATTATAATAAATATTGTATGATTGGATCTTCCAGGTACACAATTTTAAAAATGCAAATGTGATAATTTACTTTCTCCTTTCTAATTATTATTATAATAAGTCTCTTTATCTCACTTAATTGCATCAGTTTGGACCTCTAGAATAATGTTATTTAATTATGGTGATAATATATAGTTATGATATTAATAAATTTATAAGAATTTTTATCCCCAAGCATGAAGTCAGTGTTTGGGATGAGATTGATATTTTAGCATGTAAAGAAAATATATTACTGTTTCTGTTAGTAAAAGTAGTTAAATTCAATCATACTAAATATGTTTTCTGAACTTAAGAGTTACCCTATGACTTTTCACCTTAGGTCTATTCAGATGATGAAATACACTAATAGATTTTCTAATACTAATACTGAAGCATCATGTCATTCCTGAAATGAACTCCACTAGGTCATAGCTTATAATGTTTTTTTACTGATACAAATCTTTTACATATTTATGGGGTCCATGTGAGTACTTTTACATGCATAGAATATGTACTGATGAAGACAGAGTATTTGGGGTATCCATCACCTTGAGTATTAATCATTTTTGTGTGTTACTAACATTTCAAGTCCTCTCTTCTAGCTACTTTGAAATATGTAATACATTGTTGCTAACGATAGTCACCCTACTCTGCTATCAAATACTGGGCTTATTTCTTCTAACTGTATGTTTGTACCCACTAACCAACCTCTCTTTGTCCCTCTCCCACCTGTACACTCTTTCCAGCCACTGGTATCTGTTATTCTATTCTCTATCTCCATGAGATCAATTTTTTAAACTCCCACACATGAGTGAGAATATGCAATGTCTGTGATTCTGTGCCTGGCTTATTTTACTCAGCACCCTGGCCTCAAGTTCCCTTCATGTTTCTGCAAATGACATGATTTAGTTCTTTCTGTACCCAAGTAGTATTCCACTGTGTATAGATATCACATTTTCTTTATAAGTTCACCTGTCAACAGACATTTAAGTTGTTCTCAAATCTTTGCTGTTGTGAATAGTGCTATGATAAACATATTTGTTCAGACATCCATTTGATATATTGACTTCTTTTCCTTTGGATAATTACCCAGTAGTATGATTGTTGAATCATATGGCAGTTCTAGTTTTAGTTTTTTGAGACATCTCCTTACTGTTTTCCTTAGTGGTTGTACTGATTTACACTCCCATCAACACTAAATGAGTTTCCTTTTCTCTGCATCCTCGCCAGCATCTGCTATTTTTTGTCTTTTTAATAATAGCCAGTCTAACAGGGGTAAAGTGGTATCTCACATGGTTTTGATTTGCATTTCCCTTATGATTAGTGATGTGGAGCATTTTTTTCATATACCTGTCGGCCCTTTGTATGTCTTTTTTCGAGAAATGTCTATTCCTGTCCTTTCCCCACTTTTTAATGGAATTATTTATTTTTTTAACTGTTGAGTTCTTTGAGTTCCTTATATATTCTGGGTATCAGTCTCTTGTCAGATGAATAGTTTGCATATTTTCTCCCATTAAATAGGTTGTCTCTTCACTCTGTTGATTGTTTTCCTTGCTGCGCAGAGGCTTTTTAGTTGGATCTAGTCCCATTTGTCTATTTTTGTAATAGTTACCTGTGCTTTTGAGATCATAGCCATGAAATCTTTGCCTAGACCAATGTCTTGAAGGGTTTTCCCTGTTTTTTTTTTCCTTTTTGTGTTGTGTCCTTGTCTGATTTTGGTAACAGGGGAACAGCCTCATGGAATAAGTTAGGGGGAGTTCCCTCCTATTCATTTTTTTTTGGAATAGTTTCAGGAGGATTGGTATTATTTTATATACTTTTGGTAAAATCTGGCTGTGATTCAATACAGTCCTGCCCTTTCTTTGTGGGGAGACCTTTTATTACTGATTCAATCTCACTACTCATTGGTCTGTTACAGTTTTCTATTTCTTCCTGATTCAATCTTGGTAGGTTATATGTTTCCAGGAATTTATCAATTTCTGGTAGATTTTCCAATTTGTCAGCATATAATTGTTCATAATAGTCTCTGAGGATCTTTTGTATTTCTGTGCTATCAATTGTAATGTCTCCTTTTTTATATCCAATTTTTTTTATTTGGTTCTTCTTTCTTTTCTTGGTTAGTCTAGGTAGTAATTTATCAATTTTGCTTATCTTTTCAAAAACCCAGCTTTTTGTTTTGTTGATCCTTTATATTGTCTTTTTAATGTTTCATTTAATTCTACTCTGATCTTTATTATTTCTTTTCTTATGCTAATTTTGCCATAAACTTTCCTCATAGCACTGCTTTTCCTGTATCCTATAGGTTTCCATATGTTGTGTTTCTTATGTTTCAAGAAATTTTTTGATTTTCATCTTAATTTCTTTATTGATCCAATAGTCATTCAGGAGCTTGTTGTTAAATTTCCATATGTTTGTATAGTTTCCAAAATTCTCCTTGTTATTGATTTCTGTTTTTATTCCCTTGTGGTCTGAGAAGATACTTGATATGATTTTGATATTTAAGAATCTGTTGAGAATTGTTTTGTGGCCTAACATATGGTGTATCCTGGAGAATGTTCCATGTACTGATGAGAAAAAGTCTATTCTGCAGTCATTAGATAAAATGTTCCATAAGTACCTGTGAGGTCCATCTGGTCTAAATTTCAGTTTAAATCCAATGCTTCTTCACTGATTTTCTGTCTAGATGATCTATCTACTGCTGAGAGAAAGTGTTGAAGTCCCTCACAGTTATTGTATTGGAGTCTCTTTCTTTAATTCTAGTAATATTTACTTTATGAATCTGGGTGCTCCAGTGTTGGATGCATATGTAGTTAGAATTGCTATGTCTTCTTTATGTATTGATCCCTTTATCATCATATAGTGACCTTCTTTGACTTTTTTAAAAATTATTTTTGGCTTAAAAATAAGCCAAGTTTTACCTGATATAAATATTGCTACTCCTACTCACTTTTGTTTTCTGCTTGCCTGGAATTTCTCTCATCTTCCCATTACTTTGAGTCCATATGTGTCTTTACAGATAAAGAACATTTCTTACAGGCAGCATATAGTTGGATCATGTTTCTTTATCCATCCAGCCAGATTATATCTTTTAAGTGGAGAATTTAATTCATTCACATTCAAGATTATTATTGATGTGAGGTTTTGTTGCTGTCACATTGTTAATTGTTTTCTGGTTATTTTGTATATTCTTTGTTCCTTTCTTTTTTTTTTTAATTGCTTGTCATTTTGTTTTGGTGATTTTCTGCAATAGTACCCTTATAGTCCTTTCTCTCCCTCATTTGTGTGTTTGTTTTACCAGTGAGTTTCATACTTTCATGGGTTTTCACGATGGTAAATATCATCCTTTCATTTCTGGGTTTAGGATTCCCTTGAACATTTCTCGTAGGGCTACTCCAGTGGTGATGCATTCCCTCAGTGTTCATGTTGGAAACACTGGGAAAGACTTTATTTATCCTTCATCTATGAAGGATAATTTGCTGGATATAGTGTCCTTGGGTGACTGTTTTCTTTCAGCACTTTGAATATGTCATCCCATTGTCCACTGGCCTGTAAGTTTCTGCTCGGAAATGCGCTGTTAGTCTGATGGGAGTTCCTTTATAGATGGTTAGACACTTTTCCCTTGTTGTTTTTAGAGTCTTTTCTTTTCTTTGACTTTAGACAATTTGATTATAATGTGCCGTGGAGAATATCTCCTCACATTGTATCTTTTTGGGGATCTTTGAGCCACCTATACCTGGATGTCTAAGTATCTTGCTAGACTTGGAAAATTTTCATCTAATATTTTATTAAATATATTTTCTTATCTTTGTACTCTCTCTTCACCCTTGAGAACACCAATGATTTGAGTATTTGGCCACTTTATGTTGTTCCAAAGCTCACAGAGGCTTTCCTCTTTTTTTTTTTTTTCATTTTTTTTCTTTATTTTTGTCTGACTGGGCTGTTTTCAAAAGATCTGTCTTTATGTTCTGGGATTCTTTATTCTGCTTGATCTAGTCTATTGTTGAACTTTTCCAATGTATTTTGTATTTCATCCAGTGAATTCTTCAGTTCCAGAATTTCTGTTTGGTTGTTGTTAATTATCTATCTTCTTTGTAAATTTCTCATTTATATCCTTATTGTTTTTCTGATTTCCCTGTATTGGTTTTCAAAATTCTCTTGTTTCTCACCTCTTTACAACTGGTATTTTGAATTTTTCACTGGGATTTTGTGATTTCTTTCTGATTAGCATCTGTGGCTGGAGAATCATTGTGTTCCTTTGGAGCTGTCCTTTTTCTTTGCTTTTCATGTTTACTGTGTCCTTAAATTGATATCTGTGCATCTGGTATAACAGTTGTTTCTTCTGATTTTTTGAATTTGCATTTATATGGGTAGACTTCTTCCTGAAGATGCAAGTATGTTGTTGACTGGGAAGGGCACTTTGGCTTTGATTTTGAGCACATGCTACAGAGACTACTATATAGACTTTGTATAATTTCTTTCACTATAAATAGCATTAGTAGTATTTGTGTCCTCAGTGGCAGTTATTAGTGGAAGTTGTTGTGAAGTTTTGCTATAGACTGGGATGTCAGGTGGGCCAGTCTTCAGGCCCCAGTGGTAGCAGCAGTAGGTAGAACATGCCTGTCCTTGAACTCCAGAGCAGTGTATGTTAACTCTGATGTTAGCAGGTCCAGGTGGGCTGATTTGGGGTCCGAAACGTGGCTTGCTCAGATGCCAATAGTGGCAGCAGTGGGCCAGGCAAGTAGGTGGGATCGATGTGGATGATAGCAGTAGCAGTGGTAGGGCAACCTACTAAAACCAAGTGGTCCATGCTGGTGTTGGCAGCAGCTGCAGTGGGTTGGGTGGGCCAGTCCCCTGGCCCGTTGGTGTTGTGTGTGGGTGCCAGCTGCGGCAGTATTGGAGGGTTGGATTGGCCCAACCTCAGACCTCAGGAGAAATGTTCAGGTGCAATGATGATGGATTGGGCTGAGTGATCCCCATGGCCCTGGACTTGTCCTCAAGCCCTTTGGTAGCACATTCAGGTGTGGGCTGTGACAGGCAGGGCTGGGTGGTTCCCAGGCTGCTAGTGGAATGTTCAGGGTGGAGCAGTGGTAGCTGCACTGCAGGCTTGCCACTGGTAGGGCAGGGCCACTCTCACTGAGAGCAGTGTAGGCAGGCAGATGAGGGGTGAACAGTTTGCTTGCGCCTCAGTTTTGCAGATGCCCACAGCACGGTGGTGGGGTTTGTCCTCGGAGCACATGAAGGTGCCAAGCCTCCACGTCCCTCCTCTCCCTCCCTGGCGCAGCAGTGGCAGCACTGGCCTCAGGGCAGGCTGCAGTCCTTTGGGGTCTGAGCTCCCAGAACAGCACCGTGCTGTAGCCGCTCAGGGGTCAGGAGCCTGTGGCACTAAGCGTGAGTCCCCTCTCTGGAGCAGCGCCTCTGCACAGTCTCGAGGCAGCTCCCTGTGTTAGCCTGGAAGCCCAGCAGCATGGAAGGGCTCTTCCACAGCTTAGGATTGTAGAAGTCCATGGCGAGAGTGTGGCGTCCTGGGGTCTCTCACTTACCCTTTCCCCTCATCTGGGAGCTAATTATGGCTCCCAGCTGATCCCACATAGCATGCTAATTTTTAATGTGCTGATGGATTGCGTTTGTGTGGTAAGAAATAAAGTGTGTGTGTGTGTGTGTGTGTGTGAGAGAGAGTGTGGTCTTTTTTCAGGCTATGTGCTCACTCATATGTTCCTGCATCAAAATAATTTGGAAACTGTTTTTCTTTTCTGTGCTCTGGAATAGCATTCCAGGTATCTGATATGCACAGATGTGGTAGAAATCTCCTGTGAAGCCATTGGCTTGGGTTTTTTGTAAGGTATAGCTTTTTAAACATTTTGTATAATTTGCAATTGGTCTGATTAGATTCATTAGCATTCATTTTGGTATATTGTGTCTCCTTAAGGAAGTATAAATTTATGCACGTTTCAAATTTATTTACATAGAATAAAGCAAAATAGTTTCTTATGCTTATTTTAATTAATCATTTTAATTTAATTATGTCTGTGGTCATTTTCCTTTTATCATTTTTTATTATATATACCAGCACTTTTTCTTTTTTAGGCTAAAAAATAATCTCTTTTAAATGAAACAAACTTTTTAATTTTTTTACTATTTTCATAGTCTTTGTTTTCTGATTATTGAATCTAGTTTTGTATTAATTCATTCCTCCGTCTTACTTTGTGATCCAACATGACGGTCTTTTAATAGATGAGTTTAATCCATTTGCCTTTATAGATATGGAAGCTCAGTCCCCTGTCATTTATCCTTCTCTGTCCGTTTCCCCTTCTCTCCTCCTCCCATTTACACGTTTGCTGTCTCGCCAGTGTGAGTGTTCACGTTCATGTTCTCACATGGAATTATGCCTCTGCTGCATGCTTGATTTCTAAGTGCTTGAGGATGTATTTTAAGCCTCAAACATTACAGATAATGGAATCAGTGCATGAACACTATCTCCTACCTCCCCCTTCCCTTCTTTGTTGGATTAAATCTCTCCACATTTTCTTCCTGGTTTTTAACATTTATGTTCTGTTTTGAAAACATAATTCTGAGGTTTGCCACAGTCTTTGTCCATCAGTGAAGCAAAGCCAAGACCCCAAACACGCCGTTCACCTTGTTTCTGGTTTTTCCTCCCAGGCATCTGCGGGAGCGTCTAGTATTCCCCTTAGGTTCTTCAAGAAGGGTCCTTGAGGAAAATGCTCCTTGTGTTCTTGAAAGTTCAAAACTTTTTGTCTCTTCCTTCAGGCTTTAATTAAGTAAGGATGGATAGAAATTTTCTTGGATCAAACTTTCCTTCTTTAGGGTTTTTTAGGTGTTGGTTCTTGTGGGAAAGTCTACAAGTGATTTTCACCCACAGGGCTCCTCATCTCCGAAGCCCAGCTCTCTCTGAGACCTGCGAGCCCGGCGTGCACCTTCTCCACCTTGCCCCGGTGGAAAGTCCTGTCTCCATGATATGGCTTAAGATTTTAGGTGCCTCTGAGTTTCACTGGACATGGAGTTTGCATTTCCGTACTTTGATCTTCTCAAGATGATTACGTAGTTCCCAATCAAGAAGATGTAAACGTCAACTTCATGCACCACGCTCAAAGTACCGCTTTGTGCTTTGATATTTGGGTTTTAGACATTGGAATGGAATTTAATCGTTTCTAGTCATTTACATAGTTAGAGGACAAAAGTCTTTATTCTGTAATATGTCACATCAATAATCTTTATATAATGTATATATGCACATACAGAATTCAAACTTATTTGTTTTCAAGTTGAAGTTGAAGACAAACTAGAATGTCAACTAATGAACCTATTTTCCCTTCCCTTCCCTAAGGATGAATATAAAATAAAAAGTTTTGTGCCTAAATGTCTTTGGTGGATCACTTAAAGATTTTTGTGAATTTTAAATATAATATATGAGAAAGTAGCTTGAGAATTTCAAAGCATAATACAAATGTCAGCCTTATTATTAGTCATATATATTGTAAGGAGAAAGAAAAAGACTAAAATAAGGTAGCCAGTCTTGACCCTGAGAGATAAGAATGCCAAGGTCTGGGCTAACTACTGAATGGGCTATTTTTATGGAAAGACAGCCCCAGTAAGCTCTCAACTCTGCCATGTCAGAATCATTAAATTTCTTTTTAAAAGCCAATGAATTAATCTAAATAAAAATAGTAGAGCTTAGCATTCTGAAGTACAAGAGAGAGGTATTCTAACCAATGCCTTGATTGCAGTAAGGAGACTGACATAACATTTTGAGTTTACATCACATGTTAAATTTACAGACCATTTTACTCCTCAAAATACTGCAACAACCTTTCCAAAAGAGCTGTTTTGTTAAGACTGCATATAGCAGTAATTAGCTGCATCCTTTTCAAGGGAACATTTCCAGTTTTACGGCTTTTATAAAGCCTTTAATGAAGAAAATTAATTTCAAAGAATTAGATCAGGCTAAAATCTGTATTCCTGACCGAGAGAAGTGGGATAAATTGATTATTTTTCACTGGATGGCTTGACAATAGTTTGGGTTTCAAAGAGTAAGGAGACATCACAGGGATGAGAGTACCTGGCACAGTGTGGAGCCTCCAGGACTATGGGGTGGAGGGTGTGTGTACACAGGGACACACGCCAGGTTCCTGAACTGCCTCCTCAGCCTCTAGCCAGACTTTGTTCTATTTTAAATAGCTGTTCTGATTACTTTAGGAAGTGGGGTTCAGAGCAAAATGATAACCAAATCCAATGAAAACAGAACTTTCCTCCAGGCACTATCTGTACAGTAGGATGGGTTAAGATGCTCTCTGAGGAAGTGTAGGTGATTAATGATCTATTTTTAAAATCGTACTTCAAAGCGTAGGATCTCCATCTGGACTCTGCTCAGCACCCACAGTGTACTGCCATCTGTGAAATGGAGCATGTTTATTTCTCTAGAAATGAACTAGTCGGTTGCCATTTCTTCACAAGGAATAAATGCAGGGAACTTGTTTGCAAACAAAACAGGAACTAATGGAGATTCCTTGAAATTAGGCTCTATAAGGTGTGCAGCACTGCAGAGCTCAAGTGTTTGATATTTTGAAGATTTGCACTGTCCTATGTTTTCTTTTGTTTACTTGCTTTCCTTTGTTTAAAGATAGCTCGTGTCAGGGGCTGACTTGTCTTTCGGAAGGGAAATGACCGAGAGAAAGTCTGAGCCCCTTGCCGTCAGCCCTGTGGAAGGACAGAGCGCCTCACAGACACAGTTTTGCCCCATGTGTGATTGAGCAGTAACTTCCATGAATAAAGGAAAAACCCACAGTACCTGGCGCCCAGGAGGCACACGGTGAACACACCATGTCATCACTTCTAAGTCACACATATTTTTCACATTTAACACTTCTGAAGTCTGGGCGCACCTTTCAACTGATGGCTCCTGCAGTTATGACTGGCACATTCTTCTTCAGAGAGGTACACTCGGCCTTCCATGCTGTCTTATATTTGATGAATGACCACAGTTGCTAAATAACTGAAGATAGTGCTGTAGGGACATGAATTAACCATGAGACCTTCCAATTTACCTTGTAGGAAATGAAACCCTTCAATGATCTCTCATTAAATGTAAGAATCAGCATTTCAATTTGCTCCCTGATTCATGAAAAGGAAATTCAGATTCAAAATAGACAAAGGCCTTTACAAGGACAAAGATTTCGTGAGAACTTCACACAGAGGAAGAGACTCACATCTGTGTCTATTTCTACACCACAAAGTGATGGAAAGGTGTGCAATTTGCAGTGAAAAAGATGGTATTTATATAAATAACCTGGATATTTTAAGATACGTCCGCCTTCCCACCTTGGTTCTTAAGCCAAGATTAGCCAAATTTAGAGGTGTTTGCTTTTAGCCTGTAGTATACATATGGTTATTTTACTTCTGTCCTTTGTTTCTTGCATGTGATTCAAGACTTAGCTTCTTTGGCCTGGTGTACTGGCAGCCACGTTGCTCCTTTCTGTTTATCCTCATGTATCTAAACTGCAAACTAAACCCAACTGCAAGAATTGGTTACTAATGTCTAACAGGAATCTGTGTGTGCGTGAGAAGGCTCCGTGGAAGCCTCTTGCTCTTTTTTTCAGGCTGGGCATGCCAGGAGCACTGGCAACTGGTGCTTTCCTCTGGGACAGTCTCTGGATTTGGCTGGAGGTCTGACAATCAGCATCTCCTGCTTACGGGCACCAGGTGCTATAATAAATATTAGGCAAGGAAAACAAATGGAGTATTTTTCTCTGCACATATTTGGGAGTCTATACAGCTCCCACCCTCCCAGGACTGATGAAGAAAGAGTCTACACGTGGCTTTATGAAGCATCGTGGCCCGGTGTTTGGGGAATGGAGGCAGATCTGGAGACCCTCTGTGAGATAAAGATATGCAAACTTTTACTTTGTCTTTACGCTAATCTCCTGCATTATATTTACAGGGTGTGATGCGCATAGCATGTTTCTACTGTATGTACAATATAAGCATTCATTACGGAGCCAACATTTTTCACAGGCAGTGTTAACTCTGCAATGTCAGGATGCAAACTGTGTCACATGTTGTTGCATACAAATATTGCTCCCATTTAGGACTTTGCACACATGTATGTATTTTTCACAGATGCAATATGTAGAAAGCATTAGAGTATTTATTTTACTATAAAAAGAGACCATGGCTTTGCTGCAGAAAATGAGGGAGATCATTTAGCAAATTGCAATACTAAGCTCTAAAAGCAACATTGTGGGAAGATTTATGTTAATATTCTCCATGTGTGTGTCAGGATATACAGCTACCACGATGAGCTCTTGCAGCTTTGGAAATGATTGCCAGAGTCATTACAGTTCTATTAAGCTTACTCGATTTGAATCTCCAAATAATCTTTTTCTTTCTTTAAGCAAATGAGGCTGAAGTTATATATAACATAACTGGAAGGAAGCTATGGCATTCTTGAGCAGTCTACTGCAGGCTTACAGTTTTAAAGCAGTCCTGTGTAAATGTGGGTAAAGAGACTTTAGAATGAAGCCAGGTTTGCTGGGAGGTTCTTTGAGGTTTGTGAGTGTGGGCCAAATATTGAGGAAATCAGGGCTGAGGTTTGGGTTGGATGGGGGCCAGTGAGTTCACAGTCAAGGATGGAAACAATATAGAATGTGATAGTTTTACATGGTTTTTCATCCAAAGCAAGGTAAGAGCTTCAGAGGGCAAACCACCAGGAGCCAGTCAAAGAAAGGATCCATAGAACCATCATGGAGTTCAGTGACACCTCCTAGCACAGGGTGAGCAGAGTGCCCATCACCAGGTCCATGGGGGCCAGCCACAGCCAGGGAGGTGTGGGGCTTCTGTTGCTGTCAGACCTGTGTGGGATTTCAGCCAGAAAGCAGAAGAGCTCCCCTGGACTTTCACAATTTACCTAAAATGATGGTTTTGTTTCCTGGTGCATTGCTGGTGTGGCCCCAGTTGTAATATCCACGTGCCAGCGCATCCAGTGTGGCGTGAAGGCACGCCAGAGCCTGCTGGACAGGTGGAAGGAGCTATGTCACAGATGCCTGCTTTGAGGCAGGGGATTGCAATCTACATCCATGGTCTGTAAACATTCTTAAGGAAGACACCACTACCAGTGCAATATTTTAAAGCATTCTGTGAATTTAGAGACTTGTTTATAAATTAGTGAATATTCTCTTACACAGGTACATTTTGTACACCAGACATTTAAATGTGATAGAAATTTCTAAAGGTTAACATAGAAATGAAATAAAATAATAATTTCACCTGCAAATGTGGCCCCTATTAGGCATGTTAGCCATTCACTTTCTTGTCCTCTCAAGCTCATATCATGAGCATTTTCTCCAATCGTGGTTTCTCCTGTGAGGGTCAGTTAGATGTGGATAACATAATCAGTAAACTGCAGGCACATGTACACAGCCCGTGATGCATAGTGTGTGCCAAAGTGACCCAGTTAGCAAGGATATGCCAGCCACCTCCGGCAGCGTGAAAGTGAGCAACAGGCCCAGCAATGTGAGCAGAGCCTAACGTTTTTCTATTTGTAGACAAAGGCAAATGTGAGTAGGAGGAGAACTTTGCATACTTTCAGCCAGCTCTCCATGCCAGTGCTTAGAAGAGAAGACAAGGATGAGATGACCACGGACCGCGGTCCCGCCGCAGCAAGCATTGTTTTTTTTTTTTTATATGTATTATTTATTTATTTTATTTATTTCAAGAAAATATGAGAGTACAAACATTTTGGTTGCATTTTATATCTTTTCCTCTTCCTAGCAAGGGTTAGAGGTATGCCTTTCCCTCCACAATGCTCACCGCATCCCTCAGATGTTGGTCTAGCCCCCCAACCCCCGAATCCCTGGTGAACACCACCACCATTTGAGCACCATAGTGTTAATCAGTCAGTACCAATTTGATGGTGAGTACATGTGGAGCCCAATCTTCCGATCTTGTGTCACCTCACTTCGGGTAATGGGCTTAAGCTCAATCCAGGATAATGTAAGCGGTGCTACCTCACTCTCGTTTCTTAGAATTGAGTAATATTCCATTGTAAATATATACCAAATTTTAATAATCCACTCATGAATTGACGGGCACTTGGGTTGTTTCCATATCCTTGCAATAGTGAATTGTGCTGCCGTAAACATTCAGGTGCACATGTCTTTATTATAGAATGTATTTGGGTAGATGCCTAATAATACTATTGCTGGGTCAAATGGTATTTCTATTTTTACATCTTTGAGGTATCTCCAAATTCTTTTCCACAAAGGTTGCACTCATTTGCAGTCCGACCAGCAGTAAAAGAGTGTTTCTGTCTCTCCACATCCTCGCCAGCATTTTTGTTTTGGAATTTTTTGCTAGAGGCCAGTCTCATGGGGGTTAGGTGATACCTCATTGTGGTTTTGATTTGCATTTCTCTAATGATCAGAGATGTTGAGCATTTTTTTATATGTTTGCTGGCCATTATTATGTCTTCTTTGGAAAAGTTTGTGTTCATTTCCATTGCCCATTTCTTGATGGGGTTGTTTGATTTTTTTTCTTGTTAATTCTTTTTAGTTCTAGATAGATTCTTGTTATCAGACCTTTACCAGAAGTGTAGAGAGCAAATATTTTCTCCAATTCTGTAGGTTGTCTATTTGCTCTAATGATAGTTTCCTTGATTGTGCAGAAAAGCTTTTTAATTTGATCAGATCCCATTTGTTTATTTTTGTTGCTGCTGTGATTACTTTGGGGGTCTTCAAGAATTATTTGCCTAGACCAATGTCTGAAAGGGTCTTCGCAACATCTTCTTCTAGGATTCTTAAGGTTTCATGCCTTAGGTTTAAGTCTGTTATCCATCTTGAGTGGATTTTTGTGAGAGGTGAAAGGTAGGGATCCAGATTAATTCTTCTGCATGTAGCTATCCAGTTTTCCCAGCACCATTTATTGAAAAGAGATTCTTTTTCCCAATGTATATTTTGTCTGCTTTATCAAAGATTAGGTTACCATACGCAGATGGTTTCATCTCTGGAATCTCAGTCCTGTTCCAAAGATTGATGCCTCTGTTCTTGTGCCAGTACCAAGCAGATTTAATTATTATTGCTTTATAGTACAGCTTGAAGTCTGGAAGACTAATGCCTCCCAGTTTGTTTTTTTTACTTAAGATTGCTTTGACTGTATGAGGTTTTTTCTGGTTCCATACAAAGTGAAGAATTATTTTTTCTAGATCTG
>VBSM01003157.1:1266756-1300350 GCA_008086735.1 Cheirogaleus medius
GGTATGGCACTGCATCTACTGTGGACATGACCACCCAGGGGTATGGCACTGCATCGACTGTGGACATGACCAGTTGCAGATGGGACCTTATTTGGGTCTAAGTTTGAAGGGTCCAGGTGGTGGGGGTGGTGGTGCTGGCCTTTCTTTTCTGTTATGCTATGTTGTTTATTTGGCTATAAAATGTCAAGTGGGCAATTAATATAAACTTATTATTAGTAGATTCCATTATTAGGGAATCCTGTCATGCACTGGGAATGGTTACTTCTCACAGAGGGCTCAGTCCCATGGGACTTATTTGAGAGCCCTTGTCTATGGCGTCAGGATGTAAAGAATCAACTTCTTGCCTGTGTGGTTTGGACTCAATCTCAAAGCCCTTTCTCATGGAGCTCTGACCTTTGACACACAAAACCATACTTCCTTCCCTTCGACTCCCAGAGGTCTTGGTGTGTATAAATTGAGGACTAAGTTTCACTTGAGAATTTCCTAAGAAAACAACCTGGTGACTGAGAAGACATGGCCCCCACAGGCATGTGGTGGCTCTGTTACGTGCAGAGTTTCAAGGACAGATGGGTGGTCAAGAAACTGTGCCTGACGCTGTCCCATTTTTATCGAATTTGTGAGCAGATCGTTTCATTCCTGACCCTGTGCTTTCCATCAGCAGGAAGGCTGGTGGTCACTGCCACTCTCCCGGCTGGCACTGAGCCACGTTGCCTCATGAGAAGGTCCGACTGCTTGTTCTCCTGGAGCGTAGAGACCAGGTGATTGAGTTCCTTCTGAAGGCAAATGGAAAACACCAAAACCACAGTTCCAGCTGAGTTAGAATTCCAGAGCTGTGAAATGCCTAACAAAATGGAATAAGGTGCTAATTAATTTCATTAGAGTTTAGTTCTTGAAGGGGCCACTTGTAGATAACGTCAGTACAGAGTCCACGGGTTGTCCATCCTGAGCTCAGCAAGGACCTGCCATCGTCTTAGGCTGGGAAAACTGCCCCGGCAGCACTGCAGTCCGGCGCCGTGCTCTGTGCAGTCCTGTCCCTAAGGCCGGCACGCTCACACCACCAGCACAGCCGCGACGCTGCTCCTCGTACCCTCCCACCTCCTTGACCAGGAGCACCACCCCACACCTGCTGTCAGTGCTGGGTCCTGGGGACTCACTGCTGCCTTCTTTGGAGAACTGTCCCTCAGCCAGTGGGTGTCACATTGCCAGGGATGGTGGGGTGTGTGTCCTGCATGAACCGCACCCCCCAAAGCTAGCACACTTGCCTCATGAGAGGCAAGGCGCCCCTCGAAGATCAGGCCAAGGACAGACCTCCTCTAAGACCGCAGCCTTGCTCAGCCCTTCCCTGCCCTGTCCTGCTCCCTCACCCACTCACAGGACGTCCTCCGTAAATCAGACACACTCAAAACCCTGTTCTGGATCTGCCTCTAGGGACCCCACCCCAGGACGCTGCTGGGGCCCTTGCCAGTGTCGGTGGCCACTGCTGGAGTTAGTGTTTGACGCTCTCCACCCTCAGAGTTCCCGCCCTCATCATGCCTACGTGGGGGCTGATGCCTTGTCAATCCAGGAGCCTGTGCGCCACCCAGGGAAGGGGCCACAGAAGCCCACACACCTGGAACATCTGCAACCCCTCCATATCAGGAGCACCCCAGAAGCAGCTGCCATTGTGTGGGCTCTCCCTGGACCCTGGTCGTGGGTTGACTGAAGACTCTGGCAGCACTGGGTTCTCAGGGGAGTGTGCTTGTGACATTTGGATGCATCTTTCAATGGGAATAACATTTCAATGGTGGTTAGATACTATAATAGTCCAGGTTAGCCACACTCTGGACTATTTATTCATTTAGTACCTACCAGAAGAAAATGGACTTTTATCACCTGCACTTACCAGTTTATCATAAGAAAATGAATATATTACCTAAATATATTATATAACAAATGAAAGATAATTATAATCATGTTCACTTGGTTATTTCAACTGAACATTAATTTACTCTTGAACTTTCTAGTAGCAAAGGCAAAAAGAAGAAAAACATGACGGTTGTATAATTCTCATTACTGATTGCAAAAATAAGGCCATTTTGTCAGGAATGGACAACTTTTTACAGGCAAAAAATTCTCTAACCACATGTGGCTCCCTAAATGAGGAGCATTGTGTCTGTCTATCGAGAGCTATGAATCCAAGTTCTGAGATTGCACCCTATTTTCAAGCTGACAACTTAGCCGATCAGTTTCACGAATGCTGGCAGAAGACACAAGCCTACTGGGCCAGACACAAAGGACATTATTACTCACAGAAATAGCAACATTCAGAAACCAGCATTTTCTTATACTGGTTCCCTGAGTCCCAGATTCCCCAGGTGACAGAGAGGACCAGGTAACCCCAGCACACACAGTGGGTTGCATAACAGGATGCAACCTTAACTTCATGTGCTGGCAGTAATCACATCTGAGCACCGCTCCAGAGAAAACACTGTCTTCCAAGGCTAGAAAAACATTCCGGAAAAGGTAGGTCAGAACAGAAAAGCAGCCAGTGATCCTATGTGTACGATGTGCAGACGCCCATGGAAAATTGCCTCCCGACACACTGAACAAGAGTTTTACAGACGACGCATGACAGTCATCCATTGGCCAATCACAGATGAGCCTCGGTGAAATCCAGGGGTGTAAATCCAAAACTCACCTTCCTGAAATGTATCACAGAGCTAGTTAACGTGATACATCAATAGAGCTTTCTGCAAACACAATTTGGTTCCCCATAGAAGTTAGAAAACCTGGAGCAAGGGTGCTCAGAAGTATTTCCACGTGTGTTTGCGATGTCTAAATGGTTTTCCTTGGCTTCTTGTCGGGAGCTGGAGAGCAGTGCGTGCCTGCAGAGGGCGCACGTCGTGTGGATGCGAGCAGCATGCAATGCTTCAAGTACCAGCTGAACAAGTGGAAAACTTAGCATTTGTCTCCATTTAGGGGTCTAAGTTAACTTGTTGACTCAATGGGTTAGTCTCTTGCAAGAATATGGCTAACAGGAGTGTTTGGGTCACACTAAAATTTTTTTCAGCCAGCTGCTTAGTTTCTATTTAAGTAACAGCAAAAGTGCTTGAAGGAGCCTGAAGAGTCCTAATCCGAAAGCCTGGGTGTGAACCACCAGTTTGTGAGGGGGCTTCAGGAAGTGCATAACCCACTGCAGTTGTGAGTACAGTTTTGTATGTGTGTCCATGGACGTTTTACTCTGAGGGGTAAAGGATCTTTAGGTCTTCACAGATCTAACATGGTTAGAAACCCCCCAAAAGTTAAGCAGCACCACCAGGGAGAATAGAAGGCACTTTGGGGCCAGAAAATGAAATGTAAGGGCCATCATTAAAGTTTGCTGACTAGACCTCGAGAGAAATATTTACTCCCCCAAGGTCTGGGTCCAGAGGTTTTTATCCTCTGACCTCCACAAGTAGCCACCTGATAATCAGGCCTCCTGAGGCCGCGGGGCCTGTGGGCTTGCTCCTGGCTAACAGATTCCTTTGGATATTGTCTGCCAGGTGCTTCAGGGAAGCTGGGCAGCCCCAGCCCTAGGGCAAATCCTTGTCAGTTTGAGCCAACCCTGATTTCTATCCATTTGCCAGCCTTGGGGTGGACAAAAGGAAGTAAGGGTGGTGGTAGTGTCGTTCTGGAGAAAGTTTTCCCTTCCCGCTCCTTAAAAGGGTCACATAAGCTGTCATTCTGTCTTTCTTCCCTCTGCTGTTGCTCGGTGAGGACGCAGTTCCTGGCGCTGCTGAAGCCAGGCTAGAAAGACTCGAATGAACCCGGGTTCCTGGTGAGGCTGCGGGGATGGATACTCCATTAAAAAGGCAGTTGCCTTGCAGGATTTTGTCATGTGAAATAACACTTCCTCCTCTTTGAAGCCATTAGAAGTAGGTCTGTTATTTATGACCCAAATCCCCCCAACTAAGGGGAAAGGAGGAAACAGGGAGTTGCTCCGTGGGTGCGAAGCTGCAGTCAGGCAAGACGAACTAGACGCGAGCCGCGCAGCACGGGTGCCGTGTTGCAGATTTACACGTTTGTTAAGAGAGGGGATCTCATGCTAAGTGTTCTCACCACAAAAATACAAACAAAACACCACAAAGGGACAATGGAACCTTGTGTATGTGCTGGTTATATCTGTTACTTTCAGTGTGGTGACAGTTTTGTTAAGTCCACACTCATCAAATTATATACATTAAGTATGTTCAGTTTCTTACATATTGATTCTACTACCATAAAGAAGTTAAAAAATAACCCTAACTAATATACTTGCCACCAAGATGACGTGGGAAAGTGCGAGACGTGAGGTAAACTGGAATTGGGAAGTCAGCTTGTTGTGTTGTCTGTGTTTCTAACCACGATCTCTAAACCCGACAGCTCCAGCGATTCCTGTACGAAGCAGTCATTCCTCGTGGTAACCGTGGGGCAGTGTTTGTGGCTTAATGACTCCTGAAAAATAATTTTAAAGGATATGTAGCTTTTTTGGGTTAAATCTAGGATTGGCACAAATTAATCAGGTACTGGTTGTGGAAAGGGAGAAATAAGAAAAGATGATAAAAATGACGGAGGCTGGAGCCGAGAGACTCAGGTCCTGGGCTCCCGCTCCTGGGCCCCACTCAGCAGCCCCATGCCCTCCTCTGGTCCCTCCTAGGCCTCCGCTCTCTGCAGCATCCCCAGCCCTGGGCCCCCCTCCTTGTCAGGCCTGCAACTCTGCCCTCTTCTGTGACATCACAAGACACACAGCATCATTATCATCTTCTTGTCTCTCTTTCCCGCTAGTCGGTGAGCCTCATGCAGAGTGTCTGTGGGCCACCATTATGAACACTCTAAAAATAATGATCACTAACGATTTTTGGTGTTTATGGAGCCCTTACCATTGGCTAAGTATTATTCTAAACACTTCACATGCATCTCTCATTAATCCTCTCTCAGTGAGAGACCGGTAGGGGCGTCACCCTTATTTTATAGGTGAGGAAACTCAAGCACAGAGAAGCTAAGTAACTTACTTAAGGCACCACAGACAGGAAGTGGGAGAGCCAGGTCATCAGTGAGAAAATAGCAATGATTTTTTGAGTGAAGCAGTTCTAATTCTTTAAGGTAGGTACTTTTATGCTTACTTTATAGAAAAACAAACTGAGTTGCAAAGGCATGAGCGCTTGCCCAGGTTTCACAGGTAGGGTCGGCTGCAGAGCTGCCTGAGAGCTCAGGGTGCCCCACCAGGGAGCCCATGACCCTCCCCCTCTAAATGGCTCACTCTGTCTGGCTCCATATGGATTAAACTGTTTCCATGCATATCCTTTTGTTCTAGGACCCTCTTGGGAAGGAAAATATCTCTGAAAAGAAAGTTCATGTAGGGAGAAATCAAGCAACACAACAAAGGAATTTTGCTATTTCCTCTGTAATGGGATTTTATCTATAGGAAATATAGACACGTGCCTTGTCATTGGGTACTTGAAGTTGATCAAATATACTTTAGGATTACCTCAAACTACTTGACAAATGAACCTTCTGAAAATATATTCTTATATTTCAAATGTTTAAGAAAATCTGTAAGTTATAAGAAAGATCAAATTATAAGGTGTACTATGAATTTTGTTAAATGACACATTCTCACAAGTACATTGCTTTCTGTAGTTTTGAAGCCAATGCCCTTACTTAAGATGTGTTTAATTGTCTGGGTCTGTTATGTGTTGGAGATAAAATGCTTGATTTAGTGATATTCTAGTGTTTAACAGACTGTTTTTTTTAAAAAAATATATATCTTCCTTGCAAAACATTTCAAAGCAATATTTGATATTAACCAGAAGTCAATTCAAGTAGATTTATAAACTGAAATAAATAGAGAATTCTCAAATATGGATTAAATAAAGGAAGGCAGGTTTGTATTTTAGTTAAATTTAATTTTTCATAGAAGCAAGCAGTGGGAGTTGATACTCTGGTCAATTTCTAAAATACTGAGAACTTTATTTCATGCTTTGCAACTTTTCTTTTTGTGTATATGATCTTCTACGAATAATTGCCTTTAGCTGAATATATCAACATAAGATAGCTGTTTAAGAATGTCAAATCCTTACTTTAAAGTTTTTTCTTGATTTTTAATTCTCATTTTCTGGCAAGGAATATTTAAATTGTTCTCAATGTAATATTGAAGGAATATAGAAATATATCAGCTGCAATAATCTGACACAGAGCTGAACAGTAGAGGGAAAACAAAATTTCAAAATAACAAAAATCAAAGCTCCAAATGAAAGTCCAAGTCTGATTCCTTAGGACTCATCAGTTCTCTTTCTTTTAATTATAGGAAAAGTTTGTGCTAACCTAGAAGTCCACAGTAAACAAATTCTGGCTTTTGTTGTATCATAGGAAAATCAGTAATATATATTTTGGAAATCCATGAGGTAATTTGGTTGTTTGTTACAAAACATACAATTAGATGTAGAAATTACAGATCTAGGAGTTCAGCTGAAACCAGAGATGCTTGTAAGGTAGCCTTCCAAATCTTTGATTCTAACTAAGGTTGAATTTTTTTTTAACTAATGAACAAAAATCTTTCGTAGAAAGAGCTCTGACAAAGGTTAAATTTTAGTGGACATGGATTGTAAAATCACAACATTTTTGGTCTTCCAAAAAGAATTTTGCCCCATGTCATGGCCCTATGAAGCTGAACAACCCTAAAGATCTTTCAAAATTCAATTTAAGGTGTTCTTGATAATGAAGATATTAATGGTTAACACATGAAAGAATGAATAAGTCACTTGATGATAGACTGCTGGATGAGGCTGATGGGAAACTAAGCCTGATGTCTAATTTTATAAATAAAACTTCAGGCTCATCTGTGTTGAGGAAAGATGATTGAGGAATTGATGAGATGTGGCTCATAAGATTATTATTTTATTATATTGCCCATTATTGCTATATTAAAGACAGAATTGATTTCAGGAGTTTTTGCCCTGAAGGAATATGTGAATTCATTAGTTTGCATATCAAGGGCTGCCTCACCTTGGGAGGGCTCTCAAAACTCTGGTAGATGCATTCCATGAGGTTTCTCTTATCTCAGATCTGTGACAACTCCCTGATCTTGAAAGACAAGACAGGTATATGCATGGGAGCTGGAACAGTGAGCGCCCTAGCCCAGAGATGAACCCCTGTGGTTATGAACAATTTAAAATGAAGAGCTGGGCTTCCTGCTTTCTCCTGACTGTCAGTCTCAAATCCACAATAACTAGATAAAAGAAATATAGAGCTGACAGGGAAAGTGGGACGCGGCCACTCACCTCCCTGCCGCTCCCACTCTGAGTCCCGCTGCAGCGCTCTAGGCCCCTCCATGGCCCCGCTGCTTGTGCGATCCTGATTGGATGATAAAGCTTGTTCCTGATTGGACATTATAGCTTGTTCTTGATTGGATGTTATAGCTTGTTGCTGATTGGTTGTTAATGCTTGTTGCTGATTGGATATTGAAGCTTGTTGCTGATTGGATGCTTTTTGAGTCCTACCAAAGGTATAAAAGCTGGAGGAGAACGGGGAAGAGGGGGTCAGAAGATCAGAAGTCAGCAGAGCATGCTGACGGAATAAAGGCTGTTCTCCACTCTCCACGTGCTGCTCGGTTATTTCTCTGGTCAAGAGCTGTTGCAAGAGCTGTTAACACTTGCTGACGTAGAGCTGTTACAAGAGCTGTTAACACTTGCCAGAACATTTTGGTTCTCTGACAGGGAAACCGACCGCGCTGGCACCTTGAAGCCACCAGATCGGATAGGGACGGCGGACAGCAGCAGCATCTCTCTCCTTCAGCGTCAAGAGCTGTTGGCCAAGGGCAATCTTGCCAAAGGCCTTGCTGAGGGAGGGGGAGCAGAGGCATGGACGGCGGACGGCCGGCTGACGAGCCTGGCACCGAGCAGCATCTCTCTCCTTCAGCACCAAGAGCTGTTGGCCAAGGGCAATTTTGCCAAGGCCTTGCTGAGGGAGGGGAAGCAGGGGCACTGACACAGGACGGTGGGTGGCCATGCTGCGACAGGCCTCCCAGCAGGTGCTGGTCTCCACAGCAGGAGGCTGAGCAGGTGGGTGCCGGGCTGAGTGAGCTGGAGCAGCAGCCAGGACATCTGACAAGGTAGGGTCCCGGGGACCTGCCCGAGTAGGCCTGTCAGTGGGATGGAAGAGGAGCCCTATCAGCTCCTAGGGGTAGGCCCATCGGAGGGACGGAAGAGGAACCCAACCAATTCCTAGGGGTAGGCCCGTTAGTGGGACGGAAGAGTAGCCCCATCGGCTCCTAGGGGTAGGCCCCTCAATGGACGGAAGAGGAGCCCCATCGGCTCCTAGAGGTAGGCCCCTCAATGGACGGAGGAGGAGCCCCATCAGCTCCTAAGGACAGGGATCACCCAGGGGAGGGAATGTGGAATGTGAGTGGAAGGATCACAGTGACTGCTTGTGGTCATTGTGTCTGTAGCCCCACAGCTATGGGGTTTGAGTGGGTCCTAACCTGGGGTTCTGTGGTGACATCATAACGGCAATTACACCTTAGCCAAGATGCGCCTAAGTTCCCTTGAGGGACGTAGCCAGGCCCCTACCTCTTGTCTACGGAAGAGAAAGGGGAGGAGCTGGAGTGGGGACCAGAGTCTGGGCAGGGACAGGGTTCAGAAAGGGAGTGTTGGTGGTGGTGTAGGGAACGGGAGCGCTGGTTAAACCAGTTAAAACATGGGAGGGTCTGAATCCAAGCCAACAGTTCTAAGGTGCAGGCTGATACATTTCATATGGAGAGTGGTGACTGAGACTCCACCGCTGGCATCACCACTTGTCCACCGGTTGCAGTCTGCCCCGGCCTTCCAGATGCCTCTGTGTGAAATTCAAGGTCCACTGCAGGTTTGGGATGATGGAACCATCCAGCCAGAGCAACCTGCCCTGTATTATCAGCCTTTCTCCACCACTGGCCTATTGAATTGGAAGCACCATACCCCGTCCTACTTGGAGAAACCACAGGCCCTTGTCGACCTCCTGGAATCTATCTCCCAGACTCACCATCCCACATGGGAAGATTGCCGGCAACTCCTGCTGACCCTCTTTAGTACTGAAGAACGGCGTTGGATCATGATTGGAACTTGGAAGTGACTGCAGGAATGGGCGCCGGTGGGCACCCTGGATGTGCAACAATGGGCATCACAAGTGGTGCCTGAGACCAACCCAGAGTGGGATTTCAACTCACCAGAAGGACAAGTGGCACTGGAGCGGTACTGAGAGGCTCTTCTCCAAGGAGTGCGGGAAGGGGCCAAAAAGCCAACCAACATGAACAAGGTTGCCTTAATTACCCAGAAGCCAGAGGAGTCACCCTATGACTTCTACGAGCACCTCTGTGAGGCATATCAAATATACACACCTCTTGACCTGGAGGCAGCAGAAAACCAGAGGATGGCGAATGCAGCATTCATCGGGCAATTGGCCTCCGACATCCAGAGGAAGCTGCAGAAACTTGAAGGGTTCGCAGGCATGAGCATTGCACAGTTAATGGAGGGGGCCCACAAGGTGTATGTCAACCAGGACCGGATAGCTCGGAGGGAGAAAGATCAGAGGATGAAGAAAAAGGCTGCCCTCCTGGCTGCTGCCCTCGGTAGACTCGACCCGTCCAAGCAGCCTGGACCCCCACAAAAGGAGGGAACCAGAGGATGGGCACCCCTGACAAGAGACCAGTGTGCCAATTGCAAGGGGTTTGGCCACTGGAAGAATGAATGCCCCCACAAGGGAAGTCAGCTAGTGCGGCTCAGACCCCCATGAAAGGGGGGAGCCAGAACACACCAGTCGCAAGGGAGGGCCCAATTCGGGACTATCCAGCAGAGCTAGTGAGGCTTGCTGGCATTGACTCCGAGTTGGGCCAACCGGATTCCTTCAGCCCTCGGGAACCCACAGTCAAGATGAAAGTAGGGGGCCAACAAATGACATTCATGGTGGACGCTAAAGCAGAACATACAGCTGTGACAACCCCCGTGGTCCCACTTGCAAAACGGGAAACAACTATAGTCAGAGCTATCGGGACTCGGGTAGCCAGAATGCACGAGGTCCTCTACGTGCCAGGCTGTCTGGTGCCTCTCTTGGGACGGGACTTGCTGAGCGAGTATGAGGCAGATGCCATCCAGAGGACCGAGGAGCTGAAGGAGGCCAAGAAGAAGCTGGCGGAGAAAGATAAGGAGTGCGCTAACCTGAGGCGCAACCACCAGTGGGCAGTGGAGTCCCTGCAGGCCTCCCTGGATGCTGAGACCCGGGCCCGCAGTGACCTGGAGTTGCAGCTGGGCCATGCTACCCGTCAGGCCACGGAGGCCCAGGCAGCCACACCGCTGCTGCAGGCCCAGCTGAAGGAGGAGCAGGCAGGGCAGGATGAGGAGCAGCGGCTGGCAGCTGAGCTCCAAGAGCAGGCGCAGGCCCTGGAGCGCCTGGCTGCGTGCGCTGCTGGCTTCTGAGCGGGAGGAGCTGCGGGCTGCACTGGAGCAGGGTGAGCGCAGCCGGCGGCTGGCAGAGCAGGAGCTGTTGGAGGCCACCGAGTGCCTCAACCTCCTGCGTTCGCAGAACACAGGCCTCCTGAACCAGGTGGAGGAGGCTGCCCAGGAGAGGCGGGAGGCAGAGGAGAAGGCCAAAAAGGCCATCACCAATACCACCATGATGGCTGAGGAGTTGAAGGAGCAGGACATAAGTGTACACTTGGAACGGATGAAGAAGACACTGGAACAGACAGTGCGGGAGCTCCAGGCCCGGCTTGAGGAGGCTGAACAGGCTGACCTCAGAGGTGAGAGGCAGGTAGCTATGGGGGTACTGATCCTTTACTGATGCAGACTGTGGGCCCCTGGCAGAGGCCAGTGGCCTGTTTGTTCAAGCGGCTGGACTTGGTAGCATCTGGATGGCTGCCTTGTCTGCGGGCACTGGCAGCAACCGTCTTGCTGGTCAAGGAGGTGGACGGGCTTGTGCTTGGGCAGGGTGTATGTGTGCAGGTCCTGCATGCAGTGGTGGCTTTGAACACATTGGGGCACCAATGGCTTTCTAGCGGTCAGCTGGCACAGTGCCAGGGACTGCTGTGTGGGGACCCACAAGTCACCATCAAGACTGTGGACCTTGAACCCTGCCACCTTCCTTCCTACCGGGCCAAGGCCCCCAGACCATGACTGTGCCGAGACCGTGGAGGAGATCTATGCAAGCCGTCCAGACTTGAAAGATAGTTCGTTGCCAGTGCCTGACCTGGAGCTCCACACGGATGGCAGCAGCTACATCCAGGATGGCAAACGGTTGGCTGGCTACGCAGTCACCACAGAGAGCGAAGTCATCAGGTCAGCCCCTCTGCCTCAGGGATGGTCAGTCCAGAGGGCAGAGTTATGGGTGCTCACCCAAGCCTTCAGGTATGCCCAAGACAAAAGGGCCAATGTATATGGATTGGCCCTGAATCTGGCTGGAAGCCAAGGACTGAATGGGACCACTGGTCTGGACTCTTATGGGAATTGGACTCGGGGCCTCCACCCCAAGAGACTGGACTAACTTGATTCTTGGTAATCCTTTTCTGGGTTTACATAGGGTGCCTCTGTGATCTTGGTTGGGGCTCTCTGGGGAAGAATGCTGTTACTATGTAAACCAATCAGGAATTGTAACTACCAAAGTCAAAGGGCTAAAAGATCCTTCTGATGATAACCATGGGAACCTGCTTGCCCAATGCAGTTGTTAGATTCATAGAGAGGTTGATGCCTCTGTGTAAACTGATAAGGGCATCAAAAGGGGAGAATGACAGGGAAAGCGGGACGTGGCCACTCGCCGCCTCCCTGCTGCTCCTGCTCCGGGTCCGCTGCAGCGCTCCAGGCCCCTTCATGGCCGCGCAGCTTGCGCGATCCTATTGGGTACTTTTTGAATCCCACTGTTCCTGATTGGATGTTAAAACTTGTTCCTGATTGGATGTTATAGCTTGTTGCTGTTTGGATATTGAAGCTTGTTGCTGATTGGATGCTTTTTGAGTCCTACCAAAGGTATAAAAGCTGGAGGAGAACGGGGAAGGGGGGTCAGAAGATCAGAAGTCAGCAGAGCGTGCTGACGGAATAAAGGCTGTTCTCCACTCTCCACGTGCTGCTCGGTTATTTCTCTGATCAAGAGCTGTTGCAAGAGCTGTTAACACTTGCTGATGTAGAGCTGTTACAAGAGCTGTTAACACTTGCCGGAACAGAGCCACTATATCTCTCTGTTACTCCTCTGTTAATTGATAGCTATCTCTTAAAACTTAGAAGTTAGTCCTTGAAAGATTTTGTAACTGTTTGTTCACATAGAATAGATTAGAAATTGTTAGAAGCCCTTTGAAAAAACTTTTAATCCAGACTGAACTGCCTGTTATTATGTAAATCTTGCTCCCAGACAGAACTACCTGTTATGTAAATCTGTTACCCATAGCAACGGAACTACCTTCATTATGTAAATCTGTTACCACTGGCAACTGATAACTGTGATTACAAAATCTATGTAAAACTAACCTCCTGGCCTCACTCCTGATGGAGAGGCAGAGGAGACCCCTGAGTACCCTTGCTTTTTCTTAATATAAATCTATAAAGCTATACCTTCATCTTTGTGTATTCTTTTATTTCCATTATTCTCTCTATGTCCTATTAATTTCTTATCCTCTGTGACGACCACTACCTAAGGGACCCGGTTTCTCATGGGGAGAAGTAGCTGACCTGCCTGCAGCCTGCCTGCAATCTGTTTATGTATTTTCTAAGAGTGATTTTGTATTATAATGGCAGAGCAGAATCTTTGCCACCAAATGGACCACAAGGCCTAAAATACTTACTATCTTTACAGAAAAAATTTGTCCGCCCCTAGACTAGATAATCAGTGAATAGAACTATATTAACAGAAGAAAATGCTGGCAAAGTCATTTCCTCTACTCCCACCCATCCATGCTGGGCACATGTGTGGGAAAACATTCCCTCGCCACCTAGAACTCTTAATTTTTGAAGTTAACATCTTTGCTTTTTTGATCTGGAGTTTAGATTTGAGATTTTTTTCGTCACCGTTTCTAGGCTTGTAGATACTATGTTTTACTTTCTGAGTTTCTTTTTTTTTTTTCAGAAAAAGATTTTATTATATATCACTACCAATTTTATATAAATAGATAAAAAGTGAGAGCCCCACTGCTCCCTTTTCCTCAGGGGCAAAGCCATAGCACCGAAGCACCTTCTTTCCTTCTATTCTTAATCATCGGTGAGTCTGATGGCCCAGAGAGGGCTCTGCCTTCCTTCCCCCAAGGTCACACGGCAAGGAAGTAGGGGGTGGATGGAGACAGGAGGGGACCTAGGTGGGCAGACAGCCCCACACCACTCCTTGGAGTCCTGGGGGACCCAGGCCTCAGCTGCGTGGGAGAACTGCTCCTTGCTGCTGGCTGGTAGCTGCCCTGCATCTCTGCCTCTTCTCAGGAAGTTTGTGCACCAGGAGTGCCAACCCCACTGATGGAGAAGACCACAACGCTGGCTTCTGGAGACAGGGCCCCATCGGAGCTGGAGCCAGAGGGCGTAATCATGGTGTTTCCATTGGCAGGAGGGGTCAGCATTTGCCCCCAGGCTTGGCCCCAGCGGGCAGGCAGCAAAGGTAGGCCCAGTGCCCGGGGCAGCCCCAGGCTGGGGTCTACCATGGGTTGGGTGACGGGTTGGCAGCACCAGGGATGGGGCTTCGCATGCACTGCTCCTACTGCACCTGGGGCCCAGGGTACCTGTGACTGGGCACCTGGCCCAGGTATCTTAGACCTTGCTCAAGTTCCTGGTCCTGATCCCTTGCTCGAACCCTCAGTCTGTCCCTTTCCAAGTTTCTTTCCATTTTAAAATCTGAATTCCAAGTTGTGCAGATTCTTCATACAGGGCAGGCATGCAGTAGGACAGAGAGTGCAATCCCGGGCCAGTCCCAATCCTGGGATTGCAGTCCCAGTGTCAGCTAATTTGGCTGTGTGGCCACCGTCAAGGTATTAGAATGCTCTGTTCTTGGGATGCTGGTAGGTTTGCTGGAGTTGGGAAGCCTGGCCGGCCTTGTGGAGTTGTTGCTACAATGCAGCGAGAGTGAGCTAAAAATACAAAAAAAGACATTGTTTTTGGGAAAGCCAAAGTGCTAAATGAACTATTTTCATTGAATAAGGATTTCTGGAACCAAAACATAGACTATCTTAAAAAGACAAAACAAATTAACATATTTATTGAGGGCCTTCTGTGAGAAAGGAAGCGGAGCGGGCTGATGGGAGTGGAAATCGTGCCTGATCATCCTGTGGCCGCTGGCCTGAGCCAGCTGAGGTTACAGTGTCCTGTGAATATCCTGAGCCACCCAACAGGCGAGTCTGTCCTCAGGAATCTGTCTTTCTGAACTTCCTGAACTTTAGTTAACTCGGAGTTTCCAACTCACAGGCAGAAAACTGCATCTACAACTGGCTTCTCCCCAGACATGATCGTAGCTGGACTAAAACCTAAAAAGCAGTACATCCAATTTCATCACGGAGCCATAATTCAAAGTGCTGCCTTTGAGCACTCCTTGGCAATAGAAAAACAGTTAAGAGCAAACTCTGTGCTGTGAACATTTGATCATCAGCAGCAGTTCATAATAACATGTCTGCGTTTTTAAACACTGAAGTTGATTAGGAAGGCAGATTAAGCCATGTATCGTCTAGTGGATTTAGCACGTTCTTCCTTTGGAATTTAGTGACAGATTTGCAAGCTCCACAGTTCCACTGATGCTGGTTATTTTTGAATGTTTTTCTTACTAAATGCTCAATAGTATTAAAATGCTCTCTGGGGAACCTTTTCTTTTTTTAAAGCACACTCTTATTTCAGACAAATTGTCAACTTTTTGACTCTTTCAATTTATTCAAAATTCAAAGAGATAAACAATCGATTCCCAAAGAATAAGCCAGAAATGTAAATCAAGGACAATTCCTCTAATGTTTTAACAATGGGTACCAGTAGATTGGTGAAAACATACAATGTTACTAAACTGTAAACAGACAACCAGCACAGAAATAGATCTGCTTTTATGGGGCAAGAGAGGTGAATAGAAAAGCAGAATGATTTGACCAGTTCATTTGAATTTATTAATTTTAAATATTTTATACTATTATTTGTTTGAATTAAGCAGTGTGGCATTCAAAACTATTTAAATCTCCCTCAAAAGCATTCACTTACAATTAAAGCATACTTCTGAAGCTCTTTTTGATGGGCTATTTTCCTCTTAAGTTAATGCAAAAGGAGAAATTCTTAAAACTCAACTTTCTTTCCTGACAGTGTTCTACTTACCCATCCTAGAGGTTCCTCTTCAGTCTTCCTATCCCTCTGCCTCTTTGTAGTGACCAGTCCAACCCACCCTTCTCTCCCCAGAGTCTGCTGAACTGACTTTAATAGTATATGAATACAATTTTTTGTTAAAGGGTATGCTTGTTAGGTATGTAGACAGTTATATCAATCTAGGCTATGAAGCCAGACAGCCTGGAGTTGAATTCATGCTCCTTCAACCTGTCCCAATTCTGTTTTCCCACCTTTGTTCTCAACTCTCATACATTGGTTTCTGGGATGCTTTTCCCTGACAGCATCTCTGAGACAGTTCCCTCTGGGGTTCCTTTGCTGGTTTACCTCTGTCAGTTCCACACTGAAATCCAAGGTTCTGTTTTCAGGTTCTAGGTCCTCTCCCACGGTAGCCCGTCTGCTCCACGCTGGTGACTGCTCTTCTCAAGAACGACTCCCAGACTCTGGCTTCAGGCCTGGCTGCTTGAGCCCAGCCCAGTTCCAGCTGCGTGTTTGTATCTCCGCTCAGATGCCATTAGAGGACCTCGACTCGGGGTATCCAAGACGGCTCTCGTGACCACCTCTGGCCCTACTTCTGTCTCTACTAAAGTCTAGTAGAAAGAGACTCTTGCTTTCTTATGCCTCTTTCCTCAGTAAGACACACCAGCCTTCTCCCAGTTGCTCAACCAAAAAGTCTACTCACATTTTAGTCCTTTTTCCACTTCATTCTCATGTTGCGGCTCAGAAAACAGTCCCTTAAAATGAAGGCCTCAGAAGAAAAATTTGTCCTCCTGCCTCTCAGCCCCTTTGTCCCCTGAGGCTGGCCATAGAAACTAGAATCCTTCCTCCCTAAGGCGAGTCATAAAAGGCAGAACCCTTTTTCCCGAAAGTCAGCCATAAAACCCAAAAATATTCTGTGTAAAAAGTGGCCATGAAGAAATTATCTGATGTACCTTGTTTGGCTGCAGGTCATAAGGCCCGCATTCCAGAGAGGGTCCTGCCCCACCCCCAGGAGAAGGATGCTGCTCAGAGAGGCCAAGAGGAATCCAGACAGACAAGCCTTGCCGGGTCTCCCCACTCTGTCTGTCAGCATCAGATCACACCCTTTTTGTCCAGTCATATTCTACAGGGCTGCCCACACTCTGTTGAACCCAAGAACAACAACGGACAATTTCCCCTGTATCTTTGGGTCTTCATCCTGAAGGCTCTGGTGTATGCACATTAAATAAATTTGTATGTCTTTTCTCCTGTTATTCAATCTGCCTCATGTCAGTGATTTTCAGCGAACCTCCAGGGGCCAAGGGTGTTAGTCCCCACACCCGTTATCCAATTGCTAGATCCTGTTTATACCAACTCTGGACTGTAAGTCCCGTCTGTGCGGTACCTCCTCACCAGGGCAGCTCTGGGCCAGCCGTTCTCTGCTTCCTACCTGGTGACTTGCAGTAGTGTCACCACCCAACTCGCGCTCTTGCCCCTCACCAGCCTGTGCCAGTCTTCGCGGAAGTATCAGAGCTTTTTTTCCAAGCGTAAGTCCAAACATATCACTCTCTTCTCATCAACCCTTAAAGCCAAACAGAATTAATCTAAACTCCGCCTCATAGCCAAGGCCTTAATACTATGCCAAGCTAACTTTTATGCCTTATTTTCTATTACAATTCACTCCTCCATAGGCCAGAGCTCTTCTGCACCTCGGAACACGACTTTTCTGAGTGCATACTTTGCTTTTCAGCTTCTGGGCCTTTTCCAAAACTGCTTCTCTGTTCGTACTTCTTATCTCAGCTTATAGGTACAGGGAAATCGCGCCAGTCTTCATGAGCCCATGGCATGACCTTCCCAACAGACACCCCCGTTCATTCTCCAACCCTCCCCTCCACAGCCACAGGAAATGCGGCCGGTGTCCTCCAGCCAACCCCAGCCAACGGCGTGTGTCGATGTCTGTATCTTTGTTCTACTCGCCACACTGTCATTGGATTAGAATCATTTCTTCATCAACCTTTTAAGTCCAACAAGTTCAACTCAGGGTATACTGTGACTACGGCATCAGAATATTCATCTCTATTTCTCAGACTTCTAGGGCCACAGTCTTCTTCTAGCCTCCTTCCTACCATCACCTTGTCCTCCTATCTTTAGACCCAACAAGGCAAGTTTAGGGGAAATAGTTTTGCAGCCATACAGAACTTCTGTGTTGCACACGCTAGAAAATGTCTGTCGAGTTGAGTTTAGTAGTGTGAATACGATTTGTCGTTAAAGGATATGTTTTGGGGGTATGTAGACAGTAATAGTTAAATGACTCTGGGATATTAAATCAGATAGTCTTGAGTCGAATTCATGCTCCATTACTCACTGTGTAACTACAACTCTGGCTTCAGCTTCTTTATCTGCGAAACCTGATAACAATACATATTTCTTGTGAGGATTATTGATAATGACGGCTAACCTTATACAATTCTTATGCTTTTCCTGGGTTTTTGATGTGTCTCATGCATTTAACTGCTTGACATATATGTCATTAATTTAATCTTCAAAAAAATCCCTTAAGGTAGATGTTTTATTATAATCTCCAATTTAAATATGAGGAAACGGGGGCACGGTGAGAATAAGTCATACAGCTAGTAAGTGCCAGAGCCAACATCTGTTCTCAGCGCCTGTGCAGTGAGCTACAGTATTTTCCTGGCTTTGTTACTAAATACAGTACAGTTGGCCTCAGTATCCTCTGAAGCATCCAGGGACTCCACCAACTGCAGATCAAATACACTGGGTGAGGGGGAAAAATAAAAAATAACAATACAATGGTAAAAATAATACAAATAAAAACAATGTAGTATAATAACTACTAACCTATAATTTACATCATATTATATATTATTAAAGGTAATCTAGCGATGATTTAAAATATACAGGAGGATATGGGCAGATTATATGCATATGCTGTGCCATTTTATATAAGGGACTGAGCATCCTCAGATCTGGATATCTGTGGGGTCCTGGAACCCCCCCCCCCAGGATACTGAGGGACGACTCTAATGTATATAGAGAGATACTTCTCCAGCCCTTGCCACGTGGAAGGTTTTAATAAAAAGTTGCAAGTAGTATGATTGCTCTAAGCCTGTGGTTTAGTTATCCACGTGAATCTTTCAGACATGAAGAAACCTGTTCACCAAGAGCTTGGTAAAGCCTCTTTAACTTTTGGAAACAAATACAATATTATTTGGGGCAGAAGATCTACCGGGTAAAGGAAGGAAGTGAGAACAGATGTCAAAATATCCTCTTAGCTAATTTTTTTGTGTTTTTCCTATTTTCAAAATCAGACCTGGTTTCAGTCCCTGAGTCCAGCTGTTGGGAAGAAAAGCCTGTAAGTCAGGGTGGGCCCCTCCCCAGGTGGCAGCCTGCAGCGCTCTCCTGCTGTGCCCTCAGGGAGCTCTGGCCCTGTCCCAGCCCGGCCCTGCCCGCTCGCCTTGTCAGCCAACAGGAGCTCATACCATACGTGTCTGTTGAAGAAGTGAATAAATGGCCCATGGTACAAATACAAAAGTGTGTGTATCAATGCAAAAGAAATAAGATGTGAATTAAGAAGGCAAATAATTAGCAAAGGAGAAGTAAGGATGATGATATTTGTCTAGGGTAGCCCAGGCAATGGTTAATACTGAGGGAATAGCTGATTTCATAACAATAACAAAAATAATTATTATAAACAATAATACCTTGTGTTTGTGCAGTTACCTATTTTTTCAGAGTATTTTCATAGCTATTTTATTAAAAATGTTATTTTATTTAGGCCGGGTGCGGTCGCTCACGCCTGTAATCCTAGCACTCTGGGAGGCCAAGGCAGGAGGATCGCTCAAGGTCAGGAGTTTGAAACCAGCCTGAACCAAGAGCAAGACCCTGTCTCTACTAAAAATAGAAAGAAATTAATTGGCCAACTAAAAATATAGAGAAAAAATTAGCCAGGCATGGTGGCGTATGCCTGTAGTCCCAGCTACTCGGGAGGCTGAGGCAAGAGGGTCGCTTGAGCCCAGGAGTTTGAGGTTGCTGTGAGCGAGGCTGACGCCACGGCACTCTAGCCTGGGCAGCAGAGTGAGACTCTGCCTCAAAAAAAAAAAAAAACTTATTTTATTTTATCTTAAAAATGATGCTTTATATTTTAGAGAGCAGATATTATTCCACTCATTTGGAAGATGACAACACCAAGGCTTAGAGACACTAAGTACCACGTTTTGGGTCACAGAGATAATAATTCAGTCTTGGGAACCTGAGAGCTCTTATTTTAAACCAGGAGGCTTTGTGGTTCTCAGGGATTTGAAGGTTTGCTAACATGATTTGGGTTATATGCCTTGTCATGCACACATGCCTGCCATGATTTCATCATTCAACAGGTATTTACTGTGCAATGACTCTTCGCTAAAGCTTTTGTTTTCAGGAACATAGCAAAGAATAAAAAAAGGTAAGTGTCCTTACCTTTTCTGTGCTGACATTCCACTGGGGAGAGCTAGACAGTGACACCTAACGCCTCGAGTTTGGTCTCAGGGCCTAGGCAACCCAGGAGACTCCCACTGAGTCCTTTCCAGCTGTCGGTAAATGGTAATGACACGCTCCACTCACTAGTTACATATTCCATTCTTGTCATTAATTTTCCTGCCTTACTGTTTGACTCTAAAGCAATAGTTAATTTTCATGGTTGAGAAGTTGAACATGGGAAGTTCAAGAGAAAATAAATGAAGGCATTGACAGAACAGCTGAAATATCCCAGGACAACGACGCGGACTGAGAATTGCATCTTCCATTTGTCAGGGACCAAGACAATCAATAAAGGGTCCCTGGTAGGTCTCCAGAAAGGTGAAGGTCTTCTACTCCTTCCTTTCTAGCTAAAGATTCCAAAACCCTAAAGTAAGAAAACTTACATGAGATAATCTTGAACAAGTGTTTGCTTCTCAGCATTCTGGCCCAGGTTGGGGTTCGTGGGGGTGGGGGTTGGCAGAGGCCTGCGGGTTGCAGATTGTTGTGCTCAGGGAGGCCAGGGCTCTGCCTGGCCAGCGACCGTACCTGTCAGCAATGGAAGGAGAGGGCCGTGAATACTATAGTGATACTTTTGCCTCCCATCCAGGCCTGTTTTAGCACGTATACATCCAGCCTGACTGCCCAGATATCTTAAACTGACACTGAGAAGTGTTAGCTGATCACTGCAAAATGTGTAAACGCATTTCTAGCTTGTCATCGAGTATCTATCATATTCACTTCCATGTTATCAACTGCACAAATCTCAGTTCACACAACTGTACCTCTTGCTTCTGAGAGGCTGGAGGGAGAAGTTGCCTGTGGCTCTTAGCAGAGTGTACTGCTCCTCAGTTTAGGAATGTAATTCCAGGGTCTCAATCCAGGGCCCAGCAGCCTTCCCTGCTGGGTGATTACAGAGAACAAAGAGCAGCTCAATCGCTTGGGAAAAGACAAAAAACACTTAGAATGCTTTCAGTGTCAGAAAGAACTCTCTGCTGAGAGGTACATTATTAAAATAACAGGAGTTCTGGGAAAGATCAACTTGTGTTTGCAAGGTGATTTGGCTCTAGTCTAAAAAATTTCACTGAGAACAAATTTATTTTGTGAGTGTGCCCAGGGAACAGAAATCTAACGGAGGTAAATGGTGTGAGTCAGCATAGGTAAAATAGCACCGGCCAACACGGAGCCAGTTTAAAAACTGTGGGGCCTGCAAGAACAGCTAGGAGTCGTGGGCTCCCCATCCCCCACTTACCCAGAGGTGCTGGCTGAAGATTGTGTTTGGATACTTCTTTTTGGGAGGATCTCCTCCCATTTTGATATAGCCCAGTATTACATTGGCTTAGCTTAAGAGAGTGAATTCTGCAGGAAGAAATTTCTTGGGTGCATTGGGGTGTCTCCCCATCCCTCCCAGGTCCAGCCTCCCTGGAACTTCCCTCTGCTCCCCAAGCCCATCTTTCATCCTCGCAGCCCAGGCACCATCTGCCCTTTTGTGTATTTCTAACAATGACTGGAAGTGTGAGGAAGATTCTATCATCAGAATAACCTTCACTATGCTTTTTATACTTTGCTTATTAAAGGCAGGGACATTGATAATTTTCTTTCCTATGTGTTTTCCCATCAGATTAACACATCGGTTAATCAGAAAACTGAATTAATGAGCACATTTCATTCCTCAGGGCTAACCAAATCTTTGCTCTACTTTGCAAAAAAAAAAGGTAAAAAAAGCAGCTGTTTTGTTTTTAGAGAGAATTCATCGTCTTGGCTTTAGTCACCGATTCTTTCAGCCTGGCTGTATGTTGTACCATTTCAGATACTGTTCACAGAATATAACTATGTGGTTCAACACAAGCAATGTACTAACAGTATAGAAAACGAGACGGATACAAAATGCAACAGGAGTAGTCTCTCTGCGTACGGTCTGCCCTTCACACAGCAGCCACAGTGACCCTGTTAAAACCCAAGATATATGACATCACTCTTCTGCTTAAGGCCTGCTGATGGCTTCGATCCCAGGGGGACTGAAAACCCAAGTCCTTCCAGTGGCCTCTCTGACCTTGGTCTCTCCACCAAGGGCCTCTTCACTGTTCCTTGTAAACGCCAGGCCCACACTAACCTCCTGGGGCCTTTGCTTTTGCTTTCCTCTGCCTGGAATTCTCTTCCCCAGACATGAGCATAGACTGTTGCCTTGTTCCCAATCTGTTCCACTTGCTGTTTTATCCCTAGTGCCCAAGCAGTGCCCAGAACATAATATATGCTTAATAAATGTTTACGAATGAATGAATGATTTTGATTAGTTGAATCCAAAAGAAAGAAAGAAAAAGAAAAGAAAGTTTGCTTGGTTGTTCAATTTGGCCTAAGGGTAGCTGATACTTTTCAGTGAATCAGAGGTTTCTGTTTTGCGTGTTATTTCCACATTGGATTTATGAATTTCCAGAATGTAACAAAATAGATCCATGTTACCTTCAACAATCATTCTCAAATCTTGAAGCCTAGCTTTCAAGAAAACGATAAAAATACTGCGACTAATGGCTCGCTGGCTGTTCCAAGGATGGGGTGGGGAGGGGGTGCTCCATACACGGGTTTTGGTGGGGCTGGGAGGGAAGCCTCTAGACGTACTCATGGAAAGCAGATGCACCTCGGAACTTTCCCTTAAAGGCAGGTGAGGCCTGATCCTCTCTTTTCTAGGCTGCCATTCCGTCACCAGGGAGTGAGCCTGACTGCCAGTCTGCTAGAGCGAGAGTTTGTCTTAAAACAGATCTTGGAAATCAAGCCCCAAGGCTAATAAGACCCTTGCTTTTCACATGTGCAAGGAAATCTCTCAGGACTCTCCAAGAGTGGCGAGTAGGAGAGACAGCTGCATTGCACAGACCTAAAACTCCCCTTTCAGGGAAGCAGCAGTCTCTTCAGCATTGTCTGAAGCAAAAATAAGAATAATAATTGCTGTGACAAATCGATTAAAAAGGAGCATGCACAAAAAGATATTTCCCCTCCCTCTTTCAAGAGAACAATGAAATATTAAAATGAATGTGCAGAAGGATTGAAGTGAGAGTTTGGAGAAGTGGCAGTTGGAAACTTGGAAGGGACTCATGGCATGAAGAAATACGAACAGAAGCAGCCTTTTGCAAACTGGAATTTTGATGTGTCTCATACTAAAAGAACAAAATGAAAAATCTTCCAGTGTGTGCTCTGCTTCTAATTAGTGTTAGGCTTTCTTAAGAGTCCCAGCCAGTTAATCCTAAATGGAAACCAGCCATCTATGCTAGATTTCCTCTCTGGGAGATTTTATCTCTCTGATGATGTCTTGCTCTGTTTCTTGTTTTCTTTCTACTTTGTAAAAATAAAATTTCCCATCTAACTGCAATTGAAACGCCTACTAGTTTTTGGTTTCTTTCTTTACTCATCGATTCTATGTGCAATTACTCACCTGTATCATTTCAATACATGTTAATTATTTTCATCATGTTCCCTGGTATAGCACATATCTGTCACTTTATATCATTGCACAGAATTATATTTACTTATATTTCATTTCTGAAAGTTTTAAGGGGAAGGTAGATTTGGAGTTATATGTATTTGTATATTGCCTAAGGGATGCTATTGCAGGTAACATAGTCGATATGTCAATATGAGTGGACATAAGACAGAAGGACCGGACCACTACAAGAGAGCAGAAGAAAGCATGTCGGGCATGACAGAGCAGTTTAGGGCGGGGCACTGAGAGAAGCCAAGAAGGCTGGGCTGCATGCTCTGGACTGTTGGAACAGAGGGCAGCAATGTGGTGGCCTCCAGGTTTTACCCAAACCCTCACTGGGTATCTACTGGGCTCGTTTGCTGGCTCTCCCAGAGGCCTGTGCACTGGGGACCTGCTCCAGACACCAACGGACAAGACCATCTCTTCCCACAAGGAGAGGGAAACAGAATTCCGATAGGCCTCTGAGCAACTGGAGCATGGATGAGCCTGGTGTGGCTCAGGAGGGCAAAACCTTGGTCTGCCAGACTGGGAGTCAGGGAGTACAAAGGCAAGCTTGCATCAGGGAGGGGGAGGGTGCTGGTAGAAGACGTGGAAGGATGCTAAAGGGAAGCCTTCTGGTTCTCAGTTTTGCCTCTCGTTGGCTCTGTGCCTGAGAAATCATGCTTGAGGATGATAAAATATTTCCCACTGTCAGTTCTGCTTCGAAGAAGCCATGGACCTACCCTATGAACAAACAATCAAATGTGCTGGTTGTGCCCACAGCAATGGTTCGAGTGTGCTAGGAAGGGTGTATGTTGACAAACCATTTTGAAAGGTTTTTAAAAAATTTCCAAAGCTGTAAATCTCAATATTTCAAAAGCTCTTTTAATATTGTAATTATGGATTAGAAAAAGAAAACCTGCAACTTATTGAAAAGCTCAATATTTCAAAAGGTCTTTTTAGAGTGTAGTAAAGGATTAGAATGGAATTTTAAAAACCCTGTGGTTCATTGCAGACATATCCTTACTGGCCATAAGAAATAAAAGTTCCCCTCTAATCTCTACCTCTTAACCCACAGTCTGTAATAAACCACCTTTCCTTCTGGTTTCTTCTATCCCAAGAAGTGTCTCTCGTGCTTGGATTGATCTACACCCTGGCTTCTCTGTAACTTCCCGTGCACTTTGGACTGAAGGTGTTTGAAGGAGTGGTTAATGGGCTCAGGCGCACCCTGGCTGTCAGCCAACAGCCATGGCAGGGTGGAAGGACGACTCCTGGGCAGCAATGCCTCCTTCCGCACATTTCACCTAACTGTACTTTGTGATCAATTTGCTTATCTTAGAACTCATTGACTTACCTCTAAATAGATGTCTCAGTTGAAATAACTTCTTTATTATCAAGTTGCTGATGCTGCATTTGACGTGGCCTGATTACCTATCTCCTTCTAACTTAGCATCATAATTGTTTAAATCCAAACACCATTTTTTAAAAACATAAATTTTGAGGACTACAGGTGTTATTGTCCACCAAGCTGCATTTCTGGACATATTGTTGGCACTTCCTGGACATGATGTCATTGAATTAGATTTTGTTGTTCTTTCTTGAGATGAGAAGCTATGGCATCTGGAAACCAAGGTTCAAGTTTGTCACTGGGAATAGTGATCAGGATCAAATGATTCAACAAGGAAAATTATTGTCCTGTGTTTGTTATCAAACCCACATAACTTATATTCATCTTGCATTTAAAAAATGAGGAAGTGTAATTCAAATATCAATTATTGAAAGGTTCAAATAAGTACTAAAACCTTATCATTTTGTATGAAACATTCTGATGTTCTAAAGCCATGATAGGACATTTCACTCTAAGACTCACAACCACTGTCCACTGTTCATATTTCACTCTTTTCCTCATGCACTTTGATTGGAATTAGAGAAATGGCCATTTGTCAAGTCTCAAAATGCTAGGAATGCTCAGAAAAATCTTAGGGTATCTCAATGAAATGTATCCTGCTGGTGGAAGATGACATTCGTTTCTCCTCATTTTACAACTGTGGTTGAACATTCAGTTTGTCAAGGATGTCAAGAAAGAAGGCTCAAAGCAAAGGGAAACCTAAAAAACATTCATTTGGTGAATATTTTTTTTTTTTTTAGAGACGGGGTCTCGCTCTTGGTCAGGCTGGTTTTGAACTCCTGACCTTGAGCTATCCACCCGCCTCGGCCTCCCAGAGTGCTAGGATTACAGGCGTGAGCCACCGCGCCTGGCCCTTGGTGAATATTTTTTGTTTCCTTTCTTTGATTCCATGGATGGCGCAAATTAACTATATTCTAGAAATAAGTCTTTCTAGTGCAGAATCAAAATGCATCCTTGACATTTAAAATTTTATGGATGAGAGACAGGAAAGGTTGAAAGACATAGCCTGTAATGACATGATATCTAGCAAGATGAGCATCGTGCTTCAGTTCCATCAACTCCTGTCATCCTTCTGGCTATAATGTCACCAATCTTGTCATTGGTAGTTTTGGGGGGGAGGGGAGCTGGGGGTTGATTTTTTTGGTAACAAAATCAACAGACTTTAAATCACAAGAATAGATCCTTATAATAAGTTTGGCTCTTATAACATGTATTTTTTAAAACTTTGCATATGTAGGAGATGTGTGCCTATTTACACCAATGTTAACATCATAACAGGTTTTCCATGGGTGGCAGCCACTCAGGGTTGATGGTTCTTCTTCCTTTTCCAAAAGACAAGTACTACTCTTTGAGCACCTTTATCAACATAATTATTTTTGGTTCTGGGTGGCCCAAGAATGTAGAGTAGATCACAAAAATACAGTCATTTCTTTGAGTGCTATTTATTTCAAAACATCTTGTCATTATAAAATCCCTACAAAACATTTAAACATTTCTGGATGTCCTGGGGTCCTCAAGGAACCAGCTCAGACAGCCATTGGACAAGGGACTGTGCACACACAGATGCTATTTATGACAACCTATCTAGTTTGTGATAGTGTCAAAATATTTGTCTTCTGTTGACTAGCTTAATTTTCAAATCATAGTGTTATTATGTGGGTTTTTCTTTTCTGTTTCACAAGCCCCCATAAAAGAGCAAAACAGACACCTTTTCTTCGCCTAGTTGAAGGAACTCTGCTTCAGTGCTGAGAAGCGATAGTATTAGAATTTCCTTCGCTTAAAGCCAGGGCCAGGATGCATTTCTGCTATTTTATCCTTTAACTCTCTTTTCTTTAAGGTCAAAATAAGGTTAAAGCAGATTTCCTACCCATTGCCCTAAATTAAACAAACATTACTTAGCTCCCTTGCCGAAGTTTCACCGTCACTACCAGGCATGACTCTGTGGGTGGCAGGTGGTTGATGCCTCCAGACCCACCCACGTGCATGGACAATCACCCCTCCCCATCAGTGGCCTCCTTGAACTCCAGCCAACAGCTCATACACCCTTTTCTTGATTTTGGATTCCTTTTTGATGTACCCACTGTACTTTTCTGCCTGGATCTTTTTTCAGGTAAAGAGCTTCAGCCGGACTAGTGATATCTAGGATGAGTGTATTCCCACTTCTCCATTTGTGATAAATTGACCTGTGAACTTTGGGAATAGAATGCAGGACAGTACATCGTGTCTGTTACAGATACATGGTGACTTTCCATTATCCACCCCTTATGTTAAATGTTTGAAAGAAGCCACAAGAGAGTGTTAGTCCCTTCCTGTGCAGACCAGCTTAGTCCCTGTCCAGAAGGCTGCACATCAAGCAAAGGATGCTTTGTTCTCCCTGATGGATGGTGGTAGAGGGCAGAGTTAACCATGTGTCCAACTTAAAACTTTCCTTCAGGGCTAGGGAAGCCTACTGGTTTTATCTATAAATATATTAAGGAGAACTTTCCCATAGTGAAGAGAAGCTCTTCTAAGATGGCTCCTGCCTACAATTCTGGAAGATAGATGGATGGATAGATGATAGATGGCTGGATAGCTAGCTAGGTAGATAATTTAATCTCACCTTCTAGCACATCATTATATACCTCATTGGCAATTCTTTTATTACTACCTTGAAGGCCAAGGCTGGAGGATCACTTGAGGCCAGTTCAAGACCAGCCTGAGCAACATAGCAAGACCTCATCTCTACAAAAAAATTTAAAACTTAGCTGGCATGGTGATGCACACCTGTACTTCAGCTACTCAGGAGGCTAAGGTAGAAGGATCACTTGAGCCCAGGAGTTCAAGGCTGCAGTGAGCTATGATCATGCCACCTCATTCCAGCCTGGGTGACACAGAGAGGCTCTGTCTCAAAAAAACAAACAAAACAAAAAAAGAAATGATACTATCAAAATATAGATCCTCTTGAAAAATATTTGATTTTCATTCTCTACACAGAAAAGATACATCAGATTTCATTGATTGTAAAACACATTTTTCTCTGAAACCATGAAGCATCTTAGATTTGGTGAAACATACTGTCTATTCCAAGTTAGTCACCATCTGAAGTGTGTTATTCTAGAAAAATTGTTGAATTGTTGCTGTGGATCTTGAATTGGTATTAATTTGTAAAAAATTAGGTAGAAGTAAAAATTATTAAATGGCTTCAAATAAGTGTATAGACATCTAGGGTAATTGTTTTAGCATTCTTAGAAATCCTAGGGACAATGATTTATAGTTTGAGATGATTAAACCTGGTTAAATGTAATATTCATATTTGGTGTGAAACATCTACAGTAAAGTTAATGCTACTGGCCCTGAAATACAAGATGACTTAATATAGTGTCTGAAACCAGGGTTTCTCATAATAATATCTGTCATTAGAACATTCTCTTGAGCAGACTCCAAACCTGGGACTTTTCTCATTGGTCTTGAGATTGCGGTGGAATTGCTCTGGTTACATTTCAGATGGGGACGATATAGGTTGCAGGACTTCTTTTAGTTCATTGTTTCCTTTCCAAAGGAAAGGGGCAGGAGAAAACACCGAGGAGGGAGTACTGAGGCACAGCGCCGGCTGAGCCGGGAGCAGGGAGTGTGAGGCCCAGCGACTCAGCAGACTCAGCATGGCCGGGGCTGAAGCAGGAAAGACGGGGGAGAACACAAAGAACTTGGGGAATTCTCCTGTGAAACAGCCTGGGAAGTTCCAGAAATTCTTTTGGGGACTCTTCAGTTTTGCATTGTTAGGTGTGGACAGACACACTGTACTCTTTCCCCTCCCTCCTCCCTCTCTCCCTTCCTTTTCTTTCTTTCTTTTTTCTATCCCTCCCTCCCTCCCTGTAGTCCTTTCTTTTTTCCTTCCTTCCCTTCATTGTTTTGTGTTTTACTTTTCTTTAAGAAAATCAAGAGAAATAGAGCTCTTTCAATCAGCAAAGCTGAGCAACAGGAACAGCTCCAGGCATCTAAATCCTTCCCAGCTTCTAAAATGCTCTCTCTTCCTGGGGTATCAGAGAGGAAGACACGAAGGCACACTTCTCAGAAGAGCAACTGGGGAAAAGCACAACGTCCCTCCTCCCGTTTCTCATCACTGCAGGGCTTGGAGCCGTTGCCACCGTGACCCACAGGCTGGAGAGGTGCTCAGAGGCAGGCTGACGTCGGAGCCTCCAGCACGCTCGGACTGGTCGATGTGCTGCCCACAGGAAACAGGGAAATCATCACAAAATTCAGGAACCTGACTCTCTCTGGATCTCTGAGCCCCAAATTTAAAATGGCTGGTTGTCCAAATGTGGCTAAATTCTAAGACTGGTGCCAGGCCAGAGAAAGAGAAAGAGTTTAGTGGTGAGAACCATCATCCACAATAGCCAGGGTGGGGGCGCCCTATCACGGGCCCACAGCATTCTGTGTGTTTGCAGTGTCACCTCACTCACCCCTCCCCAGAGCACCGTGGGCGCTGCTCTGCCATTCCCATTTCTCAGATGAGGAAGACAAAGCCCAAAAGGGTTAAGTCCCTTGCCCAGGTGACACAGCTCCTGGGCCCTGTGCTCACATGCACACTCGCCTGAGAGACAAAGAGATTAACCACTTCTCTTCAATGGCATCAAGGATAACTAAAGAGAAATTAAATCATATGAAAAGGCAAACATTAAAAATGACATTTAACAGAACCAAATACAAAAATAAGCGTTTGCGCCCCTAGCAACTGAACCTTTGTGCAGAGTGAGGGACACTCTTCATTGGAAGCCTGTGTGAGAAAGGATGTGAGGAAACTCTGGGTCAGAAGTGTGATGTCCCAAAGTTAATGCAAATTCAAGCGATGTTAATTAAACAATAGAGCCACGAATGAGAGAGGACATGTCCCCCTTAAAGTAAGAGCAGGTGAAAATGCAGCAGGTGAACTCCAGGAGGAGGATTTTTTGGTGGTTTAGATTCCTTATCTAATTTATCTCTTATAGGTCAATTAGATTGTGTCTCTGGAAGGCCAGATAAAGAGAAAACGGTGATCAATTGAAAATTTTCTGGAAGTATTCTGAAATTGCTTACAGATACTATTTATTATCATTATTATTATTTGAACGAGTGTTAGGGGGCACCTCTATCCCTCTCTCCATGTTGATAATGCGCCTCAAGAGTGTAGATGCAACACTTGTAACATCCTTGCAGAACTGCGGGAGCCACCGTAGAAGAGTGTTCACAATGAAGTCGAGTGATGAATGAGCCTTTCCCAGTGTAACCAATAACCTGAACAGGCAAGATTTTGGAAGGAGCAACAGAAATTGACTATTTTTCTTACTACTATCCCTTTACACCCATTTTCTAGATGGTAATTTCAGGTCATTCTTGTTACTTCCCAATCACTATCAGGTAAAAACAACATAGTTTTTGTTTTCCAAGTTACTAAACTCTAGTTCGACGTAATGTCAACACTCACATCTTGATTCCAGTCCCACCCTGGCCCAACTTGGCCGGGGAAGCTGCAGTAGAGCGGGGCCAGGGCTGGTGTTTCCTCTTCCAGGCCCCGCTTCTTCTCCCACTCATTAGTCGCTCTTTTGGAAACTGTCCAAGATGCTAGTTGGGGAGAGGTGAGGAACAGGTGCTGTCTTACTTATCTGCTAAAATTACAATCTGGCCCTGTGGCTTTCAAGATTTGATTCTTTCTTTGCCCCAGGGGATCTTCTGGATTTTTCTTAAAGCCTTGTCACTGGGGTTCTCTTGTCTTGGGTGTGTGCTTCCTTCTCCAATTGGCTGCCTATGATCTCCTTACCAGGCTTGTTTCTTGTGGCTTATCCCTTCTTGAGTTCAGCTCACCCCCAAGCAGTCCTCCTGGCCAGAGCCTCTCTCAAGATAGCTTAGACTGTGCAGTGGAGTTGGCCTCTGGCCCACAGAACTTGCACAACCTTTTCTGCTTGGCTCTTCCATTGCAGTGTCCACCTCTCCTCACTCTGCCTTCTCAAGGCAGCCAGCCGACCTTCCACCTGTACTGTCTTCTGGTACAAGCAAGACACAGAACTCCTGTCCTTTGAATTTTAGGAAGCGAGTGCCAAGTGGTGGTTCTCTAGAAGCCACCTTCACTTGGAGTACATCCCCCTGCCTATGAGTTAGGAAAACACAGAGCACAGAAACTCTGACTTGCAAAGGAACCAATTGTTGTTCTCTTCGGGCTCTGTAGTGAATGATTTACTGTCTCTTACATAGTCTGGAGGTGGGTGATGGGGCTGATGTAAGAGCCTATCGTATAATCTCTTAGCAAGAGGTAGTCCAGAGGCTTCTCTTACCATGTGTTAGGACTTGGCACTCAGTGTAAAGATCTCGGACTTTAGGGCCTGAGCCAAAACTGGAACAGCAGGAAAAGTAACTTTAAATGTCCCCTTAGATCTGCATCTCTCCCTGTCCTGGCTGAACGGGCACTGTGTAGTTCCACACAGTTCCCTCCAATCCTGTATATCCTCTGTACTCGACCATGTGAACTACTGATCTTATGAGATGACCCTAGGTATAATAAAAATTATATTCCTATATTCAGAAATGATCTATTCGAAAATAATAGAATATATCTCCAAATTAAGCCCATTCTTAACGTACACTTTATTCACCCACGGTTCTGCGGTGACAAAAATTCTGCCTCACCTCCCTCTGAGTTTGGATGGGCAAACTGTGTACAGGGAAGATTTGATGGAAACTGTTTCAGCAACTGGAAAATGGGAGAGAGAAGAAGCAGCTATTCTAGAAATCACAGACACTCATCTCTATTGGCTTTTAGGCTCACTTTGCAAAAGATACCACGAAGTCAGCTTTTTGGGTAAGATAAAAAGAATTTAATGGAGTTTTAGACAAAATATCCAGTGGGTCTAGAGATCAAGGGTTAGAATTTCCCAATGAGCTTCATTTGCTTAGAATTTTAAGAAAAAAATTTATTTCATAACATATGTTAATTCACTAGTGATACAGGCCAGTGATTTCCAAGACATGCACTCTAGCCTGCATGTGGGAATGGATTCTTTGCTCATCGTGTGTGTGTGTGTGTGTGTGTGTGTGTATTAGGGCAAGTAGGCAATTAGTAGAAGCTGGATCAAGGGAGGAAGATAAAATATAACTAACAATACACCTTGGTCATCTCTGTGCCACACAGAGGTAGACACTATTTTGTCTTAGATACATCAACAGCTGCTATGATTTGCTGTTTCCCATGAAAGCTTTCATTTCTAACAATTGTCCTCTCCTGTCTCTATTCATACGGCGGTTGCAGGAGCTCCCATAGTAGTATGGTAACCCTCTCTCCAGGTATTCAGTTATTTGTCCAGGGGTGGACATGAAACCAGTGTGCATTAATAAAAATCTCCCCTTTGGGAGTATTAGAAGGAAGAAAACTGAGAATCAGTCTCTTATGGGTGCTGTCACCATATGATATGAGGGTCAGAAATGGGGGATGGACATGCACACCAAGAAGCAGGAAGATCTGACTGTCCAGAGGATGAAGAATCCAGGTGCCTTTCTGACTGTGGAGAAGGAGAGAAAATCTTGACATGAATTGTCTCTAGTCCCAGGTGAGCCCAAGGCCCACCACAACCCTCCACTTAGTGTCTGGCATCCCAATATCTTCATCATAAGCTTTGCTTTGCAGAGTTTGGGGTGAGTTTGTATTATTTGAAAACCAGAGTCCTAACTGATGCATATATTTAACAAATAAAATACTATGATCTTGATTTCACAGGTATGTTTAGACCTGGGGGAACCAGGGCAGCCGTGGGCGATGTGCACTCCTGCGGAGACGTGAAGGGGCCAAGTCATCCACTCTTGACTGCAGCAGTTTACAGGTGTTTCCTGTGTGGCCTGCCATTTGTACTAAATGATCACACTGGAAAAAAGTGGAGGATTCCTAAATGTTCTCACATGCAAGAAAATTCATAATTTAAAATTGCCAGAAGCAGGTACAGAGCAGGTGTGGGAGGCAGGCCTTCTGCCTGGAGAACAGTGAGGAAGGGAGGGTTGGCATATGAGGGAAGCAAATGCTCTGATAGTGGAACCAGAAGTCAGAGCCCAAGAACACTGAGAATTTATGATTCTTGGCTAAAAGTTTCTTGGACTTGATAAGTAAGAATTTTGCAAAATGAGCATATTTGCCAAGAAAGGAGCATTTAAAAAACCTTCACTTAAGACCTCAAATGAAAGGCTTCCAAACAAAAGGCAAATTCTTGGCAAGAAAGTGGGGTAAGAGATGTGGAAATGAAGAAAACCATCAACAATGCAAAAAGTGACAGGGTGCCACAATCAGATTTCAAAACAGAAGCGGGGCTGCCTGGGTGTGCACGTTGAGCACCGCCTGTTCATTCTGCTATTTAAGTCCCTCTGTGTGCTCCGTGCTTCACAGAGTGGTTGTGTTGTGGTATGTGGATGTGCGTTCTAAAGCAAAGACATCGCTGATAACCACAAAGGTTCCCAGGAAGTGGAATGTGTGTGTGTGGGGGCTCACGCTGGTGGAGGCGTGGAAGAGTTGGGCTCACCGAAGCTTGCTGTTTCCACTGGATGGTGGGTAAATTGTTCACATGATCACTTGTGAGAGTTTTGTGATCAAGGCAGACTATGTCATGTCAACACGATTCCAATACTGCAACTTAGGGCTCGTGCAGACAGGTGCAAAGGATTCTTTGGAAGGCAGTAGGAGAGGCACCTGTGAAGCCTTGGCCGGAACAGAGGAGGCTGAGTGGAGATTGTGGGATCTGACTGTAGGAATCCTCAGGATGACGAGCAGCGTCCAGGGGCTGGGCAGGGAGAGGCCATCGCAGGCAAAGGGAGCAGCATACACAGAGCCTCGGGAGCACGGCCTATTCCAGCACGGTCCAGGCACAATGTGGGTAGTGTGAGGGGCGTGTGTGGTGTGTGGTCTGTGAGAATGTGTGTGGTATGTTGTGTGTGTACGGTGTGAGGTCTGTGAGGTGTGTATGGTGTGAGGTGTGAGTGGTGTGTGTATGGTGTGAGGT
>VBSM01003157.1:1300450-1323429 GCA_008086735.1 Cheirogaleus medius
GTGAGGTGTGTGTGGTGTGTGTATGGTGTGAGGTGTGTGTGGTGTGTGTACGGTATGAGGTGTGTGTGGTGTGTGTGACGTGTGGTGTGTATGGCGTGTGGTGTGTGTATGGCGTGAGGTGTGTGACGTGTGGTGTGTATGGCGTGTGGTGTGTGTACTGTGTGAGGTGTGTGTGGTGTGTGGGACGTGTGGTGTGTATGGCGTGTGGTGTGTGTACGGCGTGAGGTGTGTGGTGTGTGGTGTGTGAGAGTGTATGTGGTGTAGAATGTGGTGTGCATGTAAAAGTGTGTGGTATATGTGGTGTGTGAGAGTGCGGTGTATATGTGATGTGTGTGGTGTGTGTTAGAGTACATGCGCTATGTGGTGTGTGTCAAAGTGTGTATGCGTGTGTGTGAACATGCGTGCGTGCTGTGTGTGAGTGTGCATGTCACTGGATGTGACTGCGTGTGTGTGAGAGTATGTGTGGGTGAGACATGTGTGAGAAAGAAAGTGCTATCCAGCTCGTAGCTCACCTGGTGCAGGGGCGGAAAGCCGCATCCGTCAGCAAGGACAGTGGAAGGGGGATGGCCGATCCCTACCACAGGCACCACAAGGACCGTGGGCACTTTAGTAGCCATGATCTCATGAATCCTTCTCAATATGCTCTAAGAACACAAGGAAATGCATGGTTTGCATTTCGCAGATGACTGTTAACATTTTACAGGTGAGAACTTGGAAAAGCATGGAGAGGTGCCGACATAATTTGCCCTACTTTCATGGTGGTGCAGGGCTGAAGGGTGGAATGCTGACTTGCCTTTGATCCCCCGAGTAATCTCATCTCTCAACTGCGCTGCTGCCAAGTTGCTGGAAGAAAGAGAGGATGCTATAAATGGAAAACACAGTGCGCACTGTGTACCAAATGAACTACGATGGCTCAATGGTCATCGACGTGTGTCTCCAAGGGGATCTGTGAGTCGGAATGAGAGGGCGTGCCTCAGTACCTAAAAGGGCTTTTTGAGACAGTTAGTTGTTACCTATTACCCTATGATACTGAGCAAAATGCTTGCATTATTAATTCTTGACTCTATTACCTAAAGGTCTGATGACATTTCAATACTCTCCAAAGGTCATTTTGCAGCCAATACTGAGTAACTGAGAGGCTGTACTTTATGGATTCCAATTTCTTTCTCTTTCTTATTTCCCTCTCCTTCTGCTCACCCCTTGTCCAAGTCATTGCATCACATCACTCCCATAGGAGGTGTGCTGAGAGCAGGCAGAAAAATCTCAACTCTAAATGGCCTCTCTTCTTTAGTGGCTATCTATCAGAAAGGATCTGAAAGGACATGGACACCTTTACTCGTGTTGCTCCTTCTGTGCTCTTCCTCCTTCCATCACCTACTTTTCTCCATGCCCTCCTGCCGCGTGTACACACACACACTCACTCACTCCTTGGCAATGTACAGGTGAGGGTAGGTTGTAGTTATCCAGCATTCCTGCATAAGAAAGTAGAAAAATATTTGAGAAGAACATACTATTAATATCATATACCACACAAAACCTCTAGACTCAGGATATATTGTGGATCAATCACTAATGAAAAGTTTGACCTTGGGCATATGACTCATTGTCTCTGAGCCTCATTTTTTTCCTGTGAAGCTGGGAATGTTGGCTTCAATATCATTTAATTTCCCTTCCAATGCTGTGGAGTTCAAATGAGCATAATGCACTTTGTACCCCTAGGGTATGAAGACTATCTGTCTGATGCTTTAGGTTAGAATGTTCTTTCCTTGCTCTCCAACAGCTGGAGATAATTAATCGCAAATAAAAAATGGTCTGTAGCCCAGCTTTCAAGATGAGACACTTTGTAGATGGTATTTCCATGAACTGTGCAGGATTTATTAGTTGTGGAATGTAGGAAGTTGGATTTGCCAGAACTGACTTCAAGGATGGGATTGAAGCAGCACTTCCAGAGGCCAGAACCTGCCTGGGAAGAAGAGACATGTTATTATCACAAGGAACCTGGAATCTCCAGTTATAATTGTCATAGTAAAACCAGTAGTGAGATGATCCACTAAGCAAGATAAATATTAAGGTTTTTATTTAGATTTTTTTTCCATAAAAGGAAAGAAATGCTTTAATTTTCAATCAGTTGTATGAACATCATTTGCATATATTCAGATCTTTCCTCCATCTTTCCAGGAGGGAATTTTATCTTCATTTCCACATGTAGGGGACAGATCTATTAAACAAGGTTATGCAAATGACCACAGGATAGGTGAAGGCCCAAAAAATTAAAGTTTATTCTTTGGAAGGATAATTAGAAGTACTCTTCTATTTTTTTTCTGCCATTAGTTTTTTTAGATTAGTGGCAGGGATATTATTCCAAACTATTATTTTTTCACCCTTAGTTTATCTGGGAATAAAGTATTGCCTCTGATATTCAGGCTGTGTTTATACAAATATTGAGGGAAAGCATTAAGTAGTCCTTAAGTATATAGTTATAAATTTCTTGTTATACAGCTCTGTTCTAAATATTTCACATTTTTGATACAATTGTCACATAATGATGGGGAAAATACTTGTGTATGTATGTTTCTTCTATGGTTTGAATGGTTTGAATGTTTGTGTCCCTCCAAAATTTATGTCAAAACTTAATCCTCAACGCAATAGTATTAAGAGGTGGGTCTTTGGGGAAGTGATTAAATCCCACTCTCGTGAATGGGATTAATGCCCTTATAAAAGAGGCTTCGGAGAGCTGCCTGGCCTTTCTATCCCTTCTGCCACATGAGGACACAGTGCTAGTACCTTCTGCCCTTCCGCCATGTGCGGGTTCAGCAAGAAGGTGCCATGAACGATGATGGGCCCTCAACAGACATCAAATCTGCTGGCATCTTGATCTTGGACTTCTAATCCTACAGAATCATAAAAATAATGTCCTATTATTTTTAAATTACCCAGGCAAAGGTATTTTGTTATAGCAGCAGGAATGGACTAAGACAGGTTTCATGTCCTTTCCTTGAGGAATGTTAGGAGAAAGAGGTAAGAGATTGTAATTTCTGGGTTAATTAAGATTGGCTTTCTGTATTCTTAGTAGAAATTTGAAAATTTTTTTGTTGGTCTTTTGTCTAGTTTGCCCCTACCATAAAAAATCAGTCTTTCTTAATTCAACAGTTTTTTAATTCAATTATTCCATTCAATTATGTGTCAAGAATACAAAAATAGTAATTTCAGTAACCTTTGCTCAATGACATTTTAGTGACTTTTATATCAAGAAGTCTGCAGTAGTCATTTACATCTGTCCTTAGCTTTGATAGAAAAGCAACTGCATCGGTCAGATGACTTGGTGTGCCTTTCCTCACAGAAGAGACGTGGCAAGTGAGGCAGTACTGGCCAGCTCCCTGTTGAGCTCAGATGCTTATTAAATCCTTGAAAGGGCTTCTGAAAGTTCTACCTTTTGAGTGTCGACTACTTTCTACACAGACAGAGCTTCCCTTCATTTAATACTACAAACAAATGTGTTTGAGGTATTCTGTTTTCGTTCAATGAACAACTTCATGAATGTTGTTTTTACACAATGATATCCTTCTATTTAGAGTAATTTCTAAGACTATTTTGTGTCTAACTGGTTAATCTGACACACACATATGCTGTTGACCCACTGACATCAGTTGGAATTACTTTTCTGGGAGTGGAGATGAATTTATACTCTTACTAACATGTTTATGTTGGTATCTATTAGCCCATGCTGACTTGGTCTCTTTGTAGAATCAGTATTCTCTGTGTAAAGTTACCTGTGTGTGGGATAAATGCACCACATTGCTCTGACAAACTGAATTAACTTTATTAATGACATCACTGCTGTAAACTCTGCTCTCTTAGCTTTTGTATTATGTATTATATTGTATTAAATTTCAAATCGTATTGAAATTTAATTGCCATTATAACAGTATTAAGAGATAGGACATTTAAGAGGTGATTAGGCCATGAAGTTCTGTCCTAGTGGGTGGAATTAATTCTGCTATAAGGGGGATGAGTTCAGCCTTTCTCTCCCCTGCCCCTTTGCCCTTCTGCCCTTCAGCCACATGTTGATGCAGCAAGAAGGCCCTTACCTGATGCTGGCACCTTGATACTGGACTTCTTAGCCTCAAGGACTGTGAACCAATACATTCTGTTCCTTACAAATTACCCAGCCTCAGGTATAATGTTATAGCAGCACAAAATGGACTAGGACAGTACACCTCCTAGTTTTACACTGAAGAATTATCTAGAAACATGAATTCAATTCAATCCAATTAGCAACTGTAGGGATAGAAAAAATTTTTTTCTCTACCCTCTTAGGTTGTTTTCCTGGGGCCCTGCAAATTAGACTGACAAAAGACAGATTAACAGGAGAAAAGCATACACATTTTTATTTAATGTTAATTTTTACATGACTGGGAGCCTTCCTAGAAAAGGAGAGAAGACCTAAAAGAGTAGATAGATCTGAGAGCTTACATGATATTTTTAACAAAGAGTAATAAATTGTGGAGACAGGACAGGACAAAGGAAAAGAGTTTTGGGCTTCCAAGGGTGGCAAACTGTGGGAAGGTAAACATATGGGGAAAACTAATGGCAAGTAGGGGCTATCTTAGCAAGGTTTGTTTGGACAGGTCCATCTTGGTGCTGAATTTCCATCTTCTTCATGAGCATAAAACTTCCCTGGGAGGGGGGATTTATGGTGTCCTTATTTCTCAGGAGTTTCTGCTTTTAGTCAGATAAGAAAAGCTCCAGAAACAATTCTTTCTGCATTTGTTGAATCCTAAATGTGCTCAAGTCAAAAAATATTTATGCCCAAATAGCAGATTTGGGACTAGCACATTCTGATGCCCTTTGAAGGATGATTTCACGTTCTTCTTGCTCTGGGGGTGCTGGGCTTTCCTCTCTGACTTACTGTGGCTCTCTTGCTCCTGAATGGTAATTTTTTTCCTTTAGAATTTATTTTTTCTTTCCAGTTCCACCCCCAATCCTATTAAAAAGATTATCTTTCATGTTAATAAGTAGTGTTTAATTTTTGTTAATTGAGATCCAATAGGAATGCCACAATGTTTTCAAATATGTTAGAATAAGCTTAATACAAAATGAAGATTTCTTAGTGGGCTGGTTCTTCACCAGAGGGATTTCATCTCAGGGCTCTGACCAGGATTGCATGGTCAGTTGTCAGCAGCCTCTAAATCTATTTCAGATTTAATGGTCTTACTTTTCAGATCCCACTTTGAGAGGGCTTAAAATCAACTTTATAAATTATTAAGAAAGTTTTTTTTAAAAAAATTAAAGGCAGAGCTTAAAGGAGACACTACCATTTTTAAAAAACATTGTTGCTGTTGAATGGTGTCCTTATCTCTCAGGAGTCTCTGCTTTTAGTTGGATAAGGGAAGCTCCAGGAAGGATTCTTTCTGCATTTGTTAAATATCAAATTATTTTGTGCTCAGTTCAAAATAATCTTTATGCCAAAGTAGCAGAAAAGTCACATAAAATAAAATATAACCTTTATTGATACACAGTTTTGAGTTTTAATGTACATATAGATTGCTGTAACCAACAAAATACAGGATATTTCTATCATTCCAATAAACTCACTCAAAGTGTCCTACAAAGTCAAATCCACCCCGACCCCAATCCCCTGGAAATTCCAGATCTCCTCCCCTACAGTTTTGCATTTTCCAGAATGCCACATAAATGGAAGCATATAGCATGTAATTTTTTATAAACTTTGGGGTGGGACTAACACAACCCAGGGTATAGCCCTGTGGTTCAGAACGGGCCCTCCAGGGTCAGACTCTGCAGCTAGAGCCCTGGGACCCCGGGCTAGGTATTCAACCACTCTGCACCTCCACTCTCCCACCTTGGAGATGAGGACAATAAAAGCCCCTAACCCGCGGAATGGCTGCTAGACCTACATTAGAGAACACGTATAGCAGGCCTAGAACAATCCGTGGCACATGGCGAGGATTTAATACATGTTAGCCATGGATGTTACTGTTGTTATTATTAGAGACCTAAAGTTTCCATTTCTCATGTTCTTATATCCTCTACTTAGTGTTAGGCCAACATCTCTAACTGAATGTCTAAACATGAATATTCTACCACCTCAGGTTATCTAAAAACTAAGCCATCCTTTTTGCATAAATTTCTCTCTCTTCCCCCATTTCTTTCATATTCAAGATAATTTTTCTGTCACTCAGGCTCACACTCAGAGTACAGTTGGTTCACTCTCCTGATAGGCTGTGCGCCATTGGCCCTGCTGACTGTTCTTGGCCACTGGTGCCAAAGCACGCCAGGCCTCATCCCTCCAACGCTGGGATAGCTGCAGCGGTTTCCTTGTAGGTGTTTACCTTCAGGTTCTCTCCACTCTATTCTCATGAGATAGCAAGCTAATTCTTCGAACACACTGTTTATTGTTATCAAGTTTCTATCTGAAATGATCCAGTTACTAATTTTCATCTCAAACCTTAATTTCCCTTGACTCTAGACTCACAGATCCAGCTGCCTATAAGGCATTTCCACATGGATATCTAGCCATCATCTCATACTTACCATGGTCAGAATTGAACTCTGGATCCTTCCAAACCTGCCCCTCTCAAGCCACTTCCCCTTTCATTAAATGGCTCCTTCTGGCACCCAGTTGCTCAAGTGCCAAACCTTGAAATCCTCCCACCATGACACACGCCACATCCCATGCCATAGCAATTCTCTTGCATCTGACTTTGAAGCACATCCATATGTCGCCCCTCCCAGGACCCCCACTGCTTCCATGTGGTCCAGCTGCTGTGACTCTCAGGAGGCTCCTGAAGCCACCTCCTAACTCATCGCTCTCTTTCTCCTGGACGCTAGAGCCCACACATCACCCAGAATGATTCTTTAAAAGCATAGCTCAGATCCTATCCCTCCTCTGCTCATGACCCTCATTGGTTTACCATTTCACTGAGAGGACAGTCCAAAGTCTTCATGTGGCCCTCCAAGGCCCTCCTTGACATGATACCTCTTGCTGCTCTGACTTCACCCCTTCCCAACCTCACGGCCGCCTTGGTGCTCCTAGGACTTGGGGAGCTCACACTATCCTCAGATAGAAAATCTCAACTCCAGATGTGCCCTTGCCCCTCCTACAGGCTTCATTTAGGTCCCTTCCATGTGTCCCCTTATCAGAGTGACACATCCAGAGCAGGGATCACTGCCCAGGATCACTCTGCCGTGGCCACCATACCACCTGCCATCATCTCTGTTCCCCTTGCTCTTCCGATGTCTTGGCAGCACCTTCCATCACCTGTCATAAATTGAACTGTCAGCCCCTGAGATCAGGGACTTTATTTTATTCCCCGATGTATTCTTAGAGCCTAGATCACAGTGTGGTAAATGGTAGGTGCTCCATAAATATTTATTAAATGAGTGATTCCTAGGGCCACCCCAAACCACAGCACTGCTGCCCTTTCCATTCAGGACCAGCTGGGACAGGGTGCTGGTCTTTTCTTTGTTCCCTGTCCCCTGTCTCAATTCACATGGTGTGTGTGTCATAACAAGAATTGTTTTATTGCTCATTCCAGCTATCTTCCTGTCCAGTCTACCCATAAAAACAATGCCTTTTCTTCTAAACAATAAGCTTCTCATTTATTTACCCATTCAAGGCAACTGGCAGGGTTTTATAATTTCTGGTAATTTAAAAATCATGATTTTTTAAAAAAAATCACAAAGAATAAAATGTACTTTTTATTGGTGTATCTTTCTGAATTTTAACACACATAGATTCTAATAACCAACACCACTATCAGGATACCGAATATTTACATCACTCCAAAATCTCTCCTGTGGTGGGTGTCCCTGCAACGTCAAATCTTCCCCTCAACCCAAGCCCCTGGCAATTCCCCAGCGCCTTCTTTACAGTTTTGCATTTTCCAGAACTTCCCATGAATGGAATAATATAGTATGTAATCTTTTGAGATGACTTTTTTTATGGAACTCAGCACAATATTTTTGAGATTTGGGCATATTCTTTGTGTACCAATCTCCTGTTCTTATTTACTGTGAGTTGCATCACACCATATAAGTGTACCAAAGTTTATTTACACACTTGCCTATTGAAAGATATTTGAGATTTTTTTCCAGTTTTCAACAATTATTAATAAATCTGCTATTAATGCATATAGTTGTGTATAGATTTTTGTAAGAAAGTAAGTTTTAACTTCTCCAGGGTAAATACCCATAAGTGGGATTGCTGGGTTACATGGTGAGGGTGCGTTCAACTTTGTGAGACTCTGCCCAGCTGTTTTCCAGAGGAGCTGTGCCATTCACATTCCCACGGGCAATGTATGAGAGTTCAGTTGCTTCCTATTCTCAACAGCACTTGGTGTTGTAATTTGTACATAAGAAATAGCTATTCTAATAAAGTGGGTAATGCAATCTTATAGTGATTTTAATTTCTATTTCCTTTGTGGCTAATTATGTTGCTGTCATGGCATATTTTTTAAAGAGGAACATTTTGTGGATTGGTGTTTAAGGAAATTACTTTGAAAAATGCTGCCTTAAAGCATTGATGCATCCAACAGGGTGACTAAAATAGTCATGACTAAAGTGATTGTCATTTGATTAACTTTTACCATAAGGAGTTGTATAGAAAAATAAAATTTTATTGTGTACTTATTAATTAACTAGGGTGAAATATTTCTTTGTGCCTTTGTTTCAGTTGAAAATTCCCATTCTTATTTATGCTCAACCTGAACTTATGTCTTTAGAAACACGTCTTTCCTATTGAATAGTATTCATTACACAAATATTTCGTATACAGTTGTCTAAGATCATATTTTTATATGCTTTTTTACCATCTTTGGCACCTGTTCAAATCTTTTGCCAAATTTTATTGGACTTTTTAAATTCATTTCTTAGAAATTTTGAATCTATTCTGGACACAAGTTCTCTGTCAGACATACGATTTTCAAGTATTTTCACCCTGTCTATAGCATCTCTTTTCATTCTGTTAGTGTCTTTTGAAGAACATTTTTCATTTTAATAGTCCAATTTATCAAATTTTTAATGGATTATTCTTTTGGTATTAAATCTAAGAACTCAAGGTTACATAGATTTTCTCTAGTTTTATTCTAAAAGTTGTGTAGTTTTATGTCTTATATTTATGAATTGCCTTGAGTTAATTTTTGCATAAAGTGTGAAGTTTAGGTAGAAGTTCATGTTTTGCATATGGTTGTCCAATTGTTCAAATACTATTTGTTGAAAAGACTATTCTTACTGAATTGAATTGCCCTTGCATTTTTATCAAAAACCAATTGGATATTATTTGGATGGGTCTAGTTTTGAACTCCCTATTCTATCCCACTGTGTCTTTACCTTCTCAAATACCACACTGCCTAGATTGCTGTGACTTTGTTTTGGCTTAAAATGGATAGTGTAAGTTCTCCTACTTTATTGCTCCTTTTTTGAAATCATTTGGTTATTCTAATTCCTTTTTCTTTATATATAGATTTAGAATATGTTTATATTTATAAAAACTTCTATTGGGATTTTGATTGGAATTACATTAAATCTCTAGATCAATTTGGGAAGAATTGACATCTTAATTATATTTAGTCTTCCAATCCATTGATTTATTTAGGTTGTTGATTTCTCTCGTCAGCTTTGCATAGTTTTTAGCATAGAGATCCTGAACAGGTTTTGTGTGTATACTAAAGTATTTTTTCAGAACTAATGCACATGGTATTGTTTTTCAAATATTGTTTCCAATTATTTTTAACTTACATAGAAACACAATTAATTTCTGAAAGATGTTCTTGTACCCTGTGGCCTTGCTAAGCTTATTAGTTCCAATTTTTTTTATATATTCCTTGATATTTTCCACATAGACAATCATGTATTCTCTGAATAATGATAGTTTTTAATTTTTCTTAACAATCTGTACAATATTGCTTTTTCTTGTCTCATTGCACTAAGTGGGACGTTAAATACAGCATCTAATACGAGTGGTGAGATTGAATATACTTGCCTTCTTCAGTCTTGGGGCAGGGAAGGAGGAAGGCATTCAATATCTCACTGCTAGGTAAGATGTTAGATGTGATATTTTTGAAGATGCTTTTTTTAAAAAAAATAAGGTTAAGGAAGTTATTTTCCATTACTACTTTACTGAGAATGCTTATTGTGAATGGATGTTGAACTTTTAAAAATGCTTTTTCTATTTGATTTGATATAATCTTATGGTTTTATCTTCTTTAGACTATTAATTTGATGGGTTACTCTTAATTGATTTTGAATATTGAACCAGCCTTGCATTCCTAAGGAAAAATCCTACTTGACCATGGTGTATTATTTTTGTTATATATTGATGTATTTGATTGGTTAATATTTTTTGAGAAATTATCTATGTTCATGAAGGGTATTAGTCTGTAGTGTTCTTTACTTGGAATGACTTTGTCTAATTTTTGTATCAGGGTAATTTCAGACTCATAAAATATATACAGTATAAAGAGTTCTGATTTTTTAAATATATAAATACCAAATATTAAAAGAAATCATGTAAACACAGTATCTGTATTCAGAATTTCAGTAGTAATGTTAAAATTATATGAACTCTAGCACAATGAAAACTGGAAAATCTCCAAATACTTGAAAATTAAGCAACACTCTTAAAAAAAGACTATGAGTCAAAGAGGAAATCTCAAGGGAAATTAAAAAACATTTAATATGAATAAAATGTTCCTTTTTTATTTCTTAAAGGGATTGAGGTAGAACTGGTGTTATTCTTTAAATGTTTGGTAGTATTCATGAAATGATCTCTGAATAGAGTTTTCTTTTTAGTAAGGTTTTTAACTACAAATATGATTTATTTTACAGATATAGGACTATTCAGGTTTTCTATTTCATCTTGGGTGAACTTTACTTTGTTACTACATTCAAAGAAATGGTTCATTTTTTCTAACTTGTTAAATTCATATGAAGATAGTTGCTAGTTCTATTCTATTATTATTTTTATAATGTCTGTGAGTTTATAGTAATATGCCCCCTTTCATTCTTGATATTAGTAATTTGTGTCACCTCTCCTTTTCATTAATATTTGTAAGTCTAGCTAGAGGTTTATAAATTTTATTAATCTTTAAGAATCATTGATTTTTGATTTTCTCTAATTTTTCTATTTTCAATTCCATTTATTTCTGCTCTTATTTATATTACTATATTATTTATATTATCCCCCTTTTTCTGTGTGTTTTGGGTTTACTTTCCTCAATTTTTTTTGATTTCTTAATGTAGAAGCTTAAAATTTTGATTTGAAATTTTTCTTCTTTCCTAATGAAAGTATTGAATGCTATAAATTTCCCTATAAGCACTGTATTATTTTGTGTGATATCTATATCACACAAGTTATGATATATTTTAATTTTATTCAGCTCAAATATTTTTTAATTTCCCTTGAGACTTTCTCTTTGACCCATGATTTTGTTTAAAGGGTGCTGTGAATTTCCAAGTATTTGGAGATTTTCAGTTTTTACTTTGTTAAAGTTCATGTAATTTTAACATAACCACTGAAATTCAGAACAAAGACACTGTGGGAAATTCAACTTTGTTCAGAATTTTAGTGGTTATGTTACATTCCTTTTTAATGTCAGCTATTCAGTTAGAAATTATAACCTTTCATTCTTTTTGGACATCATTTCTGACCTCAGCCAGCATTAATCATTTTATTGCCTTCCAGATAAAGTTTAATGTCTTTACTAGTCATTTGATTCCTTCCAAAGTTTCCTACAATCATGCATTACTTAACGACAGGATTAAATTCTGAGAAATGCATTGTTAGGCGATTTCATCATTGTCTGAACATCATAGAGTGTGCTTACACAAACCTAGGTGGTATAGCCCACTACACACCTAGGCTATATGGTATAGCTATTGCTCCCAGGCTACAAACCTGCACAGCATGTTACCATACTGAATACTGTAGGCAATTGTAACACAATGGTAAGTATTTGTTATTTCAACATATCTAAATATAAAAAAGGCACAGTATACTATGGTATTATAATCTTATTGTACCATCATTGAATTTGTGGTCCATTATTTACTGAAATGTTGTTATGTGATGCATGATTGTACATCTACCCACTTCCAAATTATTTCATATTCTTTCCTACAAAAACCTCTATTCTATAAAATGTCCCTCTCTGTTCTTGGTTATCCAAACACATTAGGCTGCCTTTTCCCCAGACGGTGCCTTAGCTCTTACATGCACTGGCACTCTGCTTGCCCTTCTCCTTTGTCTCCCCTTGCCTGCATCCCACCATTCCTCCAGAGACGAGTTAATACCTCACCTTCCTTCCCAATCTCTTTGACCATTCATGACTACTCCTCAATAAAAATTGTAATATTTTAAACCAAAATGAAATTTCCAAACCTGATCACACAATCCTTAGATGACTTCTTGTACCTCTTAGTACTCTGAGGACAGAGTCCACTGCACATAGTAGGTCCTCAGTGAAAAGTTTTGCTCTTTTTGCTCTTTTCTACTATTTATTTGGTGACTGATCTTCAAAAATAAAACCTAGGTAATTCTTTAACCACAGAGTCTTTGCTCAATAATAACACAATATAACATTTCTCCAAATGTGTACATGGGTACATGAGAGGCTAATTCCAATGGAAAACACAAAAGAGTTCTGTTTTTAAAAAGTATCAGGAAACTGTGTGTTCTGATCTCCTCCTATTTACCCCATAGGTGAAGAAGGGATTCCCCACCTTACATAGTACAAGGTGGCCAAACACACAACACCTGACACTGGACAGATGAGACCAACATCTGTTTATTAGCCACATACACTCACAGCCAGGGGAGGAGCACATTGCTCACCATGCAGGGACACATGAGAGTCGCACTTGGGAGCTGAGTGAACCCGAGGGGCTGTGGGAAGTGGGCTATGTAGAATCAGGAGGGTGAGGGGTGACCCCTGTTCCTGTGGGAGGGTATGATTGGCTCATTTAAACAATTTTGTGGCTGGCAGCGAAATGAAGCCATTAGATTGAGGACCAGGTGGTGTGTAGCCAGTCCAGCTGATAGGGAACTAGATGGGGTGGGGGCGCTCCTGCTGGGTGGCGGGCATAGCTGGTGAGAACAGAGGGCACTTGGTTAGGCCTTTGGGGCCCTGTAAGGCTCAAAGGTGTCAAGTCATCACTTGAAATTGATAAGCAATGCTAAATAGGTTTATTTACTATAGAACATCTTAGAAATTTTAATATGCTTGTGCCTACATGATTTCAAAAGGGGGATAGCATATGTGGTGGTCCTTAAACCTATCTATGCATGGCATTTTTAAAAAAATTTTCAGAATGTTACAGGGGTACAAATGTTTTGGTTACATGGATTGCTTTTGTACTGCTTGAGTCAAAGTTATAAGTGTGCCCATCACCCAGATAGTGTGCATTGTACCTGTGAGGTATGATTTCAACCATCCCCTTTCCCTCTCCCACCTGCACGGTCTCCATTGAGTTTTATTTCCATCTGTCATGGCATATTTTTTGAAGAGGAACATTTTGTGGATTAGTGTTTAAGGAACTTACTTTGAAAAATGCTGCCTTAAAACACTGATGTATCCAACAGGGTGACTAAAATAGTCATGACTAAAGTGATTGTCATTTAATTAACTTTTACCATAAGGAGTTGTATAGAAAAATAAAATGGTATTGTGTACTTATTAATTAACTAGGGTGAAATATTTCTTTGTGCCTTTGTTTCAATTGAAAATTCCCATTCTTATTTATGCTCAACCTGAACTTATGTCTTTAGAAACATGTCTTTCCTATTCAATAGTATTCATTTTGTATACAGTTGTCTAAGATCATGTTTCATGTGTTTCAATTGGATAATATCTATGAGTAAAATTATAGGCTTAGTTAGAGGAAAGAAGACCATGAACAGAAAGCCTCATGTTAACTATATGGTATTTTTTTTTTTCAACACATTCAAGACCCACTGAGGAAAGCAAAACTATCCAACATACAGTCAAGGTGGTTGGGTCCGAAGTAAAGTAGAAAATAGTTTATCTATTCCAATCCTCTCTCAAATGCGTTCCTCCTTAACATGCATGGTGCCCCACCCCAGCATTCCCTGCGAGGCAGCTGCCACGGTCTTCTGTGCAGAAATCTTGTTGTTACCCTGAGCAAATGGACTCCAGGAAGGGCAGAAATGGTGATTTTCTTCTAACATTGGTGTATGGAGATTGTAACATGCCTAACACTTCTCAAAACCCTTCACTGTTTCCTGTTTATGTAGCTGTTTTGCGGTTATGCTTTTTCCTATCTCTGGGCCTCATTTTCCATATCCTGCTCCCTGGGCTACCTCTGTCCCCTTTGAAGATTGTCTAAATTCCGGCCTTCTGTAAGGCATCAATGCATATTTCATCTTTTTCCCAAAAGTAGTTTCTTGATGCTTCAAGAGATGTCCTCAGTAACACTTGATAGTATATTGCGTCAAATTACTTCTTTATTCATGCCGAGACCAACATTTTTGTTTTAGAAATTCATTTAAGGAAATAATTGTAGCTGATATTATAATATCATGTAATACACACATATTATATAAACATATTTCTGATGGAATGTGCATGTTTTAAATAACGAGCACACAAACAATTGAAATTTACTGTGACTGGTGTGCTTTAGAATTCACAAGAATATATTTTAATTTATTATGTTTTTTCCATTATTAGATTGTGGAATTAGCTAGCACTGTGATAAACTTAGACAATATTCTACTTGATAGTAAGGAGTCCAAAATTATTTTTACTTTAAAAAATTTTATTTGGTGCCATAAAGCCACAAGTAGTAAATTATTTTATAACTTGCAAAATTACTCTGAACCTAACTCACTTGTGGAAGAAGATAGTGTCAATCACGGCAGGGCAGGTGAAAACCAGTGGAAGCACCAGAGTCGGAGCAGCCCTGGGCATGAGAAGGCCAGATGGAAAGAACTTCTGGGGTGCAAGGAAGCCCTGGGGCGAGTGGGGAGGGAAAATGTGGGGGGCGGTATCCCTGTGAGTCACTCTGTCTGGTCTCGGGAACTTGGGAGATGCTCACGGTTTCCTGGGCTTTTTCCCAGGAATCTGGCACTGAACTGGAAGTTAGTCCAAGGGAATTTCCAGCCCCTGACCACGGGGCAGGATGAGGACACGCTGTCCTGAGGAGCAGGGCCTGTGGGGAGCCCAGCGATGTGGGCAGGCAAGACAATGGCCCCGCAGGACCTCAAGGGTCTTGCTCTGTCCAAGCTACACATGAGGTGACTTGCCGCAGAGGGAACCTCTGACAAAGGCAGGGGCCGCAGGGCTGCCGTGGTCGGACTGGACATAAGAGGCAGCGAGAGATGCCCAGGATGGGGTCTGCTGGGCCAGGGACCACCTGGCTGAACTCAAGCAAGGGTTTGACCTCTCCCCCAGCTGTAAGCAGGGATGACACTTCACATCATAGATGTGGAAGTGATGTGTGTGCCGTTGTTACCTGGCACATAGCAGGCATAACATCAATTATTGTTTCCTTGTTTAAGTATGCATGGCTGATCACATCCCCACAGCTGCACAGGAGGCTGCCAGGAATAAATACAAAGACATACAACATGATGTAGGCCCGTGAAAGGCTTGCCCTTTTCCTGGAGAAGAAAGACACCCAGTGGCAGATCTGGGCTGGCTGTGTCATTTATAGTTCAAAGTGAGACAGATCTGAGAGTGGAAAGGTGCAAGAGTTTTAATTATGCCACCATGGCAGACACCAACCAGGACTGTCCCGGCAAACTGGCGCGTGGTCACCTTTAGCAACAGCCAGAGATTCCTGCCCTCCCTGGGCAAGGCTGGTCTTCCTACCAGTGGCTTCCCGGACATTCTGTTGTCTCATATACACACACACACACACACACACACACATGCATATATATAATATAAAAAAGTTTCAATTACGTTGAAGTAATAAGTTCCTGAGATCTGTTATACAGCATGGTGACAATTACTGAGAGAGAAGGTTTTTAATGTTCTCACCACAAAAATGATAAGGACGTGAGATGATAGATATGTTAATTAGCTTGATTTAGTCATTTAAAACATAAACGTTACCAAAACATCTCATTGTAGTTCATAAATATATACTATTTTTATTTGTCAATTGAAATTAAGTAAATAATATAAACAGGAAAAACCCACTGAGTATATGAGATAGAATGGAATATTTTATGCTGTTTTACCTTGTTTTTGCATCGTTAATTAAAAAGTCAATATTTTTCTAAATTAAAATATATTAAAATGTTATGGTAGAATTAATAAAAGCAACTGTAGAGATTTCAATTTTATTGTTTTCAAAATCAAGGAGCATTTAAAAAATTATACTTGTTTTCTGCTTTACTACTTCCTCTTTGTTGAGTTGATTATGTGGGACACTTTTTTCAGTGTAGAATTGTTTTAATTGCACATTAAGATTTTTGCATAAGGATTAGGTTGCATAAGTATATAGGGTTAGTTTCCACTCAGTAAGAGACTTAAGAATGTAGTTTTTGCTTAGAAAGACAGAGAAATTAAGAAAAAGATCCTGAAGTCATACTAATCATTTCTGATACTAAAATCAGTTTTAAATATTAATATATTTGCATCAAGCTGCCAGGTTCTTGAGTATTTAGCTTCTGTTAAATTTCACTGGTTATGGGTAACTTAATGTTTTATGGTGCATCAAATAGGATGAACACCGTCTTTCCTGCCTGTAGAAAATCTACAAGATACACATGAGAGTAACACCTATCTCCTGCATCCTTGATGGTTGGACATGCAGTCATAACCTGTTTTATTACTTTAAATTTTTCCATATTTTTTCTAGACATTACTTTCTGATTTCTTTCTCATTTAATCTCAAAATATAGACTGTGTCTGTTTTTAAAGGGTAGGACAGAATTTATTAATATTTTAAAAATAAAATCTTATATTTATAAAGTATGTGAAAAACTTTATATCAGAATATCCACACTTTAGTTTTTACTACCACTTGTCTCCAGCTTCTGCCAATTTTCTTTTAGAAAGTTGAAATAAAACAAAACTACACACAGTATAAAAATACCTTTCTAGTTTAAGACTCACCCAATTTTTTTACTTTGTATTTCAACAGGAAAATCCATTTATTGGACAACTTTTTAGTTGTATATGCCCAGTATACTTGATTTGAAAGGCAAAAGAAAGTAAATTCAAGTGCCAAATGAGAAATACGATTGAAATTCTAAACAGGAGGATTTTTTATATAACTTCAAATTGGGTTATAGTCTGCCATTTTTAATGTTTTCCTGTCATTTTGAAGCCTATAATTAATGTCTTGATTTTGCCCAATACAATATTTGATTTCACTATGAAAAACCTCAATTGAATTTTTCCCATTGTGTTTTATTTATATTGACTTTGAAAAAAACCTATTTATTCGTTTTCCACCTATCTATGAATTGCACAAAGATATCCTTTATAAGTAAAGTGCCTTCTGTGGTCAAGTAAGAAGTCTAATGTAGAAACATGGCTCCCAGCCCTATAGGCTAAAATAATAGGTTAGCACAGAGGAGATAAGAGACAGACACTAAATAACCACAGCACAAGTGATACATTCTATGAAAGGAGAACATACTAAGGGCTGTGGGGAGCCTGAAAGGTAATTTTCAGAATTGTGTGATTTTGCACAACTATGAAGGTGTGTCTATGGTTATTCTTCCTTTCTTCATAATTTCGAGGAAACTCTTTTTTGTGCGTGTCTTTACATTTTCAAATTCTTGGGGTTACAAGTAACCCCAAACTTGTAACTTGGGGTTACAAGTAAGCTTTTTGGTGTGGTTATATACATAGCTGCATTAGTCAGGGTTCTCCAGAGACAGAACAAATAGGAGACACATACGTAATAAAGAATCAGCTCACACGGTCATGGAGACAGAGTTTCCCAGCTCTATGGCTTGAAGGCCTGAGGAGCAGGGGATCGATGTTGTAAGTTCTAGTCTGAGCCTGAAGGCAAAAGAAGACCAATGTCTCAGCTCGAAGATCCTCAGATGGAGAAAATAAATTCTGTCTTGCTCAGCCTTTTTTCCATTCAGGCCTTCAAGGGATTGGGTAAGTCCCACACATACCAGGGAGGACAATATGCTTTGCCCTGTCCCCTGATTCAAATGTCAGTCTCATCCAGAAATGCCCTCACAGACACACACAGAATGTTTTATCAAACACCTGGGCACCCCATGGCTCAGTCAAGTTGACACATGAAATTAATTATCACACTAGTCCATATGTACAATGACATCTTCTTAACCAGAGAAGCTATGATAAATTATGTTTGAACTTAAACAGGTGCATCTCAGTGTCTTGGTCATCTTCCCTTCATTAGTTTTTCTCAACTATGCATTATTCAATATTTCCTTTACCTGTTCATGTTTTTTTCCTGTATTTTAATTCTCTTTATTTCTACTTGACCCATCATTACTTTTTCTACTAATTTTTAGCAAATATAATGTGTTAATATATCATCCCGGAATGTAATTTGCTAAAACGATATGCTCTGCTAAAATTTTATTTATACCACCTTGTTTTGTCTTCATATACTAATAGAGACAGTGAACACAATCATAAAATATCTGTAACTGAAAAATCATACCTCCAGAGAAGAAATTCAAATAACTTTCCGATTATAATTGGCAAGAGGATCATTAAAATGCATGCATGCACACACCCGTATCCCACCACCACCAACAACAACCACTACCTGTTTTCTAGGCAAGACATATCCCACATATATAAACTCAGTTTTAACCTTCCAACACCCACCTCACTTCATTGCCCTGTAACTCTTCTTTCATTCCAAAAAATTCTACTGTGTGCTGACCTTAGGAAAACAGAGGAAGAGGAGTCCCCAGTTTGGCATTCAAGGTCCCATGGCTACTCCTGATACTTGAAAAGCTCCCTTTTGGTCCCACCTTCCAAACCTGTTTTACAAAGAAGAAATTCCATTATGACCTGCACCTATGTGGAACTGAGTTCAAACATGTTGACATTCCAAAAAGGATGCATTGTTGGTTTCCCTCTGTGTTAGAGTCCAAATTATATGATTGTCTGTGGATATTCTAACCCATTTTAGATTCACAGGAGAAAAGCTGATATAAGCTAGTTCATTTTGCAAATTGTGTAACTCACTTAAAATATTTATTACAGCAATTTTTAGGTTTACAGAACAGTGCAGAGTGTTCCCATATATTTCCTCTTCCTCCTCTCTATTCCCCCTGCAGTTTTCCCTATTGTTAATATATTGCACTAGTATGGTAAATTTGTTACAATTTATAAACCAGTATTGATACATGGTCACTAACTAGTTTACGTTAGTGTACATTTTATGTTACACAGTTCTATGGGTTTTAACGAATGTATACGGTCCTGTATGCACCCTTACAGTATCACACAGTTTAGCTTCACCATCCCCCAAATCCCCTATATTTCACCTATTTATTCCTCCCTTCATCTCCTCAAACTGCTGGAAGCCACTATTCTTTTTTCTGTCTCCATAGTTTTGTCTTTTCTAGAGTGCCACATAGTTGTAATCATATAGTTAGATCTTTGATTTCTTCCATCAGAATTTTTGTAGTTTTCCTCATATAGATTTTATACATATTTTGTTAGATTTATGCCTAAGTATTTCCTTTTACTGGTGCTAATGTAGATGTTGCATTTTAGTTTCAAATTCTAATTGGTCATTGCCAGTAGAGGGGAAAGTAGTTAACTTTTGTATATTAATCTTGTATCCTGTAACATTGATATAATCACTTATTAGTTCCAGGGAGTATTTTTCCTGATTCTTTGGGATTTTCTACATAGACAATAATGTCATCTGTAAACAATGTACATTGCTTGTCAACCTTCTGTTATATTTGCTGATAACTGAGAAGCCAGTCCAATTCTCCTGTTATAGCTACCTACAATGCTAGCTACCTTTAATTTAGTGTTAGTAATCCATCAACTCTTTCAGCCATTAACACATTTGATTAATAGTAGTGAACTGAGGAAAATAGAGTTCAGAAAAGGAAGGATAATTTGAATTTGGTGCACAGTGCAAGGAAGAAGTGTGTGTGTGTGTGTGTGTACACGCAGAGACAGAGAGAGAGAGAGAGAGAGAGAGGGAGAGAGCACACTGTCAATTCTGGTTTCCTAGAAGATGCATTTAGTATAGGGATGGTAGTAGAGGAGGAGATAAGAATGCCAAGAAAGGTATACAAGAAGAATACAAGAAAGGAAAGATGAGAGATGGTAAAGAAAAATTGTAATATTTCAAAATTGCTGGATTTGTGAATAGTAAACTCTTAAGTATGGTTTTACAAAATTCTAAGTTCTCACTCTTCCTTCATAAAGTTAAATTGAATTCCAACTAAACCACAGATCTTTCTTCTTTCCTTTCTGTGAGGTAAATAAGAGAAATTATTCAAAAGTCAAAAATAACATTCAAAAAAGTGGTTGGCATGAACTTTCAATACTGTGTGGTGTGAAGACTTGTCAAAAATTTTCTCCAGTAATGCACATAGTGCAACTGATTGTTTACAATTGATTAAATTTCCTAGGCTAAGTCATGTTTCATGTTAACATGGAGAATTTTTGAGAAATATACAAGTAGTTTTTCTCCAGGAGAAAAGATAACTCCAGAGTTTTATGGACCTGTGGAAATTAACCAATTTTATATCTAACCAAGCACTCTTATCCTTCTATAAACATCCTAGCTCCTAAAATGTTCTTTTAATGAGTCATCACATCTTACAGGTTTCTTCATTATTTAGTGAGTGAAATAAAATCATTGATATATATTCCTTTTATATTTGCACCAAGATCATGATTGTACTCTTTTGGAACTTGTACTTTAGGTTTTTAAGCTTCACCAAGACTTCCAGGCTGATTTATCTGCTGAGCCAAGTAGAGCATGCCTCAGACTTAGGCTGTGACGTGAACCTCCGGGATTGTTTATATCTTTTCTTGACTTCTTGAGTGAATCCCAAGTGTCAATAAAACTTCAACTTCACTTATTCACTTTATCTAGGTTTGTTTTTTCCTGTTTAATAATTTTGTTTTGTTTCTGTTTCTGCTTCATGTGTGGCTGATACATTATTCCTATTGGTAGCAGCAATGTTTGGGAATTCAGTTTTGTGATTTGACCATTTAATGGATAAATAATCATTTATTGGATAGATGATGTAAATATATATCCTCTGTTGGGTAATAGACGATAAAGAATGCTATTTGTTAGTCTTTTTTCTTTGTGTGTCTGTTTGCCTATTTGTGAACTCAAATTGATTAACAATTTCATGTTCCCAGGAAAGACAAGCAGCTTTTTAAGACCTAGACTGGTGAATTTTTGTGTTTCTGTATTTACCTTTGACCTGTGCCTGAACTTGCAGAATTAAAACTATAAGCTGATGTGTCTGTGTGTCTGTAATTTGGGAAGGGCTGTATCAATCATTGCGTGAATGTGAACTATTTTCCTACCACCAGATGGTATTAATATGCTAACTTATAATGTCTCCTAAGTTTAAGGAGCTCTGTTATGATTGGTTAATACAGATAAACACATAAATATGATATCTTCAAATATCACAGAAAATAAAGACACAGAACTTCTAATACTTTTAATGTGATATGATTCTTGGAACGTATATACTTCTTACAAAAACTGCTAGTTTTAAAATATTTTAAGACCTCCAAGTTTATATAATTAAGATGAATCTTTGGAAAAAAGCATACTGGATTTTTTGGCTTAAGAAAAAAACAGCTATAAGTCTTTTCTCTCATTTATGTTAAATAAAATATAAGTGTCCGTTTTTCCTAAGAATTAAGTTTGTTTTATCTTGAATTTCCCAAACTTTTTATAATCATTTATTGATCAAAAATGAAATACTGCTACTACATCATGTTTAAAATTATAGAAAAGACAAATTTGTGTCCCAGAAAATTGAATAATTATTCTACCAAAATTTTTATATCAATAGAAATTATGTTTTATAGTGTGTCACCTTTAAAATAGTCCAAGATCCTTAGATTATTTAAACATTTGATTAATAAGTAACTTCTGGATGTCTAGATAATGTCTAAGTAAAATTGAATACTGAGGCCTTTCTAAGGATAAGTTAAAATTACGTATTTTTGCTTCTTGTTTTCATATGATATAATGTCATACTAATTAAGCTGTTTATGTTGCCCCTTTGAAAGGGAATAAAAGGGGTGTGCATGGCTGTGGAATATAATGTTGTGTGCATTTGCATTTCTTAGCTTTGTTCATCTGCTGAAATACTTGTACACAATAGACAGTTCTCAATTTTCTTCCTCTCAGTTTTTTCTTTAAAAAAATGTTTTATAAGAATAATAGTATGGGTACATGAGACTCTACTATGAGCAACATTAAGAGAGAAATCTAACTATGCAAGAAAGGGATACGCTCTTGTGTGATATGTTCTTGTTTATCAAGTTAACTAGAGAGTAGAGGACTTATGTGTTGAGGTTGTTTCAGATTGTGAGTGAAGATAGTGAAAAACAAAATCTGGTCTTTAGGTTTTCCACTGTATTTTGTCAATAGATGCAGAAAAAGCATTTGACAAAGTCCAACACACCTTTATGATAAAAACTCTGAACAAAATAGGCATAGAACGTCCATACCTTAAATTTATCAAATCCATCTATGACAAACCCACTGCTAATATCATTCTAAATGGGGAAAAATTGAAATCTTTCCTTCTTCGAACTGGAACTAGACAAGGATGCCCACTATCTCCTCTCCTATTCAACATAGTGCTTGAAGTCCTAGCGATAGCAATCAGACAAGAGAGGGGTATTAAGGGCATTCAAGTGGGTGCAGATGAAATCAAACTCTCACTCTTCGCCAATAATATGATATTATTATACCTAGAAAACCCCATGGACTCTTCCAAGATACTCCTAGATTTAATAAATGAATTTGGTAAAGTT
>VBSM01003157.1:1330909-1364534 GCA_008086735.1 Cheirogaleus medius
TTAAGAAACAATGGTGATATAGCACTTCTTGTATATTCCTGGATACAGCTGGAATCCATTCTACTAAGCAAAGTATCTCAAGAAAGGAAAAACAAGCACCACATGTACTCACCAGCAAATTGGTATTAACAGATCAACACCTAAGTGGACATATAGGAATAAAATTTGTCCCGTGTTGGGCGAGTGGGAGGGGTGAGGAGGGGTTGGGTATATACAAACATGATGAGTGAGATGTGCAACATTTGGGGGATGGTCATGCTTGAGGCTCTGCCTCGAAGGGGGTGGAGGGCATGGGCAATATACGTAACCATAATATTTGTACCCCCATAATATGCTAAAAGAAAAAAAAATAGACCAATGGAACAAAATAGAGGACCCAGATATAAAGCCATCTACCTACAACCAACTGATCTTTGACAAAGCAGACAATAATATATGCTAGGGAAAAGATGCCCTATTCAATAAATAGGCCTGGAAAAATTGTATAGCCACATGCAGAAGAATGACACAGGATGCCTATCTATCACCATTTACAGAAATTAATTCAAGATAGATAAAAGACTTAAATTTAAGGCATGAAACCATAAGAATTATAGAAGAAAATGTAGGAAAAACTCTTCTAAATATCAGCCTAGGCAAAGAATTTGTGACTAAGACCTCAATGGCAATGGCAATTTCAGCAACAACAAAAATAAATAAATGAGACTTGATTAAATTAAAACACTTCTGCACAGTGAAGAAAATAATCCACAGAGAAAATAAACATCCTACAGAATGGAAGGAATTATTCACATGTTATACATCCAATAAAGGGCTAATATCCAGAATCTATAACAAACTCAAACAAATAAGCAAGAAAAACCCAACAACCCCACTAAAAAGTGGGTAAAAGATACAAACAGAAGTATTTCAAAAGAAGATAGGCAAATGGCCAATAAACATATGAAAAAAATGCTCAATGTCACTAATCATCAGGGAAATGTATATTAAAAGCACAGTAAGATATCACTTTACCCCTGTCAGAAAGACCAAAAGTAATAGATGCTGGCATGGATGCAGAGAGAAAGGAATGCTTATACATTGTTGGTGGGACTGCAAAGTATAAGCTCTATGAAAAAAAATATGGAGATTCCTCAAAGAACTAAAAGTAGACCTACCAATTGACACAACAATCCCACTACTTGGTTCCAAAGGAACCAAGGAAAAGGAAAGAACCTTACCCAGAGGAAAAGAAGTCAGTTTATGAAAAAGACACCTGCACTTGAATATTTATTGCAGCATAGTTCACAATTGCAAAGACATGTAATCAACCCAAGTGCCCAAAACTTCATGAGTGGATTAACAAAATGTGTGTCACACACACATACATACATACACATACCATGGAGTACCACTCAGCCATAAAAAGAAATGAATTCAAGTATTTTGCAGCAATTTGGATGGAACTGGAGACCATTATGCTAAGTGCAATATCTCAAGAGTGGAAAAACAAACACCACATGCACTCTCTAATAATTTGGAACTAATTGATGGGCACATTTGGGCACAGAAAGAAGTAAAAATTGTTGAAAATCAAGAAGAGGGGTTGGAGGAGGAGGATGGGGGTAAAAATCTACCTAAGTACAATTAACAACATTCAGGTGATGGGCACATTTACAGCCCTGACTAAAGCATTATAAAAGCATTATGTGAGAGAAACATTTGTACCCCCTTAATATTTTGAAATGAAAAATTGAAAAAAATAAATAAACAAAGGGAAAGATTGAGAAACTAGGCTCCACAAAAATTAAAAACTTCTGCTATTCAAAAAGTTTCATATTATGTTAAATGAATGAAAAGACAAACTACATCCTGGGAGAGAATATTTTCAAGCCATCGAAGGAAATTCCATTGGACGTCTGTCTGCTGTTCCCTTGAGAGCCGTAAAACAGCACCAGGATGAAAAGGGACTGTGGATACCTTCTCAGTATCAGGTCGTATACAAGCTGCCTATTATTCCTTATCTTTTTTCATTTCTTCCTGGGAAAACTCTCCTGTGTTGCTCAATGATGTGAAGCTATAGTTCGGGGGTGGCGGTGGGGAATACTGTTAATATATTTTAGAGAAATGTGTAAGAGTGAAGGATTTTGGTGAGATTTCCCACATTGACACATATGTGTTTGTATAAAATACTATAAACACTATGGGATGTTTGAAAAGCTGACTCCTTATTTCATGGATTTAGAAAAGCAATTTGTGTTAATTCACATCTTAATGTGGAATATTTTTCCCTTGGACTGAATGATCCGGTTTGGTGATCAAGGACGACCTGGGCTAAAGCCTATCCTATGACGACCATGATGTTGGGTTTGACCCTGGCTCCCGTTCCCCAGCACGGAGCTCAGGATCTGGCTGTGTTAACCTGAGGGGCTGAGCAGGATGAGGGAAAGTCAGCTTGTGCTTGCTTGTATGTTGGTGAGATACTGTGCCTTGTGTAAGTCTGAGATTAATGCAGTGCCTCTGGCCCAGGTGAGTTGGTCTTTGGCATTTGACTAATCCAGAACAGATGATTTGAAGGGGATTATGTTAAGTTTATCGGTCATAGAAATAAGAAGCAAAAGTGATATGGTGGGCCTGACCTTGGAAGACCTCGATTCTAATTTAGACTGTGCCAATAATGAGCCATGGGATATTAGCAAGGTGACATAAGGCCCTCCCCCTCATTCCCTCCCTTGCCCACAGATAGGTAGTAATAAATGGAGATGAAACATGTGAAAATATCTACTTATTTAGAAATTATAAGTAAAAAAAGATCCAAAGTCAGAAAATAGAAGGCAGCTCTACAAATTTGCATTCAACAGATTAGAATCATTCCATCCTTTCAGATTTTTGTTCACACCCCAGATAAAGCCTATAATTAGTATAGTTTTCTGAATTATTAATAATTTATTTAGTCAAGTAATACATGAATATGATTGCCTCGATATGAGGTTTCAGCCTCACGGATCAGGATAAAGTTCCCTTTGACAACCTCAAATTGCAGCCCTCTCCCCACCTACCAGGGGTGACTGTGAGATCCCCCCCAACCGTCTCACCCTTTTATAAGCAGATGTGCCCCATCAGCTTGTGTTTTCAGTGTTATTGTTAAAATGACAAATCCTATTCTGCTACATGCTTTTTTTATTCAATAAAATATCTACCCACAAAGGTCACAAAGATGTACTTCCTTATGTTCATCTGCCTATGGTTTTTCATAATATGTGTGTATCACAGTTTATCTCCTATCTTTTTGCTGTTTTGATTTGGTAATTTTGTTTTTAATTTTTCACTCTTAAGAACAATGTTGTAACATATTCTTTACTTACATCTTTTTGTATATGTTTGAAGACTTCTACAAACTAGATGTCTGTAGCAACAGGAATTTTCTGGGTTAGAGTGTGTGGCTGTTTTAATGTAAACAGAGACTGCCAAATTCTCCGAGTGTATCTGCCAAATTACACCCCCACCAACACTATATCAAAACTACTGATTTCTCCACACCCTTACTTGCAGCAAAGGATCAAAGTTTTAGGTTTTCAATCTGATAGGCGAAAAAAATAGGATCTTCTTACTTTAGTATTTCTTTGTTGACACAGTACATAGTACAATATAGTTATTTTGTTTATTGATCATTTATATTGCTTCTTAAGTGATCTTCCTCTTCATATACATAGCCCATATTACTACCAGGTTATTGATCTTTATTTTGAGATTGAATTATAGATTTTCCCTGTGTATCCTGATGTGATCTTTTGTCTGTTATCGATGGTATTCTCATGGCTACTGTCTTTTTGTGTACTACTTTCTCTTTGTTTTGGACAGAAATAAGATTAAGTTTTGGCAAAATTGGAAAGCAGGTACATTCGTTATGACATATTTTTCTTTTTAAAACCTCTCTTCTGGTTTAATAGAAAGAATGCAAAAAAGCAACAAATGCTTACCAGTGTACAAATTATGGAAAACTTCAGGAACGGCACTTTGTGATTTAGACCTCTTCACTTCCAACTTGTGGTGTGCTGATATCATTTACAGAAGAGTGTGCAGAATGTGGGTCATTTAAATTCCTGTTCTTCCCTAAAATACAGGAATGGAAATTGTAATAGGTACTCTGTTTAGACCAGTTTAAAGAATTTAGTTGAGCTTGAATTGTTTATGACAACATTTGCAACACACAAATAATTTGCAATGTGTGGTTTTTAAAAGTGCTGAAGTCTTAGAAAAGTGATAGGCCCTCAAACTGCTCTCATGTGCTCAGTGTGTTGAGAAAAGGGGTCCAGTGGAATATGCCAAATAGATCTTTTACATAAAATACATAGAAAAAATTGACCAAGTCAAACCCACACGTGGAATTGGTTAGATGGAAGTTACCACGCAGAAGTATCTTATCAATGAAATTGAGCACTTAGTCTGTGACTATGAACATTCTCTGTGCATCAGAATCACCCGTGATGCTTTTAAAAATGTAGATACCTCACTTAGTAGAATGGGTTCCAGCTCTATCGAGGAAAATACAAGAGGTGCTATATCACCTAAGTGAACTATCTCAAGAATGGAAAAATAAGCACCATATGCACTCACCAGAAAATTGGTATTAACTGATCAACACCTAAGTGCACATATAGGAATAACATTTATCGAGCGTTGGGCAGATGGGAGCGGGGAGGAAGGGATGGGCATATACATACATAATGAGTGCGATGCGCACCATCTGGGGGACGGACATGCCTGAAGCTCTGACTCTGGCGGGGGAGGGGGAAGGCAACACACGTAACCTAAATGTTTGTACCCCCATAATATGCTGAAATAAAAAAAATGTAGATATCATTGCCTACTCCTGAAGATTCTAATTCAATAGCTCATTTGGACCACAGACTTCTGCCTTTGCTAGAAGTGATAATGTATGACTCTAGTCAAGGCTTTTCTTCCAGCATGCTAACCAGGTACACCTCCCTGGGCCTCCAGTGTTATCACTGAACTAGTACATCTCCCAATCCTGAAGTCCGACTTACCTCCGGACTCTCTAGTTTGTGAATAATATAACATTCTTAAGTTATGGCAGATGAAACTGATTCTCTGTTGCCTGCTGAAAACACTGTGTATGAAAAAGGGTATATGTACTCCCCTAAAATTAGGTTTGGAGCAGTCACTGGGTCTGGAAGGTGTGCAGGGCAGAAACTAGATTCCTTTCCAGAGAGAAACCTAGAACCCACTTTCATGGATCTTTTCAAGCTGACTGCCCATACTGCTTCGGTTAATGATCTCCTTTTACGAACTTTCTAGGGAGGACTATGGGAAACTCACAGTTGTGCACAGATGATAACTTCCCATTGCTGAGATGGGTACCAATAGCACCAATAACTCAAATACTTACTTTTATAACCAATACAATTTGAGTGTTTGAAATAATACCATTACCACCAGTTCATACTTCAACTTGAAATACAGCAAACTCAACCCCAACAATTTTTACAAGCTCTGTTCTATATTCTCCAAAATTTTGTTACCTAGAAAACTATACAAATTTTATACTGAGTGTATACTGGCCCCAAGTTGATGTTTCCAGTGTTGTTTCCCAACATTAACCGAACCCATAGTTTTAGCGGTATGTCTCAGGGAAGTTCTTAAAATTACAGATGGTTAAGCCTTATCCCAGCTCCTCAAATCATAATCTGTGAAGGTTTACCTAGTTGTGTATATTTTTCAAAGCTCCATGGGTGATTCTTATGCTTGGATGGATGAATGGATATATGATTCTCTCTCAAATTCATTGAACTACAATAGACACTTGTATCTTTCTTAGAGCACTTGGCAATCCCCTCAGTTCTAGTTTTGTTGTTGTTGCTATCTTCTTGATTAAATGTTTAATTTCATCAGGGTAGTGATTATGAGATACAATTATGCTGATCTTTGCAACTTTTACAGAGTCTATCACTATTAGGTAAAAAAGGAATATGCACAAGGGTATGAAACTTCTGTTTGGTATAATTCCAAAGGTTCTTGTCAGTCTAAAACTACATTTTTAAGTAGAAAATTCACATTACTATTTGTCCTTTTCCCTCTAGTGCCTATCTGAATTCAGGGGTGTAATATTCACTACAAAATGCATCACGATGCATGATAATATCCAAGGATTTAGTATAATTATGTGAACAATTATATGACTTTTTATTTAAAGCATTATTAGATTATGACGTATTAGATAAGTTAATGCTTCTATTCTTTGTTTGTCTGGTTTTAGAGACAGGGTCTTGCTCTGTTGCCCAGCCTGGAGTGTGGTGGCACAATCATAGCTCTCTGTAACCTTATACTCCTTACCTCAAGGGATCCTCCCGCCTTAGCTCCCGAGTAGCTAGGACTACAGGTGCCTGCCACTACACCCAGCTAATGCTTCTATCTTGATATCAAACTGGTGAATCTAACGTAGATGTAATGATGAGCACCACCCTTGCATATTTTTTACTCTTTTATGGCCACAATAATCTTTCTCTCCCATTCCACATGGATATGGTGTTGTTTTTAATTTACTACTTTGCTGCAGGCGGGGGTGGTTTCAGGAGCTTCAACTGGAAAAAAAGAAAAAGAAAAGAGAAAGAAAATGACAGATGACAGTGAACCACTGCAAACTTAATCAAGCAGTAGCCACACTCCCAATGCCAGCTGCCATGCCACAGATGGCAGGAGAACAGATCAATGTGGTCTAAGGATACTGAGCAGGTGAATAAGTTCTCTTTCATCCTCATCTAAAAGAATTGCTCCCCTGAACAGATAACAATAGCAGGACACATTTCATTGATTTCCTGAAATTTTTTTGGCTTCTTTTTGTTGGTTTTCAACTTTCTCTTCAGTTCCATTCATCTTACTTGCCAGCCATGTTCTGAATTCTATTTCTGTCATTTTGGCAATCTCTACAATGGTGAGTGGTGTTTATGAGTAAGAATTGGCCACACCCTGTTCGACTCTGTTAGGTGATGCTCTAATGGGCTCTGCAGGCTATTCTCCCTGTCACTAGTTGGTTCTTGAAGTAAAGAAGCAACTGCAGTGATGTTCTTTGGTGCCTATCATCAGTTCTAGCCCCTCAGGAGAAGCACTTGAATGCCCCAGGCAGTGAGAGGGGCCTTGGAGTTCCCAGGAGCTTGCTTGTTCACCACAATAGCAGAGGTGAGTGGAAGAGGGAGGCTGGGTGGGGATTGGTTGGGTGAGCCTGCCTTCAGGCTCTGCAAAGTTAGGTCCTAGAACTGTCTCATCAGGGATCTAAGGTCAGCTCCCAGGCCACTGGGGAAAGCCAGTGGGAAGGGGGCTGAAGTGGCCTCACCACACTGGAAAGCCTGCTCATAGGGAAGGGGCCGTCTGTAATTCACTGAATGACTATCAGAAGTGAGTTTCACTTTTCTCCCTCCTTCCCTTCTCCTTGAAGATCTGAGTTATTGCTTCTGGTATTTTGAAGCTCTGCTATTAGGTATATAAACATTTAAGAGTGTTATGTTCTCTTGATGAATTGGTCTTTTGGTTTTAATTCAATATTTGATATAAAACAGACCCCTTTGCCTCATTCCTCGTAGCTTTCAATGTTCCACCACATGGCTACCCTTTCACACAGTTATGACTGTCCATGTGCTGCCAATGGCGTTAGCTGCATGGAAGCAGAGAGAGGACCTTCAAAGGAACAGACACCTTACCTTCCAGGACTCCAAAGTAGGAACTATCCTCCCAAAGAACACCTGAGATATGAACCCTTAGTGCTTTTATCACAAATCCTCAGGGTATATAAGAAGAAAAGCAGCATTTACCCAAAAAAGTTGAAAACTTATGTCTGTACAAGAACTTGCATATAGATATTTATAGCAACTTCATTTATAATTGCCAAAACTTTTAGGCAGTGCAGATATCCTTTAGTAGGTGAATGGATAAATAAACTGTGGTATGTCCAGACCATAGAATATTATTCAGTGCTAAAAGGAAATGAACTATCAATTCATGAAAGGACATGAGAGAAATTTAAATACATATTACTAAGTGAAAGATTCCAATCAGAAAAGGCCACATATTGTATGGTTTCAACAACACGACATTCTGCAAAAAGCAAAGCTATGGAGACAGTGAGAAGTCACCAGGGGCTGGGAGTAGGGGAGAGGGATGACCAGGCAGAGCACAGAGGATTTTTAGGGCAGGGAAGCTATTGTGTATGATACCATAATGGATGCATATCATTATACATCTGTCGAAACCTGCAGAATATACAACACCAAGAGTGAACCCTAATGCAAACTGTGGGCCATCTGGGTGATAATGATGTGTCAGTGTAAGTTCATCAGTTGTAACAATGTAGGGGACATTGATTATGGGGGAGGCTGTGGATGTGGGGGGCCAGGAGTTTCGTGAGAAATTTTGGTACCTTCCTCTCAATTTTGTAGGCAGCCTAAAAATGCTCTAAAAATAAAGAATTTAACAAATTATTTTATATCCCTCTTAAATAAACAGTTTTTTAAAAGCAGATATATGTATTGTAGTTTCTTCGCAATTGTTTACATGTTGACTCAACTCCATGTTAATAAAAGATATTTTCAGTTTGTCAGGGACTCATATTAAGCATTGCTTTTAACCACACACTTGAGGTTTTCTGAATGACTTTAAGAACAAGATACCAAAATCTCCCAAGCAGCTCCCTCTCCTCCTTCCTATTCATTACCTTTACTTGTCCTGTCCCCCACATTTGAAGACTTCCTAGCTGACTAGCTAACAATTGGTAGACTCCATCTTGGGTGTTTAGAGTAATACCCTGGTAATTTGTTACCTCTCCCAAGTAACATAAGCATATTGTTTCATGGAACACCAGTATCTTAATCTAAAACAACAATCCTAATAAAGATCTCAGGGACCATTACGGAGCCCTCAATATACTTTCAACAGAAAGATGCCTATGTATTGACCCAGCCCTTTTACTTGGCCCAATTTCTTTTCTCAATCAGATACAGACCACTTGGAAAGGGTTAGAGCTGCAAGGCACAGCGAGTTCTGGGTGGGACAGCCAGGAATTTCCAGCAGGTCATAAACAAGGGATGCTGGGACCAAAAAAAAAAAAAAAAGGCAATGAAAATGTTCACCTTCAAATGATTTATCTTCTATGTCTGATTTGAAATAATTAAGTAAAATAGATATTCATGCAGATGTTTTCTTAATCGAACTTAGTACTACTCAAAAACTATAATTTAAAATAATTTCAAAGAAGATACATACTTTCCCATTAAAAGGCATATCCCTCCCTCTCCATCCAACCAGACCGATGAGTGACATACTATGTAAGAACTGGAGGCCGGCCGCGGCCACAGGCCGGCCGTCCAACTTCTGGCAAGGTGACACGTCTGAGCATTAGAATCACAGCAGCGACAGCGAGCCTCTTGCTCTGCATGCCTTTTGTTTTTGTTCCTTTTGCCCCAGGATGAAAAGAAAGAAAACTGCCTGAGAATTGCTTAACTGGCTTTTGGCAATAAAGTGTCCAACTCTGAAAAAAAATTATTTCAGTTCTTACAACTCTGACCTAATGGAACGTACAATGATGTGAAAGGTAAGAAGAAAAAGGTGGTAGAGGGAAGACTTGGCTGCAAAGAAAAACTGCCTGTACCTCTTTCACGTTACCACATTTCATAACCGCACCAAACAGTTGGCACGAGCTGGGCAGACGTTTGGGTTTGGCTGGGGGAGAAGGCAGCGAGTCTGTTCTGCTCAAAACAGAACTGATTCTGCGAACTGTTACGGGTGTAATCTCACTCAGTTTTCCTAAGCCGGTGACTCTCAAAGTGGGATTCCAAAGTATGGAAGCAGGGTTTCTATGAATTTGTCAAAGATTCCTAAGGTCAAAACTACTTACGTAATACAACGAAAATATTATTTGCCTTTCACCATGTTGACATTTGTATTGAACAGGGCGAGGGAGAAATGCCGCACCTTAGCTCCAACCAACCAAGGCCGTCGCGAAACCTGTCCTAGCGCCCTTGTAGCAAGTCCTGCCGCACACTCGCAGTTAGAGACGTCAGTTCCACTTGAGAATGTCATTGATAACGCAATGCTCACAATCGGAATTAAACGTATTCCCTACTGACCCCAGGACGCGCCGCTGTAACCCTGCCGGAGCGATGCAGAGCTGCGCTCGGGAAGGGCACGGGCCCTCTGGGCTTCGCCGCAGTCGGGGTGCTGACAAGCTTCAGTTACTCAGACTCGGGTTTTGGCCAAAAACTGTCTCAAAAAATAAAATGTCTACCATTTTAAAGAAAACAATGGATGGTATTTGTTGCCAATGATAAAAGTTTCAAGTGAATATGAGAAATTTTGAAAACTTATGATAGCCACAGTGAGCCTGACAACTCTTCAATTTTAAAGAATTTATAATGAGATTAGTAGTGAGAATAATAATTTTGATTTTTTATATTGTGTAACAAAATATATCGACATTTATAGAATCATGGCTGGGCAGGGGACTCATGACTGTAGTCCTAGCACTTTGGGAGGCCAAGGTGGGAAGATCACTTGAGGCCAGGAATTCAAGACCAGCCTGAGCAACATAGCGAGACCCTGATTCTACATACAATTTAAAAATTAGCCAGGCATGGTGGCTGTATACCTATAGGCTCAGCTACTCAGGAGGCTGAGGCAGGAGGTTCACTTGAGCCCAGGAGTTTGAGGTTGCAGTGAGCTATGGGTGTACTACTGTACTCCAACCTGGGTAACAGAGTAAGACCTTGTCTCTTAAAAAATAAAATAAAATAAAATAAAATAAAACCAGCATAACCAATGCTGATTTGACCAATATTTTCCAAATGATGAATGCATTGTGTAGCACAATCATGCATAGATACATGACTCATTCCAATTGAAAGACAGGCCAATGAATTTTGATGTAACAAAAATATTTCATTGATATGGTAGACAAACTCCTCATTTCAGTTAAGCTTTAAGAAATTACCATGTATCGAGTTTTGGTGCACTGTCAATAAAAGTGCCTGTAAGAATCTGTAAGAGCTATTAAAATAATCTTTCATTTTCCAAATACATTCTACATCTCTGTGAGGCTGGGTTTTCTTCATATACTTCACTGCAAACAACATATTGCAACAAAGTGAATGTGGATGCAGATATGAGAATCCAGCTCCTGTTTATTAAGCTGGGTGGCTGCACAGGGAAGGCAGCCCTAGGAGAGCCTGGTGTTCTTGCTGAGGGAAGGGGTAAGGTGGACTCTGAGGGGAGCAAAGCGGCTAACTTCACAGAGAGGGAGCACCGAGAGGAAAGCTCCACACAGAAAGTGGGCTCTGCAGGCCTTTGCCCTGAGTCTTCAGCTGGACACTGGCCACTGCATGCATGTGAGGGATTGCTCAATGCTCGGGAAAGAACCACCCAAAAGGAAAAGAGGAAATGAAGCTGGAACTCACACTAGGTGGGAATATTTCCTGTTCCCAGTAGCCAGTGGAACACCTCACGATTCACAGGGCATCAGGAAGACCACTCAGAAGTCCACATGGAACACTTACCAAGATTGACCACACTCTGAGCCATAAAACAAATTCTCCACACTTAAAAGGATCCAAGTCATACAAAGTATGCTCTTTGCCTAAAATAAAAATAATTTAATGGTCAATGACAGAAAAATTTCTGGAAAATCCACAAATATTTGGAAACTAAGTGGCACACCGAGTAGCTCATGGAAAGAAGAGAAAAAGGAAAAGTTAGAAAGTAGTTTGAAGTGAATGAAAATAAAATTAACAATCATCTATTCAGACTTAGAAGGAAAAAAAAGAGCATACAAAATTTATTAATATCTGAAGTGACATCACAATAGACTATACAGATACTGAGAATAATAAGAGAGATTTATGTACAACTTTATGACAAAACAAAATCAATAATGAAGATGAAATGGACCATTCCTTGAAATAGACAACCTAACAAAGCTTACCCAAGAAGAGATTAAGGAACTGAATACCACTGTATTCATCAATGCTGTTAAAAAGAAAACTCCAGGTTCAGATGTCTTCCTTGGCTAATTCTACCAAGCTTTTAAAGAAGAAATAATAGCAATTATAGACAAATTCTTCCAGAAATTTGAAAGTTAATTTCCCAACTCATTCTATGGCCAGCATTATTCTGAGGCCAAAATCAGACAAAGTTATTGAAACAAATGAAATCTATAGATAAATATCCCTCATAAACATAAATGCAAAAAGCCTAATAAAATCTTAGTAAACAGAATTCAATCATATAAAAATGATAGTGCAAAGCATAAAAAATGAGATACACAGGGATTAATCTGAAAAATATGTGCAAAACTTACACATTAAAAACTACAAAACATTACTGAGAAAAACTAAAGACATGAATATATGGAGAGATCTATGAGTTTGCAGGTCAAAACTAAATATGGTTAAGACATACATTCTTCCCATACTGATCTATAAATGCAATCTGGTCACAATCCAAGAATACTTTTTGTAGAAATAAAAAGGTTGATTCTAAAATTCATATGGAAAGGCAAAAGACTTAGGATAAGCAAACAACTTTGTATTAATTTTACAAAGGTACAGGATTCAGGACTTACATTCCCTGACTTAAAATCTTATTATACAGCTACCGTAATCAATTCAGTATGCTATTGGCATAAATATAGACAAATAGATTAATGAAGAAGAATAGAGAGTCTTGAAATTGACCCACACATATATAGTCAATTCATTTTTATCAACGATACAAAGGCAATTTGGTGGAGAAAGAATAACTCAATAAACGGTGCTTGGATAACTGGGTATCTGTGTAATCCAAACCTCACACCTCATACAAATAATAAATCAAAATGAATGATAGACCTAAATATAAAGTATGAAATTAAAGCTTCTAGAAGCAAGCAAAGGACAAAGTCTTTGTGACACTAGATTAGGCAGAGATTCGTGTAGATATACATTGTTCTTTTCCTTGGGTAAATACACCTAGGAGCAAAATTTCTGAGTCATATGGTATGCATATGTTTAATTTTTCAGCAATGACTGAATAGTATAAATAGAGAAATTATAAATTGCTAGAATTACTTTATATTATTCTATTGATGAATGTATTGATAATTTTGATTCTCTTTTATTGACATGTGACAGCTCTCTGCTGGAGTTCTTGAAGTCTACAGAGGGGCTTTTCCAGTCTTCAGCTGAGTATAATTCATGCATACATGAGAGGAAACTTCTCTTGACTGAACTAGGAAAATCCAAATGAATTATCCAAATGAACAATCCATGAATAGAACAATCCAAACAGTACAATATAGTTCTCAGAGAGTCAGGAATAGCTCCCGTTTCCACCAGCCAGAGTAGAAAGCTTGAGGAAGAACATGGTAGTGAGTTCTCGGGTTTTCTTTTTATCTCAGACTAGGTGTTGAAGAGACCTCCAACTTGGAATTGCCAAGAGGCATAAACAAACAAACAAATAGAACACACAGCTGAAGTCTGAAGTCTGGGCCAAATGACTGGGGAAAGGATAAAAGGACAGCCCGGCCAAGATGGCCCCTCCTGGTCCTTCACCCAGCAGAAGAAGGGCACTCAGGCCTGGGACCTCCTATGTTGCCAGTGGCATAGAGAGACCGAATTCTAACTTTCCCAACACACTCCACCTGCCCCCAGGAGCAGAAAGTGGCTCACATAGATGTTCTCCTCCCCCAGCAGAACTTCCAGAGATTAAGCTAGGATTGCCCTGGATCCAAGTCACCTGGAGAGGAGACCCAGAAACCCTCATCCCTACCTGGAAACATTAGACATACCAGGAAGCTTCTTCTCCCTCTGGGGGCAGCACCAGCAGGGATTGAGCAGGAGCCCTGTCAGCTCCAGGAGCCTGAGGGCAGAGACGTTCTCTCCACCTGCATCCTACATGTCCCACCTAGCAGTAACAGGCAGGGGAGGTACATTCTGCCCCTGCAGAGGGAACCAGCAGGAATTAGAAGGGAGCCACAGTCAGGCCAGGTGAACGAAGCTGTCCAGAATGGAATGGCAACGTCTGTAAAAGCTACGTTATCATTGGAACCACAGCCCCAAAGTAAGCCAGAACCTACATGCTAATCTAAGCACAGACAACGAATACTAAAATAGAATTAAATAGGATCTAGACTCTCCTAAAATAGTATCCAAAAATGTTCAGGATACAATTAAAAATTTAATTGTATGTTATCTTATCTCTTCTTATGTTAACAAGAATAAAGAAAACATCATCTGCTCTACGAAATAAAATCTATTAGTTTTTTAAAAATCACAATATTACAGTCAGTCAGATGTTGGGATTATCTGACAAAGATTTTAAAGCAGCAGTTATAAAAATGTTTCCACAAGCATTTACAAAATATAAAATATCAGTAGACAAATAGAAGTTATTTTAAAAAATAGAATGGAAATTAAAGAAGTGGAAATAATAAAAATTGAAAATAAAAGCAACTTCACTGGATGAGCTCAAAAATAAACTGGAGATGATAGAAGATAAGTTGGTGAACTTGAGGAGAAACCCATATATAATTTACTCAAATAACAGAGAGAAGATAGATTAAAAAATGTAAAGGTTTTCAGAGAGCTGTGGATATAATCACAAAAGATCCAACTCAGATCATATGGTTGGAGTCTGAAAAAGTATTCAAGTAAATAGTGGCTGGAAACTTCCTAAATTAGGCAAAAGATGTAACTATAGATAACCTACAGATTCAAGAAGATGAAAGAAAACAAAATAGAATAAACCCAAAGAAATCCATGCCAAAATTTATCATAACTTATCATAACATAAACTTCTGAAAACTAAAGAGTAAAAAACATCTTAAAAGAAGCCAAAGAAAATGCTGTATTACCCATAGGAGAGCACCAAGTGGAATGGAGTTGACAACTCACCTGAGACCACGATGCCAAAAAGAAGTAGTGAAACATTTTACAGGTGCTGCACGTACTGTCACCTGCAAACCCCAATTCTAGCAGTAATGAAGGGAAAGAAAGACATCTTCAGACAAAGGCAAACAGAGAACTGTCACGAGCAGACCCACCCTTAAATAATGGCCAAAGGAAGTTCTACAAACAGAGAGGACATGACAACATAAGAAGTCTTGGAACCTTGTAATGGGAAGAACAACAGACAGGTAAAAATAGGAATTGGATGTCATATAATTTTATTCTCTTTGTAAGCTTAGTAAATCATACTTGATGATTGAAGCAGAAATTATAGCACTGATGTTGGGCTCAGTGCATGTAGAGGAAATACTAGAGACAATTCTATGTTAAAGTGGGCAAGGCAAAGGGAACGAAATGGAAGTAAGGTTTCAACACTTCACTCAAAGTGATAAAACATAAAACATCAATATCCGTAGGCTGTGATGAGTTCTATATGTATATTGCAATACCTAGAGAAACCTCTTAGAAAATTGTATGAAGCAATATCCTCAAAGTCAATATAAAATAAAACCAGATAGATTCCTTCAAAATGTTCAAGTAGCACACAGAAAGGTAGGAAAAGAGAAACAGAGAAAACAACAGAAAACATAAATGAAAATCCTAAACATATCCATAATTACTTTAAATATAAATTGTCTAAACATACCAATTAAAAGAGACGGGCAGAGTGCAATACCAACACCCCACGACCAAATTATATGCTGTATGTGGTGAAAGTACTTCAAACAATACAGGTAGGTTGAAAGTAAAAGGAAGGAAAAAGTAAATCTCGCTGCCTGTGATAGCAATGCAGTTAACCAGTGGGATCTGACTGACAGGTAGACAAGCGCTCCACCCCCAAACGGCAGAACACACATTTTTAAAGCACCCATGAAGCATTCATCAAAATAATCTACATCCTGGGACATAAAACAAACTTCATTAACTCGGAGGAGTGTTAACTTCTACTCGAAAGTGAAGGAGTGCCGGCCTAGGTGCCGCGGCGGGGAGGCAGGGAAATGGCCATGTCCTGCACCCACTGTGCTGCGGTGCTGGTGGATGATAAGGGCGTTTCCTGGAAAAAGGTAACATTGCTTCGCCGGCGTGGTGGCGCATGCCTGTTGTCCCAGCTCCTGGGGAGGCTGAGGCAGGAGGAGTGCGTGAGCCCAGGAGTTTGAGGCTGCCATGAGCTAGGCTCACACCATTGCACTCTGGCCGGGGTGACAGAGGGAGACCCAGGGTCTGGGAAGGATTCGGGTGAGGGCATGGCTAAAAAGCCCAAGAAGCAGCTGATCTTAGAAACCCTAAATGTAAGCCCAGGTTTCCTTGGGGACAGAAGTGACTCAGGGTCTCAGGCTGTTTCCGGCCTGGTGTTACAAGAAGGCTGAGGGGTGCTGCAGAACTTACAAAGGGTTCCTGTTGCCAGGGTGGGGCGATTGCCTCAGGGTACTAGGCCCACCTGGAGACCAAGGCCCGGATGAATAAGGGGCTGAGGTGTATCGGTGGGGCTGCCTCTTGAACGTCCCTCCAAGCACGGGAAGTTTGCCTAAATGACAACTGCCATGATCTTCCATTACATACCAAGATGGAATCTTCCTAAATCAAGGATACTTATATTTAATATACTCCCCATTAGCAGTGCTTTAGTTTATGAAGCTGTTACTAACTAAATTGGGATATAGAATAAACTTTGACAAAATATTTGAATAAGATTCAAATATGATTTTACCCATCAAAAATCATTATACACATGCAGTAATTATAGAAATATATTTAAAAGTTATCTCTATATAGACATGTTTACCATGCATATATTCAGTATGGAGATGTCAAATCAATCACATGCACCTGAAAACTAAACTAACAATGAAACTTTGTCTATGGCACTCCAGACATAAAGGGTGCAGACAATTTTACAACATTTGCATGAGCAGTTCACAGGTATTTAGAGACAAACATTTCAGATAAGCCAGGTACTCTGAAGGCTTGGGATTTCTAAAGTTGCCAGGGAATCATCATTAACCAGTTGGCAACAGCTGCAATGCATTTGCTTTAGCCTCATGCAGAGCATTCCTGCTGGCTGACAAGGCTCCTGTTTGGCTTTTTTTTTATCCTTCTGACCTTCTGGAGTCACTGAAATTGAATTTGAGAGTTCCAACACTAAAATGTTCTTTCTGTATTTTCTTTACCTTATACTGTAATATTCTTTCTTCTCAAAGAAGGTGAGGTAAGCAGTGGGTTCCTTCGATAATCATCTTTTCAATGCAAACATTTTAGATGTTGCACAGGAAGCACGTCTCTGACCATTTTCCTAAATACCTTAGAACTTTCCACTGCGCCTACATTTCAGTCTCAAGGACGGTGGTCCTCTCTGGGATGTTTTCTTCATTTCAACCATGCAGCCCTCTTGAGCCAAGATGTCTTGGCAGCCTGTAGCGAGAGCTCTGGGGTCCCTCAGACCACAGGTTCAGTCCCTACCCCACCCACCCACCTGCCAGGGGGATTTGCACATGGGCAGGCAAGGCAAGTTACTTTCCTTTTCCTCCTTAATTCTGCTAGCAGTTCGGCCCTTTCTCATTAATGTACAGTATTTTTCCCCAAAGGTAAATCTGAAGTCAGGCACTTTTTTCCCCCTCTCTTACTCGACTTTTTTGGGTATCTAGTGCAATTATAGGGTGTGTGTGTGAGTGTGTGTGTGTGTACACGTATAGCGTAACACACTTTATAGGTTAACTTCCAAGGGAGAAAGGCAACTATCGAATATACAGATAGATAGATATAGACATATATAAATATATGTGTATAAATACGTATAAATGGCCCTCCTGCTGGAGACGTAGCATAGCCTCAAAGAATAATCTCTAATATTTATTTTTTGAGGAAGCTCTAAATTTGTTGGTAGAAACTGACCCTGTATAACCGAGATTTTTTTCTCATTTAAAGTTCTTAAGCTTGTATTCTTAGGAGATCACCATTTCAGGGGACAAGAACCATGTACATGACATTCTGTCATTCCTGTCTTCAGATATAGGTATCCATTTTGTTTCAGTAATTTACTAATTAGAAATGTACTCTTCCTCTTGCCATAATCAAACCTCACTAATCTAATATTAATTTATTAAATATGAGCTTTTTAAAAAATAAAAAAGCTTAATGAAAACAAAGTTTCATTGTGGTATTCTGATATGATTCATGGGTATGCAGAATGAGAATTCTAAATGCATTCTTAAAAGATAATCCCTTGTGAAGATTTGTGGTGTTTTAGGAAAAAAAATTAAGCTCTTTTTCAGAGAATCTGCTAAAATTATGCTTAGTGGAATTACTCATTAAATCCTTAAAAGTATTATAGTAAGTTACCTCAAATTATTTTGGGATAAAACTTAAATAAATATTATGATACTGTGACATTTTAAGCTTAAAACCTTTTTTCCCATGTGAACTATGATGAAAGGCAGACACTTGACAACCCAAAATTCTTTGTCATCATTGCTAAAGCTGTAGAAGAGCAAAGTTAGTGATTTTGCCAATTTAACATTTGCTATGATATAGGTGGCTTTTCTTCCACTAAAAATGTCCTTTCTGGTTAGAAACTGGAGATTATGCTAACTGTAGTATCTCTACAATATTTTGAACATTGCAATGCTAAGTACACTTGATCTATCTAATGCATATAAAAATCTCTTTTTTATGACCCTATTTTCCTCCTCATTTCCAAGTAGCAATAAAGTCATGTCTTTAAGGCTTAGATGAAGTTTAACAGTTGCCAGATTTACTGTTTGTTGTTTTGTAAAAACAGAGCCACTCTATATGGCAAGCAGTGAACAACTCCTCCATGTGCAGAGGGACTTCATGCATCAGACAAGGGCTTATATGAGATGACCCCAAGATGCCATCCTGGTCTATGTTGGGACATACATACTAGATTTTGTAGGCTTCAATATTCAGGAAGCTCCCTGGCATAATTGTCATCGCTTGTTGAATATATCAATTGCAAATCATTGTAGTTTCTTTGAGAGCTTGGGCATTATCTTTTTGTAATTATTGTTACATCCCTGTTATCCAAAATAGCATCTGGCACATAGCAGGTGCTCCATAAGTATTTTCTGGTTGATGAAATATCTGGTAAATGCATAAACTGCTGGCCAAGCAGAATTGTGGAGAGGCTGAGAACTCAGGCTCAGTGTCAGGTGTCAGGTTTCACATTACAGCTCAGCCACTTAGTAGGTGTATGATCTGGGACCAAAGCCTACCAATGAGTGTAAGTTTTCATACAGATAAAATGAGAATAATATCTTTATCTACCTCATAAGGTTATTGTGAAAATTGATAAAATATATGGGATGGATACTGCATAGTGTCCAATGCATAGTAAACACTCAGTAAAGAGCAATATCATGAATGTCTTAGTCTGTTTGGGCTGCTATAACAAAATACCATAAGACTGGGTGACTTATAAACAATAGAAATTTATTTCCTGCTGTACTGAAGGCTGGAAGTCCAAGATCTAGGTGCCATCAATTCAGTGTTTGGTGAGGGCTCACTTCCTGGTTCATAGACGATGCCGTCTCACTGTGTCTTCACTTGGTGGGAGGGACTAGCTAGCTCTCTGGGGTCTCTTCTATAAGGATGCTAATCCCATCCATAAGGGCTTTGCTCCCATGATTTAATCACTCCCACCTTTTAATGCCATCACCTTGGGGGTTAGGATTTCAACATATAAATTTGGGAGGGACACAAACATTCAGACCACAGTACTGAGTACAGCATTCCAGCATGCTGGACACAGCCCTGATGTGGTGCAGTTACCTTACCACCATCTGCTCCCATTCTGGTATTTGAAACCCCCCACTCTCTTGGGGCTAACTGGAAACAGCAGCATGTGGCTCTTCTGTTACATCTTTGGTCCATCCCACTAACTAAAAAGGTTTAATATTTCGTAATGTTTGCTGTTTGCAATGTGTGAAGGGCCCAATGTAACCTGTGTAATTGACAGATAATAGAATTGGATTACAAAGAGATTTTGTGACTTTTGCCTCTAGACTTACTGCTTGAATTAGTTTTTATTGATGGTGTAACAAATTGTCATTTATAATTACCATTTGTAATTTGTAACAAATTACTTAGAAGCTTGAGACAAGAAAAGTATACTATCTCACAGTTCTGTAGTTCAGAAGGCTAACAAGGCTCTCCCTGAGCTAAAATCAAGGTGTCAGGAGGGTCATGTTCCTTTCTGGAGGCTCTAGGAGAGAATCCATCCCCTTGCCTCTTCTAGGTTCTGGAAGCCGCCTGCGTTCCTTGGCTGGCAGCCCCTCCTCCACCTGCAGAGTTGGCCACAGGGCATCTCTCGGCCCCTGTTTCTGCCATGATTTCTCTCTCCAACTCTTGCCTTCAGCCTCCTTCATCCACTTTTAAGGACCCTTGTGATTACATTGGGCCCACCTAGATAATCTAAAATAATCTCCCTATTTTAAGATTTGCAACCTTGATTTTCTGTTTCCCATTTAACCTCACATGCTATCTGGGAATTAGGATGTGGACAAGCTTGGGGACCCCATTAACTAATAATGATTCTGCCTGGCAATCAGGATTTAAGGGTCAAGTGTTCTGACTTTAAGTCTAATGATTTTTCAACAGCAGTACTATTTTCACATTAAATATCTGCATAACAGCAATCATTTGTAAACCTCATGTACGGGTGTAGCCTACAGGTAAATACAGCACATCCATGTTGACTAGCAATGGAACAAAAGTTCCAAATCCAGCCAGTACCAGAAAGAGAATATAGGAAGATGGGTTTTTTTTTGCCAGTTGTGGCTTTTTTTTAAAACAGTGTCTCACTCTATTGCCTGGGCTGGAGCCCAGCGGCATCATCATCATACCTCAGTGCTCAAGTGATCCTTCTGCCTCAGCCGCCCACGTAGCTGGGATTACAGGTGCACTACATCCACCCAGTCAGTTCTGGCTTTTGACAAAACAATGCTAGAGAAATTTGAAAGACTATGGTAGGCTCAGCTCTGGCCTTCCTGTCCATCTATTCCTGCAATATGGCTGCATCCTCGTAAATTATCTGCATAAGAAAACTGTCTTAGAAGACGCCATCGCATACACACTCTCTGAGGCCCAGGCCGTGCCACATGGTCATGGTCTTGCAGCTATTGAAAGCAGCAATCCCCAAAGTACCACTTAGTTATAGCCCAGCACATTTGGTCCAAAGAGAAGCAGTCAAGATTGTAGGTGCTTCATGAAATACGTGAGCTTGAAAAGGATGACAGGAGGAAGAAAGTACAGCTTCACATACTTGAATGTGCTCATTTTTACCTTTGCCACTGTAAGTTATGCTCCTTTGATAAAGCACATAATTCTTAGACTGTTTAACTCAAGATTTCTTAAAAATGTCTCAGTGTAGACTAATTACAGTATTATATTAATATTGTATATCAGCTCATATTTTCCTATAAATATTTTAATACTGTGTTCTGCAACGTGGTACAAACAAAATTGTTTTCATTAAAAAAGAAAACAAACAAGCACACAAATGAAAACTACCTACCTAAAAAGTTTCTTATAATGCATCCCTCTCTATGCTTTCTGCTAAACAAACAAAAAATTTCTTAGATTACTGACCATTAAGGTTGTCACATTACTGTTACAATTCCCTTCACTCCTACCTCCAAAAGTGAATTAAAGGCTCCATAGATCTGAATTTCCTTGCTGATTTGCTGACATTGCAGAGGTCAGTGTAAAAAATTGGCATGGACTAAGAAAACATCCTTATCGAACAAAGGCAATGTATTTTTATGTATTGACTTTTGTGTGATTCAATTTGCAGTAAGTATGAGAGAAACCTTTATAAACTGCCCTGTGAACTTAAAAGCAAGTTTGCATTTTGTGGTTAACTTTTCTTTTACTGTGTGACTTCCCAACTGCTGACCCAGCTCATTGGAGCTCTTGAAACCTTTTAGGCGAGTAATGAAAACAAATGGTTTTCCAAATGCTTAGAATAATAATCTAAAAGTTGGATGGAGACTTTTGGGAAGGCAAACCCTATTAATTTATAATTTTAATAATTAAGTTAGATAAAGATAAATTGTACTTTAACTGTTTGCTTAGGAAGGCAGTGAATGTTTAAATCTGCCATTGTATTTATCTTTAAATTTCATTTTTAATTGAAAAATAATTGTGTATATTTATGGAGTACAAGGTGGTGTTTTGATATATGATAAGTAGGTGAGGTGATTGACTTATTAATTAGCTTGATTAAATTTCATTCTAAATAAAGTCATTGAGAGGTAATTTCCAAAATTTTATTTGAAAAACCTGTATAAGTCATTCAAATCATATTGTTGTTTAATTTTTCTTTTTGTCTCTTTGGCAATGTATAAAATTTTATACACACTCTCATCAGATTATTAAGCATTACTGAAATTGTGTTGTGAGTCAATATTTCCTCTACACTCAATCATGAATTATGTTGGGAATAAAAAGTACTGATTTTATGTTTTAGTTCTATTATTTTCTTTTTATTTCATAGGTCACTCTGACCTATTACAGATTTGTTTGGAAATTGTGGGATTTTCCTACTGAAATTTGTTATTTTTCTAGCTGATGAAGCTGGTCTTTTTTATACTATAGCAATTTCCACCAAAATGAATTAAATATGTCATATTCCATTATTGATTGACTAACTTTCTGGTAATATAGCATTTATAGAAGTATTTCCTTATGAAAACAATGGAAAATTTTTGCCTATATTCAGTCAAAACACTTCCTAGTTTAGTGACTTTGATATAGAAACATATTCTTTCTACTTTTCGTTCAGAATATTTCTGGAAAGTTCCAGCATGGTGATTGAATAACTGTACTCTAAAATGTTTTAGTTTTGGGTAATTTTTAGTGAAAACCACCTCAATGATATCTTCTCTTTTTGTCCATATTTGTTTTTCAGTCATTTTTAAAACCAAAATTTCTACAACAAAATCTTTAGGAGTTATCAAGTAATTATTAGTTTTTAAATACTTGCTCTGTTCTTTGTTTTCTTGGTGTTAAGGATTATTCATAGGATCCTGTATCTATTTACAATCAAGAGCCCTTTTTAGTTGGCTATTTTGTTGCCTAATCCTAAAAGCTGCAAAGAACCATGAGAGTTATTACTATCAGTATCCCTCTTAATTAGAAATGTTAAAATGAATCTAATAAGTTAATTAGTAGACATTTGTATATTTGTCTCTAAACATTTGCTATACCAAGGTTATTTGGCAGAGACTAACATATAGCAAGAAGCTAAATTAGGCGTTTGAGTCAAAGATTAGGGTCGGAGACTTGTCCAGTGTGATTTCTTAAGTCTGGTTTATTTCAGGTTTTATATTATCTGAACCTAAAACGGTCTACTAGGCATTGCTTAAGAAATTATTAAACACCCCTGTCCTTGCAAAAATTTCACAGCCATTTCTTAGAAATTTGAAACATAATTTTATAAAGGATAATCAAAAGAAGTGAACATGAGTGTGCTGTTCTATTTTAGTATACTGCTTGAAAGGGAAATAAACATGATCACCTTGGAGTAGCTCATTTCCAGGATTCCTTCTAAGTTTAACATTCAATGATTTCTCTGGTACACATGAGAAATCATTTCATTATTTTTATATATTTTCCTATCATCCTTACACGGTTCCATTTTTTTTTTGTCCTTTTAAATATTCTAAGACTCAGAGATCTTAGAAATGTGAGTAAATGAAGTACATGTTATATCTGTATACTCTTCCAAATAACCTGACTCAATTCTCTTCTATTTTATACATTTGGTCCATGGTATGAATGTGCTGCAAACTGAAACTTACAACTCATTTCCATTTCGGTAAGGCGCTATCAGAAAATAATGAAAAACTAAACCCTTGCCTGGGTGCACTGAGTCATAGACCATGATATTTGCTTGAATGGTAGTCTAACAGAAAAACTGGATGAATAATTTCCATTAATGCTCATGGGGTTAAATGCCACAGAGAAAGGAGTAATAGTGATGGTTACAACACACCATGATGGAATCAAGAGGGAAGAATTCTGCTCATTATAATAAACTTTCTGACAATGACATTAGAAACAGGTTTTATTATCTTTTGAGCTGGAGGTCTCAAGCCATTAATGGGTCACAACCAAAAAAGTTTTGACAAAATAGTAAAGAATAGTAAATAGACTACATCATACATAGGAAGGATAAATATCATTCAGCAAAATTTTGTTTCTGGTTTTGTGTGCATGTGTGTGTGGCCTAGAAGTAAAATGCATTTCTTATGGTGGGTTGTGGTTTAAAAGGCTTGAAGGTGATCACTCTAGAAAGGAGCTTCCGAACCATTTCAAAATTGGCCCAATATCTTTTTCAAAATACACAGGGCTGAGCTCCACTTAGGCTTGTAGAGTTATTGTTTTTTTAACAGTCCCCTCCCCAGGTGATACCACCCCCAGAATATAAATTAAGAAGACTTTTCACTCCTGCAGAATTGTTCAGGAATGGGCGGTAGTTGGTGTGTAGGGGATAAGGAAGTGGAAATCCTCCGCCAGCACCATGGCTCTCCCTTGAGCTCCTTCTCTGCAGGGCCCCAACTCTCCAGACTGAAGGTCTCCCTGAGCTGGGTCAGAGGGGGCAACCCCACCTGCCACTCCCTTTAATAGGATCCAGTTGGTCTCCAAGGCAGACTGTAATTTTCAAGAATGCATGAATATGGTTAGTGCAACAGGTTGAATGAAAGCTCAACTTTTTCTAACAAGGAATTAGCTACATCAATAAAAAGTCAAGATTTGGTAAACGGTGAATACAACAAGGTCCTCTGTGAGGTCCTGACTTCCAAGAACTGCAATGTTCCCTACACAGACATGTTCAAGGAACATCGTCCTTAAGCTGGATGGAGGGAGGGCATTCCTGTAAAACAGTGCAGTCTAATGCAGAGTAGATATTCCTAAAATTGAAAGGTGTCTTGATATTTGGGATCTTAACCATATTCTTTGAATGCCCAGGCCTCTGGGTGTCACCAGTGTTATGCAAAGAACTGCTTTGGGGGTCCTGAGATATATGTGAGAATCTTATTTATAAAACATTATGAGCCTTTGTTATTCTTTACATATAACATGACTTAGGCTCCGAGGGTGAGTTTTCAATTGCCAGCAGAAAATCAACAAATTCCCCGTGGGTCTCTGTTGTCATCAATTATACCCATGGAACCATTCATTTATTTTCATACATTTTATTGATCCGAATGTGTAGTATGGGCAAGGGTCTGTGCTGATGGCCAGCAGAGAACAAGGCAGATAGGGTCTCCCCAGCCTGTAGCTGCAAGTCTAATGGGAACAACAGGCATCAGATAAATGACTCCTTAGTGCATTGAGGGAAAAGCACCTTCACTTCCCTCTGCAAATCAATATTTCACTGTATATGCATCAGGCTCCTGCCAGGAGGAGAATGAGGTGGGATGGGGAGACAGAGATGGTTCTGCTTCTTAGCACCCTGCCGTGTGGCTTCCTGTCCTGTCCCAGCCCTCACCCCATGAAGCCCCCAGGTTAGCCGCTGGTCTTCCTGGCTGAGGCCCCACAGGGCAAGAGAAGCCATCACTGAAGGAGCCCTTTGGAAGGCTCAGCACTTTGCACATGTTTGTCACCCAGGCTCAGTTCCCGCACAATGAACTGAGGAATGTGTGTATTATAATTTTTCCTATAATATCCTAAACTGGAACCTAAAGTGATTCACTATAGAAATACTATTTTAAATAATACATTGAAAGGCAATATGGAGTTCTACTCAGCCACAAAAAACAATGCTGATCTAGCACCTCTTGTATTATTCTGAATAGACCTGGAGCCCATTCTACTACTAAGTGAAGTATCACAGGAATGGAAAACCTGGCACCACATGTACTCACCAGCAAATTGGTATTAACTGATCAACACTTATGTGCACATATAGTAGTGACATTCATCAGGTGTTGGGCAGGTGGGAGGGGGGAGGAGAGGAGAGGAGAGGATGCAGTGTGCACCGTCTGGGGGATGGGCACGCCCGAAGCTCTGACTCGAGTGGGGCAAAGACAATATATGTAACCTAAACATTTGTACCCCTATACTATGCTGAAATAAAAAAAATTTAGTTGTATAATGGATTAAATTATGCTGAATAAATTGGCCTAATAATTGAGGTAATTGTAACCCACCTCTTCCTATTCCGGATTTAAAGCACAAATGATGGGGAAAACCGCCGGGCGCTGGGACGCACCCGCTCGCTGCCTCCCCGCCACTCCGCATCCCCGCGGCCCGGTGCTGTGCGGAGCCAGCTGGAGGCAGCGGCGGGCGGGTGTGCGGGTGCGCACTGCTGGAGCCGGGCCTCGTGTGCCGGCCCGGCCCGCGCTCCATGCTCCGCCGCCTGCTCCTGTCCTCTGGTCGCGCTGCTTGCGTGATCCCAATTGGGTAATTTTGAATCCCACTGTTCCTGATAGGTTGTTAAAGCCTGTTCTTGATTGGATGTTATAGCTCGTTGCTGATTGGATGTTAACGCTTGTTGCTGATTGGATGTTAATGCTTGTTGCTGATTGGACGCTTTTTGAGTCCTACTAAAGGTATAAAAGCAGGAGGAGAACGGGGAAGTGGGGTCAGAAGAACAGAAGACGGCTGAGGGTGCAGATGGAATAAAGGCAGTTCTCCGATTCTCCGTATCCTGCCCGGTTATTTCCAGCGTCAACACTACCAAAGGCTGTTAATACTTAAGAGCTGTTTAACACTACCAAGAGCTGTTAACACTTGCTGGAACACAAATAACTAAAGTATCATTAAGTTTTCGGAACACAACATTCTGCTAATTTGCCTTCTTATCTTAGATGTTTGAGATAGATTATTCTCAGGAATATCACTACTGATGGGACGTGTTAGTAAAATGAATGGATTTATTATTGTGTTCTATAGGATAACCCTTATAGTCATCAAAGACCTTTGCCATTTTGTTTCTCTTTTAAAGCAAAGCATCTATTGTGAATGTATATAAATTTAGTACTATCCTTGTTAAATTACTCCTGTATTTTGATAGGAATTATTCAAAGAAATTGACAAAGACTGAGTTCCTTGAAGATGAGTTTGTTTTTCCAAAATTTAGCAAGTCTGGATGAAAAATGAACCAAAAATTATCTTTAGAACATTTGATTTACTTTATTTTCTTAGTCAAATTTAAAGTAAACTCAAAGAGGAATGAGAACTTAGTAGTTTACTGTGGTTAATTCTGTGGGCTCAACGAAGAAGGCCTGTGAGAACACGGGCGGGTCTCAGAGCTTGCCCCTCGGCCCCACCATGGGCCTTCAGTAGCGATGGCCCGTGCACTCTGACGTGCTGTGCCCCAAACAAGCCCGAAAGCTGCTGGGAGTTTGACAGGTCCATAAATCATTGTGCCTACATGTTTCTGCACCCTGTGGAGTCACCGCCTGGGGTTTCATCGCTCCTTTGTTGCCTGCTTCATAGGGCTAAACCCAAAACCCAGGAAGACTGAATAAGAGGGTCTCTTATTCTGCTGTGACTTTCTGTTCACAAAGCCTGGGGCCATCTCATGCATCCTCATTTTGCCTGGGCTCTCTCGGCCATTTGTTCCTTGAGCCACAGGTGTTGTGGCATGAAGATTTCATTGTACAGGCAAAGCAGTCCTTCTCTCCTTGAAACCGTGAGCTTTAAGGAGAAAAGTTAGTTTTCCAAATGAAAAAGGCAATGCAGAATGGCCAATTTCTACAAAGGAGTGTCTTTTTCTTTATATTTTTTTTAGTCCACAAAGCTCTGCCAGGTATCCCTTAGGCCCTGCCATAGGTGAGGCCCTTGCATGGCAGCATGGGCCACTCCCTGGGCAGCACGCACTGCACGGTGCTCGCACTCCGTACTCCTGCTGCAGTCATCGGTCTCAACGTCAGTCCCAGGCTGGAGCTGCACACGGCTTCCCTGTCTGTGCCCAGCAGGGCTGGCGTGCCGGAGAAGTGCCCACCCAATGTGCGTGGGCGCCACCGTAAAGCCACGTCCCTCACTTCAGCTTCTGCCTCACTGCAGGCATTGTGCTGTCGCTGACGCCAAAGAAGACTCCACATGGTGGCTGTGAAGCATCCTGGGCTTCCCGTGAGCTGGACAGGATCTTCCTGAGTGGTCTCGCTGTCCTGAGCAGGACCATGTCCTGGGGGTGGCCAGTTGGTTTTGAAAGGGGACCAGACCCCAGAGGCACAGAAAAGACTGCGTTTAACCAAGTTTGTATTTTCTTACCTCTGCTGAGGGTCAGTTTAGCCAAAACTTTGTTCCTCGCAATTCAAAATCCTAAATAAGCACTCTATCATGCCCCTTAAATTAAAAGCCTCACCACCAAGTCACATTCAGCCAGTGACCTTGCTGTTGTGTCACAGGACGGCCAGCCAGCCATGCCCCCAACCTGCTGAACCTGGATTTGGCCACCTGCATACTGAATGCTCCATGCCAGACAGAAATCACTGTCGGCTACTCCTGCTCTTTGACTTATTCTCCTGGTTGACTTGAGTCTGAGAGAACCGTAATGAAGCGACAAGGGATGACACAATCAAAGGACCTGGGAGTAGAACCTGCTGGGCCACCATGTCATCATGGATTTTCTGCAGCAATGAATGAGAGGCACCCCGGGGGCTGCTAATAACCCCCTTAATGAGAAGAGTCACCGAGTAAAATTACAATACGTGTGTTAGTTTTTCAAAACATGTGTCTGATCACCTGTTACTTTATTTACTCACCAACCTTTGTAAGTCCTCTACAAACAACCTCTCCACTCTTCACCGAAATGGGGTCATCTCCTTCTCTGCCCTTCACTGCATATTCACGCATCTTTCTTCCCAGTTTTAACTGGAATCTTTTCCATATTCTGTTTCCAGGATCAAGCCCATCCCACACTGCTGCGGGAAAAGCTCTCTGAATGGCACATCGAGTGAAGCTACCTTCATCCTCTGACACCTTCTTTATGGTACCTTCACCAGCAGAGGAGCCAGGCTCCCCCCTTGGCTTCTGGACTTTTGACTCTGGCCTAGCTGGGGTGGGGGTGGGGCAGCCTGGTATCAGCGCCAGAGCCACTTCTGTGTCCCCAGCAGGTTCTTTCCTGTTTTTGAGGGTAGTGGACGTGTCCACATTCTCCCACTCCCTTCATCCTGCACAGCTCACGTTAAATTTTCTCATCTTTCTCTTCCTCCTTCCTCCTAACAGCTCTTTGCTCCACTACAGCCACGCCGAAATCAGAGTGAAAAGGGTCACACTCTTTGCCATTTGATCACATGCCTTCTGTCTGGTAGTCATCCAGCTCCTTGAGGGTAGGATAGGCGAGGTCTATGGGACGGGTTGTGCTGTTCTCTGTGTGTGACCCTGGCCATGTATCTCTTGCTCTTTGAATAACCTCCTCTGGCAACAAGAGATGAGGGCACCTGCCTTGCGGAGTTATTGTTAGGACTGAATGAAACCATGTGTTAACAAACACATTTCTGAGCATGCCTGCAACACAGCAAGTGCTCAAAGTGATTGTTTTTAATGTCCACATTCCAATAGAGTTCCTGACAAGTCCTCCATTTAACATTCATTCAGTCAACAGCTATTTTTCAAGTGCCTACTACGTGCTAAGCACCCCACTATGTTCTGAGTGCCCAGCGTTGAGTAAGACACATCCTTTAGCATGGAGGATCATAGCATTGAGTTGTGTGGGACAGCAAGGGACGAGGCAGCTAGCATCCCATGTGTAAGTTCCCTGGTAAAGTTCACAATGTAATATTTTCTGAACACTGTACATATCACTGGTGATTTAATTAAAATATCAGGACAAGAGGAAGGAGGCAGGCTGCTTGTGGTTTGTGATATTGCTAACTTGGTACCTTTTCAGTTCCTTCTTGGGGGCAGTCCAGTGTTTCTATTTTTCAAGCTATAACGCCTGTTTGATACTTCCAAGGGGAATTGCCTGACCCAGACACTCAAGAGGTTATTTCAGGACTAGTGTTCCAGGGAAAATGCATTATCACCTTATGGTTCTCTGGAGCTTTATTCAACTCTGCACTGCCTTCCGATGTGTTTTGTGGGAGATGTGGGGCCAGGGATGGTCTGAGTCACGAGGAATCACTTCAAATGGCAAGCCTGAGAGTCTTGCAGGGGGTGGGGGACAGACTTTGCCAAATCATCATGGAATTTACCAAGTGAAATCCTAAGAAATACAAACACTCCAATAGACACTTAATGTTAACTCTTCTGGATGAGGAGATACTTGGCAAGATATGTCTGGGGCCCAGGTTATAAATCAGAAGTTGCTATTATAGGTGTAGGATATTAGGAAAAGACAGTTACACTCAAAGATTTCCAAAGCTCTGCCTGGCAGGAACTTTGCAACTGTTTCGGAGCTCTGTATCTGCCCCTGTGGCTAATGTGACCACGGTGCAATTTCCCTTTGCATCTGATATCCTGCACAATTTTAAGGACAAGAACAGTAACAAAGATGATTATGTTGCTCCCTTTATTTTGCAAAGAACTTTAATCCTTTCTATGCGTAGCACATAAGACACCCTGAGGGAGGTTTTCAAGGCATTTTAGTTTCAAAGCTTTTTCTGCGTGCCTGTCTGCCGTAGCCTCCGAGTCCGTCTAGGGCCGTGGGGATGAGAGGAGCACCATGGGAGTCACCGACCTGAGGTTCTGGTGGCAATGATGTAATAATATTTTGCACAGGGGCTGTTGGTGGGCTCAGGGATACTACATATTGAACTGAAAGTGACAGTGGAGCAGCGAAGGAGGGAAAGAAAAGGGAGGAAAAGGAGAGGTGGGGACAGAGAAGCCGGAGGTGAGTGAGTGGAACAAAGAGCTGCTCTCTAAGAAGTGGAGGGTGGTCTATGTGGCCACAGATAAAGTGGAAGATAAACTTGTGCTTCTGAGGTCTGTGTGTCCCCAGCCTTATTCGTCTTTGATCTCCCAGAAATGTTTCTTCCTACAGTCTTTTTTCATAAGACAATCTCAGTAACTTTTGTCTGTCTCCAGTTTTGAAAATTTGCTCCAGAGAAATTGAATGTGAAGGAAATACTGAGAGCTGTGACTTGGGAAGGAGACAGGAGAGAGAAAAGGAGATGAAAGGAAAAAGTGTGATGGAGAATTATGTGAATATTTTACAGCAAGGGGCTTTCAAAGCCAGTAACGCTTACTTTTTGTATTCATTTGAATGTATAGATTTATGTTAATTTAATATAATGGCTTCACTGCTGTTGTATTCCTTTCCTTATGGAAAAGGGAGGGATGAAAAATGGTTTGCTACTTTTCTTCTTGGCTGCAGAATAGCAGAATACAATTACAAAACTGTAAAAATATGATGTTAAATACCATAGCTCTGTTATTACCAAACCAAAATACCAGGTGCATACCAAGCTATGCAGTCCCAAAATTGCAGCATAGTTCTCCTAAACTTCATAAAAACCTCTTAAGATAATCTTTTCAATTTTTAAAATGCTAAAAGAAGCTTTCCCTTGACATATGAAAAATCTTAAAAATGTGAAAGTCATTTAAAAAATATGCATAAACAAAACTACCTAATCTGTTTAAAAAGGAGAAATCTTTTTGTTTTCACTGCTTTCTAAAGTCTAAGTATTTATGGGGCATAATTTTCTCAGAAAATCTAATCCATTAGCAGTTTGTCACTTGCACATAAATTGAAAGGACACATCCTAAAGTCAATGAAGATTTATTGAGCATCTTCTATGTGTTGGATGAAAAAGCATTGGATTTTTATATTGTTTCAAAATTATTTAATGATTAACAGAGAGACTTTAATTTTTTACCACCTTTTCAAAATTTTATACATACAAAATGTTTAAAGGCTAATACAATAAATACATATCCTCCATGTAGATCCAAAAATTTTTAACATTTATTTTACATGTGTAGATGTTTCTTCTCCCTCTATCTCTCCATGTATGTGTACACATATAAAATTATGTATTATATATAATATATATGCATGTACACATAATTTTTGTTATTATTAAGCATTTGAAAATAAATTGCAGACATGAAATTTCACCCCAAAGATTCCTGCAAGCATCTTCTAAGAATAAGGCCCTTCTCCTATAATACCATTATTATATCTCATTTAAAAACTTTTAATTTAAAATGTTATCTAATATTCAATCCATATTTAAGTCTTCCCCAAAGCCCCAAGAATCCCTTTTATAGGTTTTCATCTATGGAGAATTCTCACTCCCACCCCTGTTCCATCCACCTCACCTCCCCACGTCTACCTTCTTACAGGCAAGCACCTGTGTTTCTGATGAATCATTTGGTTATTATACTGTAAATATGACTACAGGGCCCACTCTATGCACAGAACATACCATTCTATATGCATATTCTGCCCCTGGCTTTTTTCATTCAATCATATGTGTTAGAGATCTTCAGATTAGTACTTAGAAGTCCTTTCTATTCTTTTTCATAACATTCTTTCCTAACGTGCTTTGGCAAATCCAAAAGCAAGAGGCAGAACGAGCTGAAAAGGAATCAGAAGGTGCTGTTGGTAAATCCGCAACTGGCTCGGTGCAGAGGCCACATCCGTTGGGCGGGAGGAGCGGCCGGACCCCTGGGCAGACGGAGTACTGTCCTCTGACCAGGGTCAGACGAGAGCTGCCTGCAGACAGCCTAAGGAGACGTTTTGATGTCGGGAACCACAAAGCATCCACTTTGTGTACCTTGAGTGTGAAACATCCCAACGTATCCTTAATCTAGTGATTAAAGGCGTCCAAATGGGAGTAGAAGAGATCAAACTCTCCCTCTTTGCTGATGACATGATATTATACCCAGAAAACCCCAAGGATTCAACCATGACACTCCTTGAATTGATAAATGAATTCGGTGAAGTTTTAGGATACAAAGTCAATACACTGAAATTAGAGACATTCGTATACGCCAACAACAGTAAAAGCGAGAAACAAATCAAAGACTCAATTCCTTTCAAAATAGCAACTAAGAAAATAAAGTACCTATGAATATATTTAACTAAGGAGATTAAAGACCTCTCCAGGAAGAACTATGAAACACTGAAGAAGGAAATAGCAGAGGATGTTAACAGGTAGAAGAATATACCATGCTTATGGGGTGGCAGAATCAACATTGTTAAAATGTCTATACTACCCAAAGAGACCTACAGATTCAATGTGATCCCTATTAAAATGGCATCATTTTTCACAGATATAGAAATAATAATTTTATACTTCGTATTGAACCAGAGAAGACCCCGTATAGCAAAATCAATCCTAGGCAATAAAAACAAAATAGGAGGTATCAATTTACCAGACTTCAAACTATACTACAAGAATATAGTAATTAAAACAGCTTGGAATTGGCACAAGAACAGGGACATTGACCAGTGGAACAGAGCGGAGAACCCAGATATAAAACCATCCTCATATAGCCAACTAATCTTTAACAAAGCAGACAAAAATATACACTGGAGAAAAGTATCCTTATTCAATAAATGGTCCCGGTAAAACTGGATAGCCACATATAGAAGACTGAAACAGGACCCAAACCTTTCACCTCTCACAAAAATCAACACATGCTGGATAATGGACTTGAACCTTAGGCGTGAAACTATTAGAATTCTAGATGAAAACGTTTGAAATACTCTTCTAGACATTGGCCTAGGCAAAGAATTTATGAAG
>VBSM01003157.1:1364634-1385597 GCA_008086735.1 Cheirogaleus medius
CCTTAAAGTGATACAAGTAGATCTACCATTTGATTCAGCAATCCCATTACTGGGGATCTACCCAAAAGAACACCTACACTCGAATGTTTATAGCAGCACAGTTCACAATTGCAAAGTTGTGGAAACAACCCAGGTGCCCATCAGTACATGAGTGGATTAATAAAATGTGGTGTATGTATACCATGGAGTACTATTCAGCTTTAAGAAACAATGGTGTTATATCACCTCTTGTATTTTCCTGGATACAGCTGGAACCCATTCTTCTAAGTGTCAAGAATGGAATAACAAGCACCACATGTTCTCACCAGCAAATTGATATTAACGGATCAACACCTAAGTGGACATATAGGAATAACATTTTTTGGGAGTCAGGTGGGTGGGAGGGGGGAAGAGGGGATGGGTATATACAAACAGAATGAGTAAGATGTGCAACATTTGGGGGATGGTCACACTTGAAGCTCTGCCTCAAGGAGGGAGAGGCGGTATGGGCAATATACGTAACCTTAATATTTGTACCCCCAAATATGCTGAAATTAAAAAAAATTTTAAAAAAAGATGTTTTCTCTTTTTCCCCTCATTTATAATTTGTGTCTTCTCTCTCCCCCTCTCTCTCTCTTGCTCTTCTCTCTTATCAGCCTAATTAGAGTTTTATCAAGTTTTTAAAAATATTTTTAAGGAAACGGCACTGATTTCATGATTATTTTTTGTACTTCATAGATTTTGCTCTTATGCTGATATTTCCTTCTCCCCTACCAACTTTGAATTATGTTGCTCTTTTATTTCCAGCTTCTTAAAGTGGAAGCCACAAATTTGGGTATGTTGTATATTTATCTTGTTTTAATTCCAAATACTTTCTAAGCTCTATTGTTATATCTTCTTGCTCCATCAACTATTTAGTAGTGTGTTGTTTACTTTCCAAATATGTGGGGATTTTTCAAAATATCTTTCTGTTATGATTTTTAATTTAATTCATTAAGATCAGAAAACATACTATGAATGATTTCAATATGTTTAAATTTATCAAGTCCTGTTTTATGTCAAACATAATCTATGATTATTTCAGGTAAACTTGAAAAAAACATGAATTCTGTAATTGTTGGTTAGAATCTTCCATAAATGTTAACAAGGTCTAATTAGTCTACAGTGTTTTCCAAGTTTTCCATATCCTTACTGATTTTTGGAAAACTTGTTCTATTAATTACTGAGAGAGAATGTTAAAATCTTTAACTATAATTGTGGATTTGCCTATTCTCCCTTCATTTTGGTTTATGCATTTTGACACTCTGTAATAGAAGCATACGTACTCTGATTTATTGTGTGTTCTTGATGTATTGATCTTTTTATCATTAGTAAGCATACCTCTTTATCATTGGTAATATTTCTTATTCCAATATCTAATTTGCCTAATATTTTCTTCTGATTACTGTTTTCATGGTATATGTTTTATATCCTTTGACTTTAATGTATGTAGATCTTCTTGCTTAAAACAGATGTCAGGTAAACAGCAGATGGTTAGGTCTCATTTCTTGTTCAGTCTGACAATATATGCTTTTTAATGGGAATTTTTGTACCATTTACCTTTAATGTAATTATCACTGTGGTTGGGTTTAAATTTTCAGTTTTTTTGCTGTCAGTTCTTTGTTCTACTTATTTTTTTTTACATTTTTATTTTATTTCAAGATAATATGAAAGTACAAACATTTTTTATTGCATTTTATATCTTTGCCTCTCCCTAGCAAGGGTTAGAGGTATGCCCTTCCCCTCCACAATGTGCACCACACCCCTAAGATGTGGGTCTACTGCACCCAACCCCCAAATCCCTGGTGAACACCACCACCATTTGAGCACCATAGTGTTAATCAGTCAGTACCAATTTGATGGTGAGTACATGTGGAGCCCATTTTTCTGATCTTGTGTCACCTCACTTTGGATTATGGGCTTTAGCTTAATCCAGAATATTATAAGTGATGCTAGCTCACTGTCATTTCTTAGAATTGAGTAATATTCCATTGCAAACATATACCAAATTTTAATAATCCACTCATGCATTGATGGGCACTTGAGTTGTTTCCACATCCTTTTTTTTCTTTACTATTTTTAATAATGTGATTAATTTTTAAGATTCCATTTTATATCCACTATTGGCATATTAGTTATATCTTTATGTTTTATTTTTTATTAGAGCACAAGGGCTTATAATATGTAACTTTAACTTATCAAAATCTAATTTAAAATAATATTATACTATTCATGTATAATAAAAGAAAATTGCAACAGTATATTTCCATTTTCCTTCCATTATTTTATTATGTCATAATTTAAGTTTATATATCTTGTATAACCCAAAACACATTGTTTTTGCTTTAAAGAGTCAATTAAGTTTTTAAAAATTGAGATATGATTCACATATCATAAAACGTGCCCTTTAAAGTATACAATTCAGTGGTTTTTATTATATTCACAAAATTGTGCAACCACAAACACTGTCTAATTTCAGAACATTTCATTATCTCAGAAGAAACCCCCACATATTAGCAATAACCCCCTGGAAACCACTAATATACATTCTGACTATGAATTTGCCTATTGTGAGCATTTCATAAAAACAGAATCATACAATATGTTGCCCTTTGAGCCTGACTTCTTTTTCTTAGCCTACTGTTTTCAACGTTCATCCATGATGAAGCATGTATCAATACTTTATTCTTTTATAGTTGGATAATACTCCATTGTACGATACCATGTTGTTTCTCCTTTTATAAAGTGATAGACATATGGGTTGTTTCCAAGAAAATGATGGACATTTGGGATATTATGAGTAATGCTTCTATGAACATTCATGTATGAGTTTTTTCATGGAGATATGTTTTTAACTCTCTTGGACATATACCTAGGAGTGAAATTGCTGAGTCTTATGGTAACTCTCTTCTTGACATTTGAGGAGATGCCAAACTGTTTTCCAAAACAGCTGTATCTTTCTCACCAGTAATGTGCAAGAGCTTATATTTCTTCACAGCACATCAACATTTGTTATTGTTCATCTTTTTTAATATAGTCATCCTAAAGGGTGTGATGGGGTATTCCATTATAGTTTTGATTTATATTTTCCAAATGACTAATAATGTTGATCAATTTCTCATGTGCTTATTGGCCATATCTTCTTTGAAAACATGTTTATTCAGATCTGTTGCCATTTTTCAATTTGGTCGTATTTCTTTTGTATTACTGAGTTGTAAGAATTCTTTATATATTCTGTATACTACCTTATAAGATATATTATTTGAAATTATTTTATCTCCTATTATGTGTTGTCTTTTTTACTTTCTTGAGCATATTCTTTTAAGCATGAATTTTTTAATTTTGAGGAAGTCTAACATCTATTTTTTGTAGCTTTTGCTTTTAATTTCCTATCTGAGAAACTGTTGTCTCATTCAAGATCACAAATATCTACTCCCATGTTTCTTCAAGGAGTCTTGTAGGTTTACCTCTTTCATTTCAGGTTGTGATCCATTATCAGCTAATTTTTGTATATGGTATAAGGTAAGCATCCACCTTCTTTTTTCACATGTGAATATCCAATTGCCTCAGCACCATTTCTTGAAAAGACTATTTTTCCCTATTGAATGGCCTTGACACCATTGTCACTAATCATAATCATTTGACCATAAATTTAAAGGTTACTTTAGGACTTTCAATTCTATTCTTAATATGCTATCCTAATGCCAGTACCATACTTTATTGATTACTGTGGATTTGCACTAAGTTTTCATTTTGGTAAATGAGAGTCCTCCAACTTTGCTCTTCTTTTTCAAGATTGTTTTAACTATTATGGGTCCTTTGAATTTCCATTTGAATTTTAGGAACAGCTTGTCAGTTTGTGCAACAAACACAGCTGGATTAATAATAGGGATTAATTGAATGTGTAAATAAATTTTGGGAATATTGCCATCTGAATAATATTAAGTCTTCTAATCCATGAATACTGGGTGACTTTCCATTTATATAGATCTTCTTTAATTTCTTTCAGCGATGGGCAGTTTTTGGAATATAATAAGTTTTGTATTTCTTTTGTTAATTTTTTCCTAAGTATTTCATTCTTTTAGATACTATGATAAATGATAAATGACATTATTTTCTTAATATCATTTTCATTTTCTTCATGACTAGTATATAAAATATAATTTTTATATATATTGAACTTGTGACACCTTGATGTAGTCATTTTTTTTAGTTCTTATAGTTTTTTAATGGATTCCTTAGGAATTTTCTGTATGCAAGATCATATCATCTGCAATAAAGATAGTTTTACTTTTTCTTTTCCAGTCTGAATGTCTTTTAAATCTTTTCCTTTTCCAATTGCCTTGGCTAGATTTGAATGTTGAATAGAAGTGGTAAGACCCAACATCCTTGTACTTTTTCTAACCTGGAGTGGGAGGAGAGTATTCAGTATTTCACCACTAAGTATGATGTTAAGGGTGGGATTTTCATATAAGTACCATGTTCTAAAAGATTGTGCAACTGGAGCAAGTGTGGAATTTTCATAGAACACTTCATCAAGTTGAAGAAGTTCTTTTATATTACTGTTTTGGAGTATTTTTATTATAAAAGATTGTTGGATTTTGTCAAATACTTTCTCTGTGTCAATTAATATGATATAATGATGTTTGTCCTTTATTTAGTTAACATTACATAGATTGTGATTTTAGCATGTTGAACCAAGCTTGCATTCATGGGCTAAATCCCACGTGGTCATGTTGTATAATCCTTTTAGTATGCTCTTGGATTCAGTTTGCTGGAATTATGTTGAGGATTTTCGCATTTATATTCATTAGGGATACTGGTCTGTAGTTGGTGTGTGTGTGTGTGTGGTGTCTTTGGCTGGTTTTTGTGTCAGGTAATATTGGCATTATAGAACGAGATAGGGAGTGTTCCCTCTTCGTCAGTTTTTGGAAGAGTTTTTAGAAAGGATTGATGTTAATTCTTCTTTATTTGGTAGAGTTCACCAGTGAAGCCATCTGGACCTGGATTTTTCTTTGTTAGGTTTTTGTTGTTGTTATTTTGAGACAGTGTCTTGCTCTGTTGCCCAGGCATGCTCATAGTTGCCTCGAACTCCTGGGCTCAAATGATCCTCCCACTTCAGCCTCCTGAGTAGCTGGGGCTACAGGCGGGTCACTACACCCGGCTAATGTTTTTACTGCTCACTATGGGTGGTGTCTCACTATGTTGCTCAAGTTGGTCTCAAACTTCTCGCCTCACACCTCGACTTCCCAAAGTGCTGTTGGAAGGGTTTTTTATTACTGATTCACTTGATTAAATCTTCTGATTAAAAAACAGTATATTTAATTAGTTATTTTATAGTCTATATCTAGATACCATAGAAACAGAGAATAGAACAGTGGTTACAAGAGATTGGAAAGGGGATGGGAGAGAGGAGGATGAAGAGAGGTTGGTGAACAGGTATAAAATTACAATTAGACAGGAAGAATAAGTTCTGGTGTTCTATTGCTGTGGTTGGTCCCCAACTCCCCAATACCAGTTCATGGCCTGTTAGGGACTGGCCGCAGAGGTCTGTGGCCCACCCCCAGCCCCACTGCCCCATCTGTGGACAAATTGTCTTCCATGAAACTTAGGAAGGGTGGGCACTGAGCAGGAGGTGAGCTGTGGGCCAGTGAGCAAGCTTCATCAGTATTTACGGACTTACAGCCGCTCCCGGTCACTCACATCGCTGCCTGAGCTCCAACCCCAACACCTGCCCCTCGTCTGTGGAAAAATTGTCTTCCATGAAACCGGTCCCTGGTGCCAAAAAGGTTGGGGACCGCTGTTCTATTGTGTAGTAGGATGACGATGGTCAACAGTAAGGTATTGTATAATACAAAATAGCAGTAAGAGAGGCTTTTGAATGTTCTTGCCACAGAGAAACTCAGAAAACTGCGCTACAATCAGCATCATCCGTCAAACACGGGAGACTAGAAGACCAAGAGGAGGACTGGCGAACATTTTCTGTAAAGGGCCTGCTGAACGTGTTGGGCTTTGCAGGCCACACAGTCCCTGTTGCAATAACCACTCAGCTCTGCCATTGTGGCAAAAATGCAGCCACAGACAACATGTCAACAAATGAGTGTGGCCGTGTCCCAATAAAATTGTATTGATAAAAGCAGGCAGCAGACTAGATTTGGCCCATAGATTGTAATTTTCTGATTCTGATCTGGAGACATGGCTTTTTCTTATTTTTTAATAAGGACAAAAACTTTTAAAAAGAGTGTACAGACTAATGTGGAGCAGGGCATTCTGTACAATAAGCATGTATGTGGGATGGGGAGAGGAGGCAGAGGCAGTGTGGGGGTCAGAAGTTAGAGCAATGGGACAGGCACAAGGCCAACCTTGGGGTTTCCCCAAGGTTCTTTTTCGGACCTGTGTGCTGGAAGCACTCTCTGCTCTAAGGTGCCCACAGCTCACCTAGTTTGGCCCTGCTTCCTCAGCTCAAGCTAAATGGGTCTGCCTCTTAGCTTTAGCGTCTCTGTGCAGGGAGAAGGATGGAATGTAATCAACCAACGACGAGAGGACCATCTCTACATATACCCTCCCCTTCTTCCCGATCCACGCTTGTGAGGGTCCCCTGTCCACCCGATCTTGACTATTCCCCTCTGTGGGGACTGGTGCACGGCCCGCTCTGCAGGTCAGGGCTGGCGTTGCTCTGGCGACACGTGAGGTTTGGACACATGTGTTTATCGGAGCGGTTAAGGGTAGTAGCTTCTCATCCAAGGAACTTTGCTTAAATTTCACTCATTTTAAAAATTCACAACTACTGCCTCTCTAATCATGAATCTAAACTCTACCCATACTTAAATATGAGAACACCTTTCATGAAGACAAAATAGTCCATCTAATCAGTTGCTTTTAATGATTTTTAGTGTGGGCAAATTCTCACATTTTCTGTTTTCTCTTTTGGCAGACATCCGCCTAACTTGAGCCTAGTTTGATTTCCTGGATGATAAATGCCTGTGGGCAGGAATATTTTCCTTTGTGACTCCAGTAAATGTGATTTCTTCTTTGTGGATGATAAAAATAAATTCATCTCCCTTAATCTCTTCTTTTCCTGTTTGCAAAGAATTGTTTCCTTTGTGTCTGTGCTTATGAGGGTTCTGTCCGAAGGTTAGGGTTTATGGTGAGCAGCAGTGGCTGTCCCCGTCCATGGAGTGCTAAGTCCTTCAGGGTGGTGTCCCTGCACCTACTGCAGTGATGATCAGCCTGTTTGGTGCTGTGCGCGGTGCCACATGCACCTGCTCAGCGGGGCCACGCAGCCTTCCTGCCTCTGCCTCGCTGCTCCCTGCAGTGCTGCCAACAAGGGGTGCACCTGGGAACCCCAAGAGTTCACATTTTCATTTCTCTCCAGGATGGTCATGGATAATTGAAATGCAAACAAACTGAAACAACTTGGAAAGCTTCAGGAAAAAATATGAACATTTTGCTATTGACTGTTACCAGCACAAAGAAATGATAAATGTTTGAGATGATGGATATGCTAATTACCCTGATTTGATCACTATGCATTATATATATCAAAACATCACTATGTATCCCATAATATGTAGTTATTGTGTGTCGATTTTAACAACTTTAAAAAAAATAAAAATAATGCGTGAGTTTGAGCAGTGCTTATCCTTCTGACTCAGTTGCTTCCTGTAAATGCAGCTATTCTTATCACAGGATTTCACAGATCTCTGCACATTTTACCTCTTGATCCATACTAGAAACAAAAATGGCTTACATTTATTAATCTGTACCATGTGCCAGGCATCATCTAAGCTCTTTACATAAAAAAGTCCATTTAAATGTCAGGATGACACAAAAATACAGTGCTAGTAACATTCCCATTTTATTGATGAGGAAACTGAGGCTTAGAGAGATAGAAGGCCACATAGCTAATAATGGCAGCTCATGGTCCAAGACCAGGCTGACTAACGCCAGGCCCCACTCCTCACCCTGCCCCACACTGCCTCCTACACAGTAAGCAAGTATGTTTCTATGTCAGGCACTCTGCTGGGAACTGGATGTGAATGATAAACAAAGCACACGTTTCCAGCCCTTGTGGGGCTTTCAATCTACTGTGAGCAACAGACACGAATGAGCACACGTGTGCACACACACTCACACACAAAGTTCAAAGTTTAAAATAGTACTAAGTACTATGAAGAGAAAGAAAAGGACACTGAGAAATAGGCTAACAGGGGAATGAGGAAGAAGGAATGAAACCTACAAGTGGGTGGTTAGGGAAGGATTCTCTCAGGAGGTGACCCGAAGTTGAAACCCAAGAATGAGAAGACAAGAGGGAAGGAGAAGGAGGAGGAAGAGGAGAAAGAAGAGGAAGAACAGTAGGAGGAAGAGGGGTTGGATTCACGTGGATTGAAATCAGATGCCCACTTCTATCAATGCCCACTTCTAATCCTTTTTAATATAGAAACTATATTAGAAATAAATGCCTATTGTCATGCCTGGATTCATGACTACTTTGTAAGGAGGGGTTGTCAAACCACACTGGGGCCACTCTGTAGAATAAGATTGGCTGCAGCACATTCAACCAGAATGGCCCAACCCATTTCATCTGTGTGGATCTTTCGAGAGGTGCATGCAGCCCCAGTGCACATCCTTGTCTGTGTGGGGTGAGAGAAATCGACACGAGGGGTCGCAGGAGATGCAAACAAGAGAAGGTGCTGGCTTTCTGACTCGGCACTTCCTGTGTGGGACCTGGAATGCTCTGCTGGGTGGGGATGAGTTCTTAGGGGTCCTACACCAGCCTGAACAGGGCACAGGGTCCTCGTTTGGTTATTCACCACCGTATGCCCAGAGCCCAGGACGGTGCCTGAAATATATTCATATTTAATATACTAGTATAAATATGTTAGTATCTATATTAGTAAATGCTCACAAGCATGGTTCCCTAAACTGAAGGATAAGGTTTAAACTAGTGGACAGAAGGAGAAGGAGGAGTTCAGCCATTGTACTTTGAGAATAAAGTGAATTTCATAGCTTTTATTGAAAACCTTGTTTTACATGACTGGCTGACTCATTGATTTGTTTTATTAGTTTGTCTATTGGTAGCCTGTGTATGGGTTTATTGACGGAGAAGGCAATGTATTTGGGTGAGGAAAAAGACTCCCCAAAACACATGTTCTGGGAGAGACCGGAGGTGTTTATGCCGTCTGGTCACTGCGCACAGCCAGAGCAGTGGATGTCCGGGGGACCTCGCCTTCATCCCCGGCCAGGCGTGCCGTGAGCGCCGGCGGCTGAAGGGCTTCTTTGCTGGAAGGTTATAACCCCACCACACACCCTGGGGAGCTCACGGCCAATGACTGGCTGACAAAGGGGCAGATGCCCCTGTCTCAAAGTGGGGTGTCTCTGTAATGTCATTTGCATTTCCCAGTGCTCCTCGCAGCCGGGCTGAGGCTAATCTCTGTCAGACTCCCCTCCCTTACCTGGCTTTTCTCCCCTCCCACCTGCTTCCCTCACCCCTCTCTTCCTGAGAGCCTCCCTCTATCCACCACTGGGCCAGAGTCCCCCTCGGGCCCTGCTTCTAGGGAACCAGCCTCAAGCAGCCAGTGTTCACGGGTCTTGACACGCTTTTCTTCCTGCCTGACCTGACTTCCCTATGGGAGTCCATTTCCCAGACTCCACCAGTCTGGGGACCTCATGTTTTTACCACCTTATCCTTGTGCCTAGGGACGTTTGTCAAAGGAAATGTTTTCTGCAGGAACTGCCTTACTAATGGGACCTAACACTGGCAATGCATTAACCAAGTCTCCTTTTCTGTTGCACAGTGTTTGTTTGGCCACTGGTAAATAATTCCCCACTCTCTGTACTTTTCTTTTGAATTGGCCTGTTCTTTCTTTAGATCTGTTCATGTCTTCAATTGGGGTCGTCAGACCATGTTGGCTGGTGCCTTATTTCCTGTATTTAAGGTGATTTTGCATACTAACCTCATTGGCTTCATGTTGATTTTATAGCTTAGTTCTCAAAATGCAGTCATAATGCGGTCATTGCCACAAGCTTAGGGAGAAGCCTCACGTTTATTTATACTAAATACATGAATAGGTCTGAATTTCACTGGTTGCCCATTTCCCTTCTGGAAGTAAAAACTCCATAAATGCTTTCATTGGTCAAGAAATAAAGGAAGAAAACTTTTTCAATAGCTTACTTTCTGAAAGGTATGTGTTATTTTAAAGATAACAGGAATCTGCAAATTGATCTTCTTTGCACGTGACTCGAGTAATCCAGTAGTATATGTTTGCACAGAAAGTTGCTGACTTGCATGGATATCTCAATCTATGGCTCTTAGTAAAATGGTAAGCTAGAAAATTTGTCTGGCTACATTCCTACCTATCTCCCAGGAATGATTTGCAAATTAATGAGATAATGTCTGAGAAGCACTCTGAGCTCTTAGGAGAAAGGAACCAGATAAATGCAAGGTAGCGTCATTATAGTCACAGCATTCTGCTTAACGCTCACACTTACGGGAAAATGATTAAGTGGCTTCTTCCTTTCCTTAAGTCCTTTGCCCAAGTGGCCAGTTCCTTGCTCTCTATACAGTTGCAAGTTCAGTGTTCTCTCTGCTTACATTTTCTTTTCTTTATTTCAAGGAAAACAAAAACCAAAATTTTAAGTAAACTCTCTTGGGCAGTATAGCTTCTGAGTGCACAAACAAGGCTCTGAACACATCGCCCCAAACGCCTCCCCACACGCTCCCACACTCACATCGTTCTGCTGCGGAGGATAACACTTGCTTCCCTAACCTCCTTGATTTCATTGCGAAGAGAAGCTGGAAGGAGTTTAATGAGGTTGAGAGACATTGTGCAGGGATTTCCGCCATGGCAGGCGAACTCACCTTGTGGTGAGTGGTTGGGTACTGAGCACGCATCTCGCAATGTGGATTCAGTCATTCTCAATGATTTTTTTGGTTCCTTAAGAGCCCTGCGTTCAAGAACTGCCATGATACAGTGATGCTTAGATGTGTGTTGTGGGGATTGTAAGGGTCAGTCCCAGCTGAGCCTGCTGTCCTGGAGGTGCTTTGGGCAGGGGACAGGACCCCAGTCGGCAGTCTGCCTGTCTAACTGCTGGTCCACTGTGAGACCTGGAGCGAGTGACGGGCCTCCGTGCAGCTCAGATGCCACGTGAGCCGGGGCTGAGGCAACATGTCGTTGGGAGGCGGAGGGGGAAGGAAGACAACCTCTTAACCTAAGGTTTCTTCCTCAGGATGCCGCCTGGAACATTCTAATTAATCAGAGAGTATTCAGTGCCTCTGTCACTGTTTTCTTCTTCCAGGTTGGAGAGCAGACTTGGGAGTAGAGGAGCAGACACCATTCACACATGTGAAAGTCACCATGAGGAGGAAAATCTGTGGCTCAGTACGCCAGAAAGACAGGACCAGCACAGCCTGAGCTGGAGGTACTCTGGCGCTCTGGAGCTCCGGACATTTGGCATGTTAGGAAAATTAATTCTTGTTTGGTTAAGCCCCTGTAGTAGTAGTATTTCCATAAATGCAATGATCATTTCATCAGATCTAACAAGAATTAGACAAAAAAACTAACACTATCAAGAAATGTTTGAAATACGTCTCATTGATGATGATCCTTGCCCTAAGTGTGTAGTGTGCCTTAATTTATTAGGTAATGATAGTGATATATAATATATAAACATATACATATAACTATTACCAAATATAGATAACATATATAATCCTATATACATATAATTTATAACTGTTAAGTGTACAATTACTCATATGTTGGAGCATATGCACAAAAACTTTTTCTTATGTGTGATCCAAAGAGTGTGGAGACCATTTTTCATAGTCTCTAAGCTCTACGGTGACAGTTATACAAAGCCTTAGGCATATAGTACATATGTTCTCCATAATCACTCCGAGAGATAAAGGTTAATATTCATGCTTAGTATTAATAGCTACAAAACCATAGTTCAGAAAGTTTCTTTGTTCCCCAGCAAGGAAGCCATGGAGGCAACCACAGTCCCAGACTCTCTGATTTCCCTACTCACATTCTGTCTTCTCAGTTGTACTACTTTTCCATTCTGAATCAAAATTTCTTCCTGAAATGATTAATGCTGACATGTCTTAGAAACTATCTTATGCAACATATTGCTCACTCCACAGAGAAAAGAAATGTCCAAAAGGCTACTCTCCCTGCATCTAAGGTTCTACAAAATTGTCAAATCTAACAGAGTTTTCCTTTATAGTGCATAAAACAAATGAGATAAAGGCTTACAGGGAAGAATATGCATTACACAAGTTATTTGTTAGGGAATTCTCTTCAAAGATGATAGCTTAAAAATAAAAACATTAATAATTATAGTAACAATGATAATGATATTACGTTGGTTTGCATTTCATAGCTTGTAGATTAAATATATTAAATATATGTTTCTTGCTTTATTTTTACACCAATTCTGTTTATTAAATTGAGCTTGCTTATGCTTAATTATGAATCAGTGTCACCATATAATTGCTATGAGAAAATTCAATGATATATGAACTTAATCACACAACAAATTGTGATTGCCCAAGAAATGCTACATAAGTGTTGCTACAAACCAAGAAAAAATATGAAAATGTTCCACTCTATCATTCAGTGACTCAAACTGTATTAATTTGTTCAGTTGTTCAGCATACTTCATTTTATATAATGTATAGCTTAGATAGAATTTTTTAAACTTACCAGAAACATCTTGCTACTGATTTGTCATAATTAAAATAGTTGAATACTACTCTATGAGAAGAGTATAAATGAAATTTATTACTCATTTTCTATTTATAGATAATCAGGTAATTTCTAGGTTTTCCACTGTTATCTATGTTTTATGACTAAAATTTCTTCCCTACTTCGGATTAATCTTTTTGGATAAATTTCTAGAATTTAAGTGGGACATATTTTCCCAAATGCCTTTTACAAGAGGAGTCTTCAAACATACATTGGATCAAACAAGAAATGAATGTTTCCATTTTATCATAATTTTGCCAACATTGTTTATTGTATTTTAAATTCACTAATAATTTATTTCATGGATGAAAAATTGTACTTCATTTTGGTTTTAATTTTTCTAATTTTAGTTTTTAGTGAAGTTATCTTCTCCTGTGTTAGTTTATTTTTCTCCTAGGTAAATTTAATGAATTGTTTAAACAATATGGATAGCAACTGCAACATATGATGCAAATAGTCTCCTCAATCTGTTGTTTCCTTTTAAACTTTAGTTTGTATAATTATGATGCTAATTCTTTTTATATGTTTACTTATGTTATCAAATATTTAAAATATAAGATTATTGAAAAACTTTCTGAATGGTTAGTGCAAATCTAGTTTCTTATAAGTGTATGTGGTGGGGAATGAGGGGTAGACTGGGGAGTTCTTGGGGTGAAGGTCATTAACAGGTACCAGGAGGAGACAATTTCCTGGGGCCCAGGCATGGTATCAGGGAAAACCTGCAACATACATTTTAATCTTGGCATATTATTTAGAGCAGAACCAGGAACTGCAGAGTTGGATTCCAAGGGGTACAGGGAGTTGGACTGCGCTAAGTTTTAATTATATGAGAGGTTGGAATTCTTCTTGGAATGTGGCTAGGAGTCCAACTTAGCCTGCACCAAAGATTCTGCTCAACACATGGCTGGAGTGGAAGAGGCTTCATGGGTGACTGGGGAAAGACACCTACTCATCCCAAGCTGGCTTCATGGCGTGCCACTTGGCAAGACACATAGGACCAGGCTCAGGGGGCCCTGTGCTTGCTTTACTGCTCTGCTCTTCCTGTCTTAAAAATTTTAATAATTTTATCTTTGAACTCGTGCTTTGTAAATCAAGTCCACAGGATAATGGAACATGCACGGGCGCAGGGGCATGCATGCAATATGCACGTCCAGTGTTCTTGTAGCTCTCTCCACAAGTGGCTTTCTGGGTGTGGGTTAGCACAGAACTCCAGTGGACCCCTCATGTGTGAGAGTTCAAGGTAAGCATGTTACCTGTGACAGAATGACGGAGGGGGCAGTGACAGCCCCAGATGCTACACTTTCCTTTTGAACAAGAATCTCTTCAAATTCGGAAAGAAGACAACGGCATTCTAAGAATCACTAACAACCAAAGAACCACTACCCTTTCTTACTGGTGTTTCTTCCTCATATTAGACAGAAACTTACCCTGAAAATGATGACATAGAAAGAAGGGGGAAAGGGGACAGCCCATGGTTCCTTTCCTTTCAGCCTTTTCTTACTTTTCAGTAAGCCAGAGGCAGAGAATGTTGGTAAAATGTGAGTGCATCAAGAAGTGAAATAAAAACAACTGAGTTAGTTTCATGCAGTGGGTCAGCTGTTTTGCTAAGAAAAAAACACATGTGCATGTATGAACTACAGCATCCAAATTCTGTGATTTCAATGATTCCGTGTATAAGTTGAACACTCTTATATTTGCATTTAAAACTGGCACTGCAGAATATAAATATTTATGGTTAAATTCATGCTAATAATGTAAGTAATTTTAACTTTAATTAGAACAACATTAAATGGAAAATAAGTGCTATAGCAATTTGGGAGAGAGACTGTGAAAGAAAGGGAAAGCTTTATATACAAGGTCTCTTAGTGGCACTTTTTCCTGCTTTTTGAAGGAGTCCACTTTCTCATTTTTCACTGGGGCTCACAAATTGTGCAGCTAGCCCTGGACTCATCTGAGGTGGGAAAGCCTTTATCTTAGGGTGTCTCTAATTAGCCACTGTTTTGAGAGGTATAACATCAGAAACTTTTGTTGGGGAATTCTCCTCAAAGATGATAGCTTAAAAATAAAAACATTAATAATTATACTAATGATGATAATGATATTACATTGGTTTGTATTTCATAGCTTGTATATTAAATATATGTTTCTTGTTTTATTTTTACACCAATCCTGGTTGTTAAACTGAGCTTGCTTATGCTTAATTATGAATCAGTGTCACCATATAATTACTATATTACTTTCCCAAAAATATCTTTTGAGAAAGACATTTTAGATCATTGGGGTTCATTTACCTTTAACTTTGAGGCAGGTTTTGTTTATAAAATGCCTGCTTTTCTCAGCTATGTTAAAAAAAATACAAGAAAAAGCATTTTCCCCCATTAGAAAGAGAAGGAGAGCGACGGAACCCCGTGGCAAGCCACGCGGCGGTGATAATTCGGGCAAGGGGGACAGGGATGCCGCCCCACGAGGGATTCTCATTCTGCAGCTCTTGCTTCAGACTTGGGGGGAAGAGGCTGGTGTCTTATGTTTATTTCAGTAAGAGGGGCCGCGTGCTCATATCCCAATACAAACAAGCAAAGCACTTGTCTTAAGGACCTGAAAGAATCTTGGGAAAACCATGATGTTTATCTCATCATTGGGCAAGACAGAGATAATATCACACAGACCCACGGAGAAACTTTGCTGGACTTTTCAGAGTCAGGACCTCCATCCCCGGTGCCCGCTTGCTTTCGGTGAGTGTGGCTGAGCACCTGCTCGCACCTGGCCGCGGAACTGCTCCAGGCCGAGGGACGCGCCGCCGCGCCGCCGCTCCGCAGACTTGAAAGAAAATAGACTAAGCACACAGAACCCCAAAGTGGGAGACCCCACAAGACCCAGAAAGGTCAAGCGACTTATTAGCATCACTTTAGCAAGAGAGCGCCAGAGCTGAAACGGCCCGGCCCGACTTCCCGTCAGGACTTGGAGTCTCCGTCCGCGCGCCCGTCCGCACTGGGCAGCGGCAGCCCGGACGCACAGGCAGGGGTGGCGGGGGTCAGGTTTCCGGTTGTCTGTCCTTATTCCTGTGGCGTGCCTGCCGCTGTCAGTTATCCGCTTGTGCTTGGTAAGTGTTTATTGCTGTTCCAGTTTAATAGAAAAGAAAGTAGGAAGCAGAACGCACTGTGTGGGGGAGGGACACGCCTGTAGCCCTGGCTTGGTCGGTGCAAAGGCATTACATGTAACCAAAATGTTTGTACCCCCATAATATCCTGAATAAATAAATAAATAAAAAGAAAGTAGGCCACAAATTGGAAACCATATGACCCAGCAAATAGTTTGAATTATGTGGGCCCCCACAGGTGACGGAATATGGAAATTGACCATGAGCTGTTCTTAAATCCTTTAACACACCACACTCCCTGCGGCCTCCAGGGTGTTGTCTGTCCTTTCTGCCTGGTAAGTTGTTCCTTCACTGCTCACCTAGGTAACTCCTTTATTCATTCAACAAATACTATATATTGCAGACTGTGGGTTCCATCCTGTTTTACATTCTGAGGATGCAGCAATGAACAGAACAAAGTTCTTGCCTCCTGGAGTTTACATGCTGGTGAATCCATATTCACCCTTCAAGATGCAAAACACACCACCTTCTCACGGGTGTGTCTTCTAGTAGCTTCCCTGGAGGAAGTTAAGCTCACCATGTATACTCTTCTATAGTGTCTAGTATGTCTATTTATAGTCCTTTGCACATGGGTGCTATTGACTTAATTATTTATACTTATTTGATTAACGCCAGTCGTGCCTTACTGGATGGTCACTTTACAAAGACAACAGTTGTGTTGGTTCTGCCCACTTCTATATTTCTGAGCCTATCAGCCTGCAATATGGGCCGCAACAAATGTTGCTGATCGTGTCTAATTGCATGCTCTTGACTGATAAAAGTCGTACATTTTTCAATATACTTTTAGCCAAAAGGTGGCACTGCAGAATAAGTGAACAAAGCTTCAAAACAGCTGCTTGCACGGTCCTAAATCCAACCACTAGTCCTAGTTATAGGCTAGTTTTAATAACTAGAAATAGCTAATTCCAAAATTTCTGCACACACCCGTCCATACACACATTTTAAATCTCTTAAGAAGACCAATGAATGAAAATCATTTAAGCTTACTAAGAATATTAACATTTTAAGACCATTGAGGAGGTCCACAGGGAGTTACAAACACACATAGCTATGTTTTGTTTTATTAACTAATAAATATCTACTAGGATGTAGACAAGTTGACTTATTTCAGTGGTTACAGGTAAAGAAAAAAACTTGTAATACTTTTTGTTTAGTAACTTGCTTTGAATACACTATTTTACTATAAAATTATCCCCCAAATTCCAGTTCCCTTCCCTAAAACTCTTCCCAGACTGGGAAAAGCCTTTCTGAACAAAATGACATTAACAGCAGCCTCTTCAAAGGCTTCAGGGGCAAATGCACAGAGAGCAGCTAGACGACCCCCAAGATAAAATCTGCTTGTGATGTTGGTTGTAAATAATGAATGGTGGTTTCCACATTTTCATATCGGCCACCTGGGTGCTTGTGGTGCCCAGGGCAAGTCACCAGCCCTAACATAGCACCCTCCTCATGCATTCATAATCTCTCCCTTTATGTGTTTACCTCACAAAAAACAAATAAAAGTTTACATGTTCCCTTATTTGCATATGAGATTTTTTTATCTAGTTACGGGTGTGTGCCTGTGCATGTGTATGTGCATGCGTGTGTGTGTGTGTGTGTTTGTGTGTAATGGAAGCATGTAAGTATTAATAGAATAGAATTCATTTGGAAACAATATATGGGTTTGTAGTCTACTTTATACGTGAAATTTTGCCCATGCCCTCACAGCTTACAACCTAATTGGGAAGATAAGGCCCATATACATGTCAGTTAGCTGATTTTGCAAGTTTCTTGAATAACAGACAAGAAGTCAGCAGTGTGCTTCAGATTCGTGATCCATATTACAACTCACACACCGCAGCTGAGGCTGTGGTATAAATGTTATGGAGGCTCAGCAGGAAGATTCCGTGTAAAAGCCAGATGTCAGAGACAGCGAATTTCACTATTCATTGCCTTGGTGAAGATGAGAGATTAACTTCTTTAGCAGAAATAAAACCAGGCTATGTCTCCTACAAATTATTAGAAGTTGTCTAGGTCTTTGAAATTTGGGGATCTTGAAAATACTTCTGCTGTAAACATTAAATTGATAGTTTTAAAAAATTTTCAACCACAGCATGTATTAGCAAAAAGATGAAAGCCATTCAGCTTCCAAGTTTTCTTAAGAATAAAAGCCAAAACTATGTTGCCCCTAACAAAAAAACCCCACTAACTTCCTAGTAAATATTGTGCCATATGACACAAAGAGAATTATAAATGAAAACATAGACATGTAGATACCTAAAATATTTTATTAGTACGTATGTAATGGAAAAAATGTTACCGATGCCAGAAGACATCCTCTTTAATTAAGTTGGTGAGAGGTACCACATCCTCTACAGGCTGGATGGCGCCAATGGGTTTTGGCAGATTTTACTGGAGGGAAGAAAATGTCAGGTTGACAACCTTTATATTCCCTGTGGGAGATGCTGTTTTGTAAAGTTACCATTTAGGATATTGTCCTATTATCCATCTCTGAGATCTTGGGGGAAGCTAACAAAGTATCCAAAAGGATAATTGACCTGGGGCTACCCATGACACAGGAGTGAAACTGTCATAATCTGTGTTTTCCTAGTGAGCATGGTAGAGAACATTCACATTTGGGACAAAGACGGTCTTTCTGAATGATTTTGTCAGTCAGTGCAGCATTAAACCAAGCTCAGAAAAGATAAAACCTAAACAGGTGAGATGGAATGCACACAAGGCACAAAGTAACACCACATTCTCTATAGCTAAAAACTCAAACACTTAGGAAAGTGTTTATCAGTTCTTAAACATATTGCTAGAAGCTAGTGTATCTTTCTGAGCATCAGAGAAGTGCTTCAGCATGACTGTTTCATAAATGTAGGACCAGTCCTTGTTTTCCAACAACAACAACATTACTAATAGGAATAATAGCAGCTAATGTTCACTGAACGATTACTATGCATCAGGCATTTCTGTAAGTACTCTACAAATTGTCTCTGTGTAAGACTCCACATCAGGTAGGTTTTACTAAAAGTCTCAATAATGATCAAAAGAGGCCAATGTTTGTCAATGTGGATGCAGAGAGGCATGAGTGACTGGTGTTAATCCATTACCTGTGCTAAACTTGTGTTCAAATGCATTAGGTACTCATCAATTATCAAAATAATCTGCCTGTAAGTATTTTGTGTGGTTGATATTCTCCCCAAAGAATTCTCTAACTCATGCACTCTTTCAGATTTCAGGCAAGGTCAGCCTCAGATTGGGGATAAAATTTGCTAGACAAGCAGGGCTCCTGATCACTGTGCTCAATGCCTTTATGGGCTGGTGAGTCCTGAAAACTAGCCTGTCTAGACACCAGATACTGCTCCTCAGAGAGCAGGGAAAGTTTATGGTGAATGACCCTGGTATAGACAATGCCACTGCTGTTGATATGTATGCCCAAGTCAACTCCAGTGTGAAAATACAGCTCCACAAAGGTGAATTTGGCTTGGAGATGCTGGTTTTGAAAACCAATGGAATGTTTTATGAATTCTGATTTATGACTATGGACACCAGTTCTCTGCCCTGGCTGCATACCTGAGAATCACTTGAGAGCTTTAAAAAAAATACAGGTGTGGTGGCCCCTTCCCAGACCAATAAAATCAAGATTGCTGGAGGTGTGGAGACTGAGCATTTTTAAAAAGCTCCCCAGGTGACTGCAGCATGTGGCCAGGATCAAGAACCCTATCAGATGTAGTCTAGACCATTAAAATTTCCTCTTGAGTACATATCTAGGAAGTCTCAGAACTGAGATGTAGCTGTTAAAATCTCTAAAAACTGAACAGCCAAATTGGTACACAGTGTGGCAGAGAAAGCAAGTATATTTGGTAAGACCACCTATCTGCTGAGATTCTTGTGTGTCCTAATTCACCAGTCTAAGATAGTTACTTTGAATAAATAAAAGCAGTTATTAGTATGGGAAGCCTATCAAGACTATGAGAAAATATTCGGAGGAAACAGGATTCATGTGAAGACTCAATATGATTTAAAATTCAGGAGTGCTTCTTTACCTCTTAGTCGGGTCCCAAGAATGAGTTGTGCCAGACAGGTGGAGAGAGAGAGAGAGAGAAGAACATCAAAATTAGTGGTAGATTTACGTCAGGCTTCTACAAAACACAAACCACTTCTTGGTAACAGTCAATGATTAGATGCTAATTTAAGTTGTCCTCTCCTCTGGCTCTGCTGTTGGGCGCATGGCTACAGTTGGGGTTCAGATACTATCTAAGCTTCTTGAGGATGGCAGAGCCCATAGTCGTTCTAAGTCTCAGGGTGTCTTCACAAGATTTCAGCTATCTTGATTCTCTTGAGTCTTCATTTCAAAAGTAATAGTTCAGTCAGTTTCTCTATAATTTTCAGGGAATTTGTGAAGGTACCTGAGCTCAAACCACAAACTACTTGTCGTATCAAAAAAAAAAAAAAAAAGGGGGGGGAATGTCCACAAAATCATTTAAAAGACTAAGGAAACCAGGGGTTAACACAGAGAAGGTTTGCATAGCTCCATCAGCTGACCGCTCCATCCTCTTCAACCAATGCCAGCCAGGAACGCAGGTGTGGAATGGAAGTCAGATCCTTACCACTGCGCCCTCTTGATGCAAATACCAGTTCTGAATGGTCCTCTCTACAGATAGTATAGAAAGATCCTCTTTCTCCTTGTCTGTACTCTTGTACTCGTCCTGACAGATCAAGACCATGCTCTAGCTAATCTCCCCTGCTCTTGAAGAGTGGTTAAATGAGAGACCCATGCGCACTGGAGTCTCCCAGCTAGAACCAGATTTCTCTAGATCTTGTCTAGAAAACAAGCAAAAAGGGAGGGTATTAGGAGAAAGGAAGAGTATTCTCAGTACCAACATACTTTTTCTCCAGAGCCACGACAAGCAAGGAACAAACCTGAGGTAAAAACAAAAGTTCCCCCCAAGTGTACAAAGTGGATCTGAACATGTGAATTTCTGTGCTCATTATGGGAAAAACCCGGGATTCCCAGAGCCCATTCAGAATGGAAACTTCTTTTTTTTTTTTTT
>VBSM01003157.1:1388551-1452944 GCA_008086735.1 Cheirogaleus medius
ACTGTTGGAAGAACTGGGCAGTGGTCCCCTGCAGCCAGCTGGGTCCACTCTGACTTGCACCATGAGCTGAGTGAAGTGACAGCAGGGATAACGCGCTGACTGCCGCCACCTGCCTTGAGCTTGGGCTCCTGTGGGACTCGGCTCACCTGTCCCCATGTCCCATGCCCTACAGCCACTGGGGTTGGGACCATGGCATTGCTGCCAGCCTTGGTGTTCTACCTCCGGCAAAGCCCTTCCGTGGGACAGTAGTGCTGTGCCCTCCAGAGGGGAGCCGGCCAGGCCACAGTCCCAGTGGGTGAGGGGGGCGTTAAAGGGGGTGGTGTGGGGGGCGTGGAAGGGAGAGCAGGGGTGACTTCCCAGAGGTTGAGGTCCAGGCCTGGCTCCTCCACCCCTATCTGGACCTAGCTTCTTCCTCTGCACTTGGCAGTGGCCCCAGCAGTGTTCACCTCCTGTAGGTTTGGGCTTGGGAGGTTGGGAGGAGCTGGGCTTCCAGGGACACCAAGATAGTAGCCCTGGGGCCCTCACCTGCTCCTCTGCTGCTTCCAGGACAGCTGAGCGCCCAGAGGATTCTTGGGCTGCCTTTCCTGAACAACTCTCTCCTTCCAACTTACGCCTCCGGACTTCCGCACCTCTCTGGGCACAGGGAGGCTGAGCTGGGTGTGTGAGAGTGTATGTGTGTGAATGTCTGTGTGAGCATGTGTGAGTGTATAAGAATGCACGTATGTGAGTGTGAGTGTGAGTGGTGTGTGCATGTGTGAGACGGTGTTGTGAGTGTGAGTGTGGGGGGTAGAAGGCTGTGGCCCCCCAGCTCAGCCCAGAGCCGGCTGCTTTCCCAGCCTCATGGAAACTTGGCCTGGGGCAAGCAGAGGAGGTAGAGGGTCCCTGGCTGGGAGAGAGCCAGCGCTCCTAGGGGACTGGACACTGACTGACCCCCTCACATGTTGGCGGTTGCTTAGGGAAGATAACCCACATCCTGGAAGATTAACGATGCCTTATAATCGCTGTACTTATAGGTAGCAAAGAGCGCTGGGTAGATGTCGCCTTACTTGAGCATTTGCTTCTCTTCTACAGGAAGTGGAGATTTTCAAGGTTATTGGAGAGTTTTCAGGTCTGCCTCCTCCCAAGGTGCTACTAAATCAGATATTCAAGTTTCCCTAATATCCTGAGCATGGAGAGTGCAATGATCTGCTTGCTATTAGAATTGATTTTACATTTTAGCTATCTATTTTTATATCTGGAAAAGGCAGCCTGCAAAGCCAAGCCTTTGCAGAAGCTTATGTATTTTTTCCTTTAAACCCATTTCTCTAACACTGATGTTGAAATTTCACAGAGATGCCCTAGTCTTTTCACCTAATGGATGAATGTTAAAAACCAACTTCTGTTGTGTTTAATCTGATGTGTAGGACTTTTCTTTTTCCCTGTGAAAGAAATTTAAAGGGAAGTGATAAGTAAAATCAGGCCTCTTCAGTGTAGGTGTTGTGTGATTCTTGAGTATTAAAAGCAAAACAAAGCCAGAATAAAACATGTTATTTACCATTAAAATGAACATCAGTAGCAGATATGCCTATATCCATAGTGACTGAAAATTTTAAGTATCTCCAAAAATATCTGCGACTTTTTGGTAGCCATTTGAGTTTTTTCTTACACATAATATATGGGGGAAAAAAACAGGCAAAAACTTTCCATAATATTATGGAATCTCTTTGTTTTTCTTTTTTTGAGACAGGAGGCCTAGCCTTGGCCTCCCAAAGTGCCAGGATTACAGGTGTGAGCCACCAGGCCTGGCCATATTATAGAATCTTTAATAATTATAATAGTATCTGATAATTTTTGAACATTTTACAAATATTTTTACATTTATCTTCTTTTAACATGATGCTACTATACCACCCATCTCTAGGTATATTATTTGAGTTTATTCCAGAGTCAGGAATGGACTGGTGTGTTTTTATTCACCCTCCTGACCCATTCGTTCCATCTCACCTAGTCTTGCCTAGAAGACCCACTTACCTATTTTCAGGAGGAGGGGACAGGAAGCCTGGCTGGGGCAGAGCAGAGGGAGAACAGGACAGGCAGAGGCCATGGCTCGTGCTTCCCCTAAAAAAAGTGATCAAAACTTAAGAAAGAGCAGAGCAGAAAAGAGGACTGATTCTTCCACAAAGAAGAATCAATCAACCAACTGGTGCTCTGAGAAAAAACATTGAAAATCCAGGAAGAATCTCTAAAATTTGTTTTAGAGATAGTTGGATTATAGTTTAAGTAAAATATGGGATCACTTTTGAAATAGATATGGGTATGGCTATCTAATAATAATTTTCTTTTTACCCCATAATATATTTTTCCCTACATATCCTACGTCACTTTGAGATCACACTTAACACAGAGTCCAAGAATGTGGAATGAATGAAGCTAATTTTTCTCAGGTCGGTGTTAGAGTCGCCGGTTGCTGTGTCTGTAGCACTTGGTGGTAGGCGGTTTCAGCTGCTGAAGGATTCACGGAAAGCATTTAATGAAGTAACTATCTTTTCTGTCACACCTTCTCAGCCTTATATAGGTAGATACTATTTATCACTTTTAGAGATGAAAAAGTAATAGTGGAAAGGATTAGAAATGTTTCATTCTAAAATAAAATATTTTGTCAACGCACATGGGCACGAGCACTTTGTCCGCTGAGCCATCGGGGCTGGAGCTGCATGTCCATGTTGTTGTTTTGTAAATATGTGTGTTGCTTTTAGACAATGTGCCTTTGTTCGTAGTCAGAGATAAGCAGATCGCTTTGAAGGTCATCTTTAGGGGAGGACGGTGTTGCCATTTGGCAATTTAAGAGACTCCCATCCACGTCCTGGCTCTGCCCTTCACTGTGTAATTGTAGAGTTGTTTTGTTTGTTTGCTTCATTGTCCTTTCTGTAAAATGGAGAAATGGAGATATTCATATCTCCTCTCTGAGTGGTTGTGGGATAGTGTGCACAACACACCTTGTAAAATGCTGACACGCTGCAGGTGCTGCATTACCTTATGAAGATGCGCAGAGCAGGGATGCTCGGGGATGTCAGTCGAAATTGACAGACTAACAGGTAGTAGCATGGACCAGGAGGAGGCTGCTCTGAGTATGTGGGATTCATCGGAAGGCCACTTAGTGCCTTCCTAGAGCCAAATTATGGGAAATTTGGTGTATGTGTGGCGGGGAGGATTTTTAATCATCAGGATCTATCTCACTAGTTTTACTCAATATTCTATATATCTGCAGTTGCATTCTTCTGATTAAATAATATGTTCTCCTTAGAACATGTTGATAGTGTTTACTTTTGTCTTTCTAATACTACAGTATCATTTTAATCCTTATTTAATATGATTTGATTTCATTTTTAACAAGGCATTTTCCTTTTGGATCCTTGTGCTACTAATAGTTGTATATGAAGTTACATAGTAACAATGTGTATAATATATAAGTTTTTGTATAAATATTCAGGAGAATTTAGAATGGTATAAGCCCACCTGGATATTGAAGAACAATTAAGAATAATATGATGATACTATGTATGTAACATACAACATTAGATTTTGTAAGATTTGTAGTTTTAAGTAGTTTTGAGGACATGGAATAAGGCAAACAACATAAAGAAAATATCCCATTGAATTGAGGCTAATCACAAAGTTGTATTTGGAAAACATTTAAAAAATATTTGGCTGTCACTATCAAGGTTTGCCACATTCCTCAGCCTCCACTTGTCCTTTCAGACCCATTCAGGATGCAGCAAGACCAAAACAGCGAGGAGACCTGGAGCACATGTTAAACATCTGTGCAGAGTCCATCAGACATACAGTTTTAACAACTTCCTAATCTTTGAATTGTACAATAATTATGTAATGGGCATTTAGCTAAATTGTTTTTGAAATTTAAGAGAGGTAACATAATTTTGTGTTTCTTCTATGTATTGGTAGTTTTCTAAAAAAACTGTTATACTAGTTACCAGTTTAAAAAATGTTTTTCATGGCTCTCGAGGAATATACATATGCCTTGTTTGCCTTGCTATATCATGTAGGAAGGTGATGTTTTCTGGTTTTCTTGATTATTACTTGCTGTTTTTGAATTATTTTTGTGCTGTACTGGTGAGGCGCAATTCTGCATTAAACTGGGATATTATAGGTGGACATATTTAAACTTTATTTATATATTAATTTGAAAATTTGAAGTACATTTTATAAAATAGGAATGGATTTGTTCTATCTGGAGGTTGGTTCTGCCAGGACCTACTTGGGCTTTTTGTGGAGATTTCACTCATCACCTGGAGATGAAGCTTTTGATGAGACTTTACTCTCTTCAGGAGTTATTAGAATAAATAATGACCCAAATCAGATGAGTGTCCTGGCCCTAGTTTTTCCAACTCCAAACTCTCCACCCTGCTTTAGATTTGACTTGATCAACACCAAGCATCTATCTTCTCCTGTAGCCTTCTCTGGTGTGCTCAGAAAAGTTCTAGGTCAAGTGAACAAGCTGTCCCTCTGCTCCTTAACCTGCCCATTTGTGATGAGACTGTTGGTGCCACTGTGCCTCAGGTGCAAGTGCTGTCCACACCAAGTACCTCATTTGTAGATGCTCTTCTAGATTTGGCCTCTCTCTTTCATCTTGGTCCACAAGTGTGTTGCCTGGCTTCATGTCCTGTGTGTCCTGCAGCCTGGAGAACCTCAAGCCTCCATGATGGCCTCTTGGCCCCTTTCTGTCTTTGCCTGGTGCAGGGCCTTTCCCTGCTCACAGCCCTCCAAAATGTGTTCTTCAGAGAAGGGTACTTGGGGCGTTTCTCAGTGGTCAGTTACATTCTAGCCTTAACGGAGTCAAATCGGGCAACATTGTTGCCAGTGCACCACCTGGTTCCCGCCAGCAGGCTCCTATTTTTCTCCTGGTAACAAGTATGTTCTTTCCTCCAGTTGATGGGCGGCCCTTTCAGCCAGTTCTAAGCAAAGACAATTCTGCTTTTTGTGAGTCCTCTTTTCCATGTAGGTTTCTGAGGGTAATGAGACTTAGATAAGACAAACTTTATTTCTCTCCCACGGTCATCAAGAGGCAGTTGATCTGGAGTGGGTGTGCCAGCTCTGCTCCATGAGGTTTCCTGGGACTCAGCCGTTGCTCTCCTGTCCCCCGGGGGTTGCTCTCATCCCTGTGGCTCAAGACAGCCCATTACTGTGTCCACATCAGGCTGAAGGTCGGAGGCAGCCCATGCAGGAGAGACACTCCCTCTCCATCCGCTAAGGGCACAGCTGGGAAGCTGTGTGAATCACTTCCTCTCACACGCTGAGCCTGAATTTCATAATCTTATCCACCAACCTAACTGTCAAGGAAGCTGGGGAATGTCATCTCCATTTTGGTTGTTAATGTGGGGAAGGTGGGTCTGTCGCAGTGACAGAGAGACAATAGATGTTAGCATGCTGATAGCAGTACCAGTCCCTGCCTCCTGCAGATGAAAGTAGTTAATGTCCCTTGCAGACACTGCTGATCTCTAAGAACTACCTCACCAGCTTCTTTGCTTCTGGACCTACAGCTAGACTGGTACCTGCAGGCCCCTAAAGGTGAGGTACAGAGTGTGACCCATGAGGAGATGTGCTGTACTCCAAAAAAACTACATAATTTTCCCAGTTTACATAGAAGGAAATCTGGGGAATATGTGTGGGAGTGTGTATTAGGGAGTGGAATAATCATGGAAGGAACATAAAGTTGAGTTGGACATAATTTATTGATATGGGCCCACCAAGAAGAGCTTGTGGATTCAAAGTTCTACCTCCAGGGGTTAGAAAGTGCTCCGACAGTTTGTCTGCTTGGTTAGCTGAAACATGGACCAAAAGGTGGCCTACACTAAATGAAGTAGAAATGAGTTTCCTTGGTAGACTGTGGAGGAAGTTCTCCAAAGGCTTAGTGAGATAGGGGTGTTAAGTGGATTTATCATAAAAGATCTGCTCAACCACCTTGGGAGGGTCCAGAGGACACATCTTCTACCATGACTACGAGAAGTTTGTGAGGAACTCTGTGGTTGCTCTCCTCTGTGAGTCAGAAATCACAGTGGGAGCTGCTGCCACTGACTGAGGATCCTTAAGTGCAGTGGCGATAGTTGGATCCTGGGTGGGACAGGCCACATGGCAGCACTTGATCACCAAAGACCAGGTGGGCATGGTACCATCATGGATGGTGGGGCCACGGCAGCAATGAAAATGGCCTGACTTGCAGACCGTTGGCCCTGACTACTGTTTCGAGAAATGAAATTAGATGGACAGTTTACTGAATTGTGACTTGATTTGCATTAAGCAGAAGAACTCTAGGTCAAGTGAACAAAAGTCGAGCTTGAATTACCAAAGCAGAAAGTCACGGACCCTCAAGCAATTCCTAGACTTGAGCAGTGTACAGAAAGTACAGAACCCCTTAAGTGAAGGGGAAGCCAGGTCCCCTTGAGGAAGGACCCTGCTACACTGCCAATTACATTTTTGTTTTACTTTTCTCATCCCATTTCCTTACGTAACAAGTCTCTTCATTTAAAGTGCAAGTATCTGTGGAAAGATAAAATGGCTATTTGTTACCCGTATATTAATATAAGTTGGTTCAAATAGCTAATTTTCATCCTACCATCCAGTTGGGATTGGACATTTTAAATGAATGGGGAAAAGAGTTTTTAAATGGTGGATATAGCTACAATCCAGATGCCCAGGTTTTTTTTTTAAGGGATCATAGTTTCACTGGACATATAAGAACTTATCAAGAAGAGTTCCAACACAGACAGTAGCACATCTTTCTCAGGGTCAGCTCTACATGCAGCAAAGAGGACACAAAAATCTTTCTCTTCCTCCTCCTCCTCCTTCTTCTTTTTTTTTCTTTTTCTTTCTTTCTTCCTTTTCTTTTTTTTCTTTTTTTGCATTATATGGTTTTTGACATTTAGGGGGAAATGTGCCACCCTGATTAAGAAGCCCAGCTGGATTGTTTGGGCACAGATCTTGGCTTCGTCATACAGCTATGTGACCTTGATCAGGTTGTTTGACCTCTCTGTTTTTGAGATATTTCATCTGTAACATGAGTTGATAATAATAGTACTTAGCTCAGAGGATTGTTGCACAGTTTAGATGAAAATGCTTATCAAGTGTTTCGAGCAGTGCCTGACATAAATAAATAGCAGCTCCTACACAGGCAGTTCCAGACTCAGAAGTTAGGCATTGCTATTAGTTGAATAAGATGTGTGGGCTAGTTTGAGTTCCTGCTCATCAAGAGAAACACAGTTTCCTTGTGCCCAAGGTGCCCTTGTGCCCTTCCAGATAAGCCTTGGAACATGACCTGTCAAAGGTTGAGGGTGGTCTTGTCCTTGCACCATCCCCCAGTCAGACATGCTGGGTGGCCTCTGTGCCCGTGTTCATTGTTACCTTTGAAGCAATGTGACAACTGCAACATCTTTCTCTTTCTTTGATGCTCCTTCCCAGGCAGAATGGATTATTCCTTCTGTGTTCACCCCTCCTTTGTCAATACTCAACACAGAGTTTTGTGCTTGACAACATGATCTCTGTTCTCTTCTGTGTGTTTGCAAGTTCAGGGACACTGTATAATCCTTGCCAATACCCCCAGCACTGAACGTACTGCTTAACATACAGATAGCAGCCATTTCAAAAAAGGTTTTTTGAATTGTAAGCTTTTCAAACTGTAAAGATTGTGTCTGATCATTATCCTTCAGCTTTCCAACAAGGGCTATAACACACAGTGAGCCCTGAAGAAATATTTGCCAACTGGCTAATTAAAACACTCTCAGAAGTCTGAAAATAGAGATAGGTCTAGCTTTCCATTGCTATTGGTTTTTAAGTATTTGAATATAAAATTTATACCAGCCAAATTTATACAATATGTGACTCTCATAAATGTAAATTTTTATCAGTATGGCATTTAACACCCTTTACTTGCTTTGTAGTGAATAGAGAAGGAAAAACCCATTTGATGATGGTAAACCTTGGCTGAGTATCCTCTTCAAAGTGCATATTACTTTTTAAAATGTTTTCGGCTCTAGTGGAACCACACAAATTGATCTGTTTTCTCTTGTGGTCACATCTTCTAGGTCAGCAGTTTTGGCCACAGGTACAGAAAAGGAGGAAGAATGTACACCCTTAACAAGCTGGTAATGGTGACCCACCACGGAGGTGAATTACAGAGATGTCAGCAATGAGCCATCCTTGGCCCTGCCACATCCTCCCCCTCCTGCTTTCCCAGGACTGTCCCGGACTGCCAGCAGCATGGTCTTGGGTGCTGCAGCGGGAACTCGGGCCCGCTGGAGACTCTGGCAGCGCATGGTGCGGAAAGGGCCCTGGTCTGAAGGTCTGATGAGCAAGTCCGGGTCCTGTTCATAACGAGGCCTGTGACTTTGCCAGGTCACAGAATTACATGTCTCTAGAATGAGGTGTTCAAGGCTAAGACATGTTTTCATGATTCATAGAGCAGTATTTCTTTTTGTACATCCTTTTTTAATATTAAAAGGTATGACTACAAATCACCACTTTTTACCTACACACCAGAAGTTTCATATTTAAATTGTTCTGGCCTCTTAGTAACTATCTTAAATACATTACTTAGAATGTGCTCTCACAAAAAGATTAGGAACTACTAAGTAAAATAATTTTTTATCATGTTAGATAATTTGATTCAGGATTTTACAAAACAGTTGATCGTGAAGGAGAGACATTCTAGCGTGGGCCTTGCAATGCTGGGGTTTTGCCGATCCCCCCTCACTGCTCCTCATACAGAACCACACAGACCAAGCATCACCCGCAATGGCAGTAACAAGAACAAGATGTGTGACCACCTTTGGTTTTGGATTGGCTTTGTGTATATACAGAAATAAAGGAATTTTACCGCCCATAGTTTGTGATTAGACATGGCTATAATGAAAAGTCAAGCTACATTATAGTTACTAATTGAGGCGAAACAATCTTGTAGGAACGTAGAATTGTATAGACAAGACTTGGGTCAGTAAAAGACATTTTGAGTAAAATACTGAATGTAATCAGTACAACATTGCAGTGACATTGTAGATCTTATGGGATCTTAGCTGGATAATTCTATTATCTCTAAAAGGCAAAAGGAGGCCGAGCAAAGACATCAGGTATGTGTAGGTAAGAGAGTCCCAGGGGAGGGCTCCCCGTGCAGGTGTTGCTGTTGTGGCGTCAGCACTAGCCATGGGGTGTGGGCTCCCTGCATTTCCACTCTTCCCCCTTCCTTTTTCAAGTTAAATATTAGACCTTGTTCATGCCTGGCTACTCCCGACCCTTGCTGACCTGGGGACCCAAAGTCAGTCTAGCTGGTAAGCAGTGAAGCTTTCTTAGCTAGAGCCAGGCTTGCCACCTGCAGGCTAGACAGAGTTGCTCCAGCACACGGCCTCTGGCACCCCATCTTCATTCAGGAGAGGGGATGAAAGGTCACATTTCAAGGCTATGGGAAGCGAGATGTCACAAAATGGGCTTTGTATCTTGTGAGCCTATATTTTCAAGACATCTCCAGCTCCCTCGAATTTTTCATTAACAACCACAAACCTCTTTAGCAGTTCTTTTCAAAGCATCATCACGTTTGCTCTTGCCTTGCCTTAGAGCCACATTGCGTTTCTGACCCATGGTGACACTGCCTAACACCCCCACCTCATTCACTGGACTCAGCTTGTAATCACTTTGGGCTATTGTCAAGCATTAAAACCACCCGCAAAGGTCAGGAGTTCGAAACCAGCCTGACCAAGAGCGAGACCCTGTCTCTAAAAAAAAAAAAAACCACCCGCAATGTGCAACCATTTCCTACCATGGAGGTTGTTTTAAAAGACATGACATGGCCCCCAAAGATATTTCTTAAATTGGCTATCAAATATTTTGAGCAAATATCTTTAGAATAAGGGTATATCTTCCCAAAGTTATTGCTTAGAAGGGAACAAATCTCAGATAGTATCTTTCCCCTGTGACTCCAATTGGCTATTTATTCCAATGTGGCTATACTCAGATTTGCAGATTAGATCTAGCTCTGGAAGGTACGCGTTGAACGTAGAGCTGGCCTTGCAGGGAAGGAGAAGTATGCTGGTCAAACAAACCTTGTTGAGAATATCTTTGCAATGTGACCCATACTATCATAATGTTTTATAAATTTGAGCATACATATAAGACATTTTCTTAAAAAGAACATTTGAAGTGGGGTTTTAATAGTCCCCTGGTGATTTTGTTTCTTTCAGTCACTTTTTAAAAAATCATCCTCTGATTTGGACCAATTTTTCCTGTCCTCTCACTCCTTTAGATCTATATACATTTCCCAGTACTCGCCAAAATCATACAGTATTCCAAAATGTTCATGTGCCCAGCCTTTTCTGTCTTAAAATAGCACTGGTTTTTCTTTGCTCCAGTGTCAAAGGACACTCCTGTCTGAGTTTTTGTTGATTCATATCTTTTTATCACTTTTGACATTACTGCTTTCTAGGTTTCTCTTTTGGCTGTTGCCCAAAAGGAGTTTGACAATTTTTTAAAATGTTATTTTGAAAGTCTCTAAGTATTAACATTTATACTTTCCCATCTGTGTATTCCTGGTTCAACTGTGGACACTTCGTCTCCATCTCATTTCTTAATAGAAACATAAGAAAAGATTTTTTTGCTTGCCTAATTTCTTCTTTCTCCTTTAACATTGAGCAACACGGGGACAAATATAAAAGAGGTTCAGAGGTTGTCTGTGGTGTCTGCAGTTCAGTGTCATTCTTTCTTTCTCCTCAAGGGGTTCTTTGAATTTTGTGATATAATTCCTGTTGGGAAACGTTTTTGTTTTACACAGATGTTCAATATCTTCTTGTAATAATTTATGACAGTGAGTTATTAAGAATTTGTGATTAGATATTTTTTGAGAAATGCTAGGCTAATAAATTAAATGTTCTGCATGGCAAGACTGTTCAGAACGTAGCATCTACTGCAATTGCGACCTTCTAAGACTTTAGCATAATAGATAATGTTTCCCAAACCTATTTGGCCGCAGAACCCCTATCTGTTACCCTTGGCACTGATGTTCTGGGAGGACACATAGGAAAATTCTGGACTTTTGGACTCTTGGAATTTTGTACTAACCAATGAAGGAGTTTATTTTGGGAAAAGGGAGACTTTCAGAAAACACCAAATTTCTCTTTCTTTCTAGGTGTGGGCATGAAGCCAACCCTGATGGGTGGTCCCTGTCAGGCCCATCAGAGCAAAGAACAGATGTGATTGTCCTTTTCTATGTATGCTCACTGACTTATGTTTATACTATTTATTGTAAAAACAACAACAACAACAAAAAACCACAAAGTGGCCCAGAGGAGAGAAACAGTCTTAGAAACTAGATAATCCAATGGCCTTAGAATACCTGAAAATAACCAGGCCACACACATTTTCAGGTCTAACAGCAAAATAGTGAACAACCAACAAGGGATTTGAAACAAGTCAAACAGCTTCCTGTACCATCCCCACCTCCTCTCGACTCGACGGCTGCCTCCTGAGGGTCCCCCGGTTCTAGATGCTTATGTGTTGTCCGCTCTCCACTGCCAGCCACCTGAGTCTTTTAACAGTGAAGTCAGATGTCATTCCTCTGTTTTAAACCCTCCAGCACTTAAAAAGCAAACACTTGGTCCTTAACTTGCCCTGTAAAGCCCATGGTTCCTGCGCCCTCTAACCACATTCGTGTTATTTTTACTGCGCAGGTACAGCTGTTTGTGCTTTAAGGCCTTTGCACTTGCTTTCTGCTCTGATGGGCAGTTTCCCCTGGGTCTTGGCTCATATGTCACCTACTCAGGGACCTCTTTCTGCTCCACCTAAACCCCTGCCCCATCACACCACACTTCTGAATTTATCCCACAGGACTTACTCTCATCTGGCCTCTTTCATGGTCATGAGTTTGGTTATCAGTGTCTGCCTCCCATTCTCCCATTTCCTCCGACTAAAGCATTCATCCCAGGAAGACAAGAACCTAGTCTCTGTCTTAGTCCCTGCAGTACCCGCAGCATCTCAGGGAGGGTCTGGCCTGCAGCCACACACAGCAGTCGCGCACAGTGTCCGAAGTGTGTGCAGCAGCAATGGAAACGGCATCCCCACATTCATTCAGTCCTGCGTTCGTCTGAGTCTCAATCTCATCTGTAGAATAGAAGTACCTGAGGCAGGTACTATTATTAATGTATTTAAAGTGCGGTTAAACACAGTATTTGGCACATAGTCAGCATTTTATATTAATAAATATAAATAATTATTGTGATGTTGACGTTTCATTGGTTCCTTCAACATTTATTGGTCAACCATCACGGCTAGATTCTGGGAAGACCAAAGGCGTGTAAGGCCTGGCTCTTGCTCTTGAGATTCTCTTTAGACCTTGGGTAGCCCAGATTCTCCGTCGTTCTCAGAATAAAAAAATTCCCGCTGGTGTCCATCAGGTGCCGCGTGCCTGCAGCGGTCTGAGTGGTGGCGGGAGGGCCTAGAAGCTGGTGCCGAGGTGAGCAGAGGAGCGTGTGAACAGGGCCTTTACTGGGCCCGGGTGGCACTAAGATGAGCAAGTCACCGTGGTGACCAGGGGAGCTCAGCTGGTGCCGTGCAGTGACGGGAGCCCGAGTGTGTGAGCAGAGAGGGCAGAGGGAAGCAGTGCTGGGCAGACAACAGATCTGCCCTCACCGCCAAACCCACTTTCAGAAAATGATTTGATAACAGCCGTGACTGAAAAAAACTTTGTGTTGACACTTCTGGGAATATTTACTTTTAAACAGGGGGACAGAGACTTTAAACCAAAGCAGCCAAGCTCTGTGCATGGGGCCGTGTGGGTCAGTCACCTCCCAGTGCTGTAGGCCCCTGGAGGACTCGGGGGGACAGAAGGGGGCGGCTCAAACACGCACTGCCCAGCAGTTCTGCTCGTAAGGCAGGTCGGGGGTAGGTACAGACTGGAAGTCAATGTATTGGGGGAAAAACTAGAGCTATTACACGTACTTTGACAGCTCAGGGGATAAAACCACAGTCACATGCTGCTTGTCTGTCCATCTTCCGGTAGACTCGAAGCTTCCTCTGCAGCTGCGCACGGGAACTGCACTGGCAGCCAGGAGTCAGTAGATGTGAATGGCTCTCCCTGCATTTCTCTTGGCTTATCTTATCTAGGACATGCTTAGCCACTTCATGCAATCAAGTCAATGAAAGCCAATGCTGGAGGAGACCTCTAAACACTGGAAAAATTGGCAGTGCTCAAAGAGAGGACCCGGAGCTACTATCAGCCGGGTCAGAATGCTGTCCTGCCCTGGGTTGGCTGGCGTCTCTTTTTCTGGCAGACAGCTACTTAATCCTGGCTTTGAAGTTTCTTTTTCTCTTTCATTATGGTTACTACAGGACTTTATAAAACCAGAACGCTCTTCCTTGAAGGGTGGTCCTTTATTTAGAATGGAGTGTGCCTTGGTCTCCTCAGATCTTTTGAGGAAACAATTCAACATCTTGATGAAGTGTGCTGGTCTTTCAGCACGCACTAAACATGCATTTCGTCAGCTAAACAGAGGGCTCTGGCTGTATGTGTGATAGGCATGGCTTATTTCCTGCCTCAAGTATCTTGAGATAATGGCAAAGTTGGATTTATAAATTGTTGAAATACCACATTCAGCATCGTAAGTGCTGTAAATATGCTAATGACTTAAGAGAAGGGTCTTTAAATTGTCAGATACATTTCAGTTTATAAATCATATTCACATGCTTTTAGAATTATAATCTCAAGCAGAGCTTTGACTGTGGTTTTCTAGTTAACTGCCGTATCTCATTCCTGCTCTGGATGCCTGACAGATAGAGGGCAGGTACATCGTGTGTGTGTGTGTGTGTGTGTGCTCTTTCTCTCATTTAATACTTGCAAATGCTCTGTGAAATAGATGTTACTCTTTTGAATTTACACATGAGAAAATGGAAGGGGGAAGTAGATTTTACACGAGCAAATGGAAACTCAGAAAAATTAAGTGATTTTCTTTTCGGTGGTCAAATATCAAGAAGGTGGACCTGGACCTGGACCTCAGATATTTTAAAAATTTTAGTCTAGTATACTGCCAGCTACAGGAAAATTTATTTTCAACAAATAGCAGTTCTTCTAATGCTCCTAATCTGGCTCTTTCAATCTATTTTCTCCATTTCTGCCAGTGATCTTTGAAAGTTGAAAATCTAACCATGTACAGTCCAATGATTAAAATAGAGCATTAGTGTTTAGATTAAAGTGTTTTGTTTATTCTGAGGGGCAGGAAAAGGGACGAGGGGTCACTGCTGGATTTTTCCTGACTCTCCCAACAGGAAGGACCATTGTGTCATCTCTCCCAGGGCCTCACCCTGGGGCTTGACCCCTGCCCAATGCTTCTGCTGGGCAACAAGGCACCTGACAATGTCTAGAGGGGCAGGTGATGTTGGGTCAGTACCCCCGTCCCCCAAACTACCTACTTTGGGGAACTCTTGGCTTTAACTCTGAAGGTTTTAGGTGTCGAGCATTCTGCATATTTCTTTAGAGGAAATGTGTGCACTAATGCATACTGTATAGCTATTTTCAACTAGCATCTTTGTATTCTTTTTTCTATTGCATAATGCTGTTGTATTTCTATGGCCTGACACAATAAATAATTATTTAAATAACCCAAGAAATGCTGAGAGGAACACAGAATTAGATTCATGAATTCATTGTCTTCATTCCTTTTGGACCTTTATATGGTAGCCATTGTGACCGTGGAGGAATAGAAAGTAGCCAAATGATCTGATCTCAGGGGGCCCAGTCTACCAGGCAAAAGTAACGGAACTCTCACATTTTCAACTGCAGGTTAGCCTGAAATGTCCCTTATTGGAGTGTCACTCTTTCATTTATTCAAAGAGTATGTGCTGAGTCCTATTGTCTCCCAGACACAGCACTACACATACTTACCTAAGCTCTGATTAGTTTAGCTTTGTGTATTTATCTACTTATTTTTAATTGACAAGTAAAAATTGTATATATTTACGGTGTACCGCGTGTTGTTTTAACATAAAAATATACATTGTTGAATGGCCAAATCAAGCTATTTAACATATGAATTACCTCATACATCTTTGTTTTGTGGTGAGAACCCTTAAAATTTACTCTTTTAGCAGTCTTAGTTTATCTGTATAGTAAACAAGACCAAAGATCTTTGTGTCATATAGAGATTAATTTAAATCAGTTTATGTTCTTAAAAAGGAAAGGAATCATGGAATCATTCCCAAGTATTCTGTGGTTGCGCTTTACACTAAAATGGAGTGGGCTCTACTAGTTAACCTGCTGTAGTAAGGTTTCCTTGTCTAGAAATTAAAAAGTGTATGCCAGATTTTTCTCTGCTGGAATGAGCAAGTCTTCATTTCATTGGAAAGCATTAGAAATTGAAGCATCTACTTCACCGGCCCTGTGTTAAATTAGCACTTTATTGGATGTGAAAAAGAAGTATAATTATGAATGTCTAGAAAGACTAATATTCTGTCTGATCTAAATCTGTATGAAGCCTCTCCTATGCATAACCTTTAGGAAGCATTTCTGATTTGGTGGCTTTCACTACTTTGAGTTCCTTAGGACCCAGAGTTATTTTAGAGATGTTAGGTATGGCAAGCAACATTTTCTTAGACTATTTTAGTGGATTTCAATATGTGTATTTGAATAGATCCAAAAACCCCACATTATATATATATATACAATTCAATTTTCAGGGAATTAAATGATTAAGACTTACCATCTTGTTTGCTTTGATACTCTGATATACTCTCAGTTTATTAGAATGGCTGTTCCGGCTGTCCTGGAGAAAGAAATTTTATCCAAGTGTTCTGTAAACAACTCTCACTGTATTCAAGAACAAGATCGCTGAGACCATCCATTCTCACTAAAGAATTTCATCTCATTTTTTTTAATAGAAACATCTACTTGTGAATAATTATGTTGAAAAATTTATTTCAGAACTTTGGTTTGTTTTCTATGCAATATTGCTACTAGTTCTCAGGATGGTAGATCTGAAATAAAAGGGATGACCATATCACATGGAAGCTAGAATTTAAAGGAAGGAAAATTAAAATTTTATTTTTCAGATAAGATTTGTGAAATAAAATTGTTAATATTTCATTAAGATTAATTGCCATTTGCAACTGTTGAAGAGGTTTTACAAAACAATTCTTCCTTGTTTTATTTAAAATGAGACTTTTAGAAAGTAAATCTTTATAATATCTATCAATAGTCCTGAAAAGTTGAAAGAAGTCTTCTCATTTGGTGCATGATCTTTTTAATGAAGTTTATGTGCTCAATTCACATTATAATTGAAATGCCTAATTGAACCAAACAAAGAGACTTTACAGACCAAAGAGAGGTTGAATATACCTATATTTTGGTCATGGGAATATATACAAATGTGTCCTCTCATTGCTGGAATTAGTACTATAACAGATAATTTTCACTGCTTAACCCCATTTGTATCAGAGAAGACTTTGACCTTTCAGACTGTAAAATCTTTTGGAATTCAAATAAAAGCCTTGCCCATAGCTATTTGAGAATGTTGGGGAGCCCAGCAATTAGGGAAGCTGAATCCCTCAGATATATGGGAATAAAGTAATAATCAATAATACTTTATTGATTAATGGAGAAAGAGTTGACATGTTTTGCTGAGTTTTGTATTTTTAATAAAATTTTTTATTTTTTAATAAGGTGATTTGCTCAAATCAAAATATGATTTAATTTGCATATATTTGTGATTTTTACACATTTACAAGTAAATTTAGCAACAGGAAAATTATATCCCCTCTCTGACGACAGGTCCCAAAACTATAGACACAGTAGAAACAGTGACAAGGCCTTGTATAGTCAGGTAATCGAGTCTTATTTATAGGAGTATCCTCAGAGCCCTGTAGCCAAGATTATAAAGATATGTCATTAGATTTAGATTTGATTTGGAAAACTAGAATTTCCATTAATTGCTACTTCTTTAAAACTTTCTTTTTGAAATTTTATTCCTTTTGTAGTTTTTGGATCGGAGGCTGCTTAGTAGTCTTTTGATTTGATGGTGGGTGGAACCAGTTGTTTGTTTTCCTAATGCAAACCCTCCCTCACTTCTCTGACTGCCTGAGCACCCAGCAAGATGCTTGGTATTGTGAACTAAAATGCTCACCCCCCCCCACTGGCTGACTGAATGGACACCCTCAGTAGCCAAAAGAATATCCTAAAGCAAAATTGCCTGCCAGGAGGAGGGAGGTCAGACATACCTTATCATGCCCCCCTCCCTTCTTGTAGACTTCCTTTGTAACCCATTAACAGGCCTAAGGGTATGCAAGACAAACTGCAGGTCCTCAATTTACACTACAAATCTGTGTCCGGTGGTGGCTTATCTCTGATAACAGCCCCTTATGTTAAAACATTCCAAGCATTTAGACAAAGTTTCATGTCTTTAATCAATTACAAGCCAAAAAATCTTTAAACCTACCCATAACCTGTAAGCCCTCCCTTCGAGATGTCCCACCTTTTTGGGCCAAACCAATGTATGCCTCCCACATAATGATTGGTGGCTTTACCTGTAACCCCTGTCTCTCTGAAATGTATAAAAATCAAACTGTAACCCAGTCACATCAAGTCCACTTGCCTAAGGCCTCTTGGCAGTGACTCCGGGTCATGGTCCTCAAATTTGGCTCAGAATAAATCTCTTTAAACTTATTTTACAGAGTTTGGTTTTTTTCCGTTGACAGTATCTAGCAGGTGCTCAGTAACACCTATTGATTGCATTGTTTTCTTTCTGCCAATTTCCCAAATGGGAGGAAGCAGGTATGAATTTGATTTGTTCTGTTTAAATGCTAAAGTGCCTAACTTCCCTGAGAATGTGAAAAATGCACCAAAGAAAATTTAGCTACCAATGTAAATCAACAAAATATATCTTTTTGAGAAAAACCCATTTTGTAGTAAATATTTTTCATTAAAAATATGACACTGAACTTGCACTTGGGTCATGGTGATATGATCTTGCTGGTGCTTTGTAACAGATGTGAAGTTTAGAAGAAGACTGGGTGATTTATTAATCAAGTATTATGTGATGAACTCCTGGCTGGTGGTAACTGGCTGATGGTCATTTTAACAATAGATAGATCTGGAATGCTGACTGGCAATATGATTGCAACAGGACCTATGTAATTCTGACCGGTTCTCTTGGACATAATCTGATTATCCTAATTATGTTACAACTATTCCAAAATATAACATGGAAGTAAACTGACCTCTAAAGTTACATTTGGGTACAAAAGCCATTGCAATTTTATGATGTTTCAGCTAGTCAGTAATTCCAGATTGTGGTTGATTTTTCATTGCTTGTTGCTTATTTACCATAAGAATCTTTGAGACTGAGCGTTTAGTGTATTTTAAGCCACAGAAAGGGAAGTTATTTTGGAAAAGTCACCTCCTACATCTATTCCCTTGGTGTGATCAGTGCTGGCCATGTTTAGGCCCAGAGGCAGTGTTTAGATGTGTCTGTAACCAGGGGCTAGACTCAGCTGCATGTAGGTGGTTCAAACGTTGGGTTTATGCTTGAGAACCAAGTTTTGTTGCCTCTCCTTACTCTGCAACCCTTGATACCTTCATAACATTTCACCGTATTAATATAGTTCATAGAGCCAAATTAGTTTTTAGCAGGGAAAGTCACAAACACAGGTTTTTTAAAGCAGCGGTCCCCATCCTTTTTGGCACCAGAAACTGGTTTCATGGAAGACAATTTTTCCAGGGACAGGGGTAGGGGATGGGGAGGAGGCAGAGCAATGGGGAGTGGCTATGTAGATGAAACTTTGCTCCCTTGCTCCTGCCCCTGCTGCTGGCCTCCTGCTGTGTGGCCCTCAGTTCCTAAGTTTCATAGAAGACAGTTTTTTCACAGAAGATGTGGGGGGCTACAAAGCTCTCTCTGTGGCCAGGTCCCTAACAGGCCACAGACAGAGTGGTACTGGTATGTGGCCCGGGGGTTGAGGACTGCAGTTTTAAAGCATAATTAGGCAAAGACCGTTATCAATTGATGATTTTTTAATTGAGCCATAATAGTTTGGTTTTATTTGTAATCAAATGATCAAATGTAAATGTTTGTTCTATTGCTTCCCCCCCATTCACCCAAAGAACTACTGTTTTTATCTTTTTAGTGTTATCATAAATTCAGTGAGAATATAGATTCAACTCTCTTAGCTTCCTCCCCCCAACCAATTTGTATCCTTTTGGAGGTTCTACCAGGTAATGTGGCAATTATGTCACTACAAAACATAATACAGGTATCCCTAAGGATGGATTTTCTATGCTTTAGTTGTCCTCAAGGTGAAGAACTAAGAATTCTCCTGTAGATTTGTATTTGTATTTCTTGCCCTGGGTCTAACTCTGCCTGCAACCACGTATTTGTTTGAACTACAGATTTTTCCTACAGAGTCAGATGCTTCAGTCTCTTTTTGGTATATTTAACCTCATCTGACAGATGAGTGATTTTTATTTGACTAATTTATTAAGTTAAAAACTCACTGTGAAACAATATGTCCAATTAGAATTTGTATCAGTGATTTATCCTAAGAAAATTATTTTACAATAAAATCAGGACATGTGAGAAGTTTCTTATACTTTTCATCCCGCTTCTTCATGGTACTTTTTTCTTTTTACATTATTTCTGTTATGAAACATTCCAGCAATGGTTGGCATTTGAATGAGATCCAAAGGCTAGGTGCAATCGATCGTGCTTTACTATTTTGTCTAATGTTCTGATGCTGCTTGGAATACTTTGTTCTCATCTTAGGCCAAAGGAAAGGAAAGATGCTAACACATCTTGGAGCTATCACTCTAGGCATCTCAATCAATTGTGCAGTGGAATAAAAGGAAGCAGGTGTGTAAGAAGGACCTGCCTGGGACAGCACCTGTATCCCCAGGACCCCTCACGGGGGCACAGCATTAACGAGAGAGGCAGATCGTGTCACACACTGTGGAACAAGACGGTTTGGATTAACATCCTGGGTGTGGATCGTGGGCAGTTTGCTTAAACTCTGCTTCAGATGTGCCCATTTGTAGCACAACACTACCTCTAGAAATCATTTACATGAGTAGAATGAATAGATGATGAACTTAACAGAGGTGAAAATAAATGTCAGCTCTGTGGAATGTGTCAAGAAGTTTATGGGGATGGAAGGAAATATAAAAATTGTTACATGTATGCTGACAACATAAACTTTTAGCCATCCAACTAGTAAATAAACAGAAAGTTTAGTATTCTTAGTCAAAGGAATAGAAGCCAAGATGTTGATCTTAGGACTGTCTTTGAATGCAGCCACTGTATCCTTTGGCTTTCAAGCGGCTATATTTGAGCACCAATATTCTTGAGGAATTCAGTCTGTTGGAAGCAGAAGGCACTGACTTCACACTCCTCTGTTGGAGCCGGTGATGCTTCTGGTGAAGACTGACGACTAGAGAAGAAGCCCATGGATTTCACAGCCTCCCCCATCCCAACACTTTTTTTAAAGTTAGTTGGGTCTTTAAAATAGATGCCACATTTTTATGCCATGTACAAACATCCAAAGGCAAATATTCTGTCTGTCTCAACTAGAAATATTTAAATTCCTAGGCTTTGGAAATTTTAAGACTTACTGATATAGGTGATGAGCAAAACTATGGGTAAACATTCTAAAGAAACTTGTATTACATTGAATTTATATGAATCAGCACAGGATCTGTATCTCCTCATTTATAGAGAAAGTTTGCAATTAATGCCACTATTTGTGTCTTACTCAGGAATGCCATGACTAGTTTGTAAATACTTTTGGAGCTGTTATATCAAGTTGATGGTTCCCAAAGACTAGAATCTGTGCTCATCAACCAGTCAGACAAATCCTTAGTGTTGGTTATTTACAGATGACATTGTGAAATCTGTATACTGGAATAATTTTTAAATTATATTTATCTTTTAATTGATACATATTTATAGGGTACATGTGATACATGTATAAAATGTGTAGTGATCAAATCAGGATATTTGGGAAATCCATCACCTCGAAAATGTATTATTTCTTTGTATTGGGAACATTTCAAATATCTCCTGGCTACTTTGAAATACACAATAAATTATTATTAACTATAGTCATCCTACTGTACTATCGAACATAAAATTACATAGATGGATTTTTTTATAGTGTCATTGGATGATAATGTTTTCCCTACATGTTCAATAAAATTGTGACTCATAACTTTAACCATGTTGATTCATTTCAGTCAAGTTAGCTTCGCAGATGCTTGACTTCTGAAGATTTTCAAGTTTAAAGATCTCCTCAAGATTTAACCAGAGCTTTCTTAGGTATCATATTTTGCTTCCATACAGAAATAACTTTCAACTCCATGCCACTGGGTAGAAAAGGAAGTTTGTGAATTTTAGTCATTCACACCCAAGAAACAAACCAACCAAGCACCATAGAGGTGCATTTTCACACTGCCTGGAGGCTGCCTTCTCAGGGTTTCAATAAGTGAACATCTTCTATTAGTGTCTCTGAGGCCCAGGGAAACTCTGCCCTTCTCGGGAACCACACATACTTAGAAATTTCCAGTCAAACACTAAATAGGAAATGCAAGGCTAGATATTGAAGGCATTATGCATACTCTGGTTATGCTTTTACTTGCATAATTCTTTTAAAATCTTTACCTGTGAATGTTGGAAAATAGCAAGTATTACAACTGCTCTATCTTATAGGGTACTTTCTCAAGCTTACTACTGTATTATGTTTATTATTCAACTCTAAGCACTGTGAAAATACTCTTCCTTTCAACTACTAATGTTTCCTCCTAAAATAGGTCTAAGTTCATCCCAAATCTATAAAAAAGTGAAAATATCTGTTAGTATTTAAATTTTCTTTTCAAAATGTCCATACGTATTTTGTCATTTTGAGGAATAACTCTTGTTCCAGAGGCTGTGATGTTTATCCTTACGCTTACCTTCTCTACTGGGACATAAGCTTGTTTATTTAAATATAGCACTTAAAATACTTCATCTTATAGTTTCTATTATAATATAAGCTTTTCACCTAATATTATAGTTGCCAGATAAAATACAAAATTCTCAGTTAAATTTGAATTTCAGATAAACAATGCATTTTTTTAGTAGAGTATGTTCCTTGAAATATTTTGGACACTGAGGGTTACAAATATGGTCTCCATACTCATGTATTTTGTGCATAATTGTGACTTTACACGTATGTCAAGTTTTGCATTCTTCTCTTGTTAGTAGTATATCATAACAATATTCCTATCTCACTACATAGTCTTCATAGTTATTTGCATGGCTGTGTACTATCAGCAAGAGTTAAATATCATGCTTCTCTAACATTTCCCTATTTTGGACATTTAGGATGTCTCAAATATTTTCACTTAGAGCAATAATTTAAAACTTATCTTTCTTGACCTCAAAGGGATTTAGAAAGTGTAGCACAGATAGAAATGTATAAACAAGGATTTTGTTCTTCTGTAACATTTCCTTAATGTAATTTTCTCATAGACTATTTTAAGCTTCATAATCATTTATAGAACTTAAATTTTTTATTAGCAAGTATGTAGCAAATGAACATATTTATATTTATCTCACACACTTAAAATATGAGCATTTATTTCCGAATTCCATTTTTTTTTTTTTGAGACAGAGTCCTGCTCTGTCACTCCAGTTAGAGTGCAGTGGCATCGTCATAGCTCACAGCAACCTCAAACTCCTGGGCTCAAGCGATCTTCCTGCCTCAGCCTCCCAAGTAGCTGGGAGCGTGTCACCACACCTGGCTAATTTTTTCTATTTTTAGTAGAGAATGGGGGGGGTGTGCTATTTTTAGTAGAGATAGGGTCTCACTCTTGCTCAGGCTGGTCTGGAACTCAGGACCTCAAGCGATCCTCTCGCTCTGGCCTCCCAGAGTGTTAGGATTACAGGTGTGAGCCACCATGCCCTGAATTCCATGAATACTCATTTAACTGTCCATAACCAAACCATCAGTCCTAAATAACCAGATTCAAATGTACCAAAAACATTTTAAATATGTTGAAAAGCTCTTAAATATGTAGAAAGCAATTGATTAAGCTATAAAACATTATCTTTAGGGAGAAACAGAAGAATAAAAGAAAAAGATCTTTGTAGTTGAAAATTTTTGTTTGCCCTTATTTATAATTATATTTAGTTGATACCAGCACTCCTGAACTATTTAGTTCAAAAACAGAACTGCTCCTCTGTTTTCAGTTATTATTTATGATTAAAGAGCTAAATCAATAGAAGTATTGACAGATTCAGAAATAGTCTGTGAGCTTCTTTGATGGTTTTGAAGCCCACCAGCCTTATCTTATGCATGGTGATAATTTCTGATAATCTTTGAAAAGTTTCTGTGTTCAGTCCTGTCAAGTATGGCCTAGCTGTTGGCCCATGATTGACATTGTGCCCACTGTATTCATTGTCACCAACAAAATGTTGCTGCTTCCTATGTAAGAAAGAAGCTACTGGAGTTGCCCGAGATGCATGGAGACAGTGGGTCTCAACACTGAGCCAGCAGCATCAGCATCACCTCAAATTTGTTAAAAATGTAAATCCTCAGGCCCCAGCCCAGACCACTGACTCAGAAATGCCAGGAGCAGGGCTCAGGCACCTGTGCTTTGTCAAGAGCCCCAGGTGATTTGAGAGCCATTGCACTGAGATAAGCATGGCCAAATTTTCCTTATTCAGTTGGGAACTTTTAGGAGGAAAAAGATACTTCTAAATTGTTAAATATTAGCTTTGCACTAAAATTACAAATTACATTAAAAATCACCATAAGAGCATTCAAAAACTGTTACTCAGCTTCAAGACTAAATGAGGGAGGAATCTGTGGGAGGAATTCATGTAGCTATAGTGCAGTAACCTTAGGTAGTGCATTGTTTTCTCAAAGAGTATTGAACTATATGACTTTGAATACAAAAAGATGATGGGAAGCTGATTTTTATGTCTGTTTAGACACCTGGTTTTCATACTAGTAGATCAAATTTTTTTCCTTTTAAATAGACTTTCTTTTTTAGATAGTTTTAGGTTCACAGCAAAATTGAGGAGAGAGTACAGAGTTTCCATGTACCCATTATCCTCCCCACACAGCTCCCCCATGACTATCACCATTCCCGTCACAGTGGACACGTATTAAAATCCATGAACCCACATCGACACATCATTATCACCCAAAGTCCATAGTTTACATTAGGTCAAATTTCAAGAAATTACAAAAATTCTGTATTAATTATTAGAAGGAATCTTTCTTTGTTGTCACTGCGTAACATGGTTTTCTAGATAAACCACCTGCATTTTTCCCAAGTTTGAACATTTACTCAGGTTTTTGTAAAATTCTTTAGAAAGTAAATTTCCTGAGACCATATAAAACTTTGATAAACTTCTTACATACAGCTACGTATGTTCGATTTTAAAATATCTTTATACCACTTGGAAAATTTTTAGGTCTAAAATATGACATGGATTCAGTTTGATGGGGAAGACGCTGAAGAGTTGGAGGTACCATGAATCAAGCTGCAGGTTTATTTTCCCAACTTTATAAGCAAAAGATTTATGTTTTTTAACTTGTTCAATAATATTTGTCTTAATTAATTTGAAATGGTATTATCAAGTATTTTTGTGCCATATATTTAGAAATATTAAGGTCTCTGAAGTACATTTCAACTATATGCTATTTTTCTGTGCTCTTATATTTATCTTAACAGTGAATTTTAGAATAAAGCCATCTTATTCCTAATTGAACTTAGTTCTTTTGATAGCAATATGCCATTCCATCATTTCATTTTTTCTCATGGAATTTATTAAGAATATTTAAATGCTTTAATCTGAAATTGAGCATCCAAGACACGAAGCCATAATGTGATAGTATTTCATATTGTATTGGTTGGTAACTGCAAATTTATTAAAATGCTCTTTGCTTTTTAGAATATTGTTATAGGCGCATTTTTCTCAATTCCCAAATCACTGCAGCAGCACAAAATATTTCTGTTCTTATGTGCTTTCTATCCCAACAGCCTATACTTTGCACTAATTACACTAAAATGATTAATAAACTTGTAGCCACCTGCAGTATTTTCTCTTTGTTTCCAATCCATTTTTGTTTATGGTGTTGCAAATGTGTTCCTATCTAGGCTCCCTTGAATCCTTTCAGGAAGAAGAGAAAGTCTGTACAAACTGACCCCCAAACAATAAAAAAGATGGTTCCTAAGATAAGAGAGATCTATAACTGAAGGGCTCTCGACAAGGTGAGCTCAAGAGTTTGAGGCCAGCTTGAGCAAGAGCAAGACCCTGTCTCTACTGAAAATAGAAAAATTAGTTGGGTGTCGTGGTGCACGCCTGTAGTTCCAGCTACTCAGGAGGCTGAGGCAGGAGGATCTCTTGAGCCCAGGAGTTTGAGGTTGCTGTGAGCTATGATATGAACACTGCACTCTGCCTGGGGGGACAGAGCCAGACTCTGTTTCAAAAATAAATAAATAAATAATAAAATAAATAATAAAAAACGGCAGCAGAGCTGTCCACAGTGCTGGGTGGGGTTCAGGAGAAGCAGCACCTTGGGCTTGAGGAACCAGAGATGGGTGCTGCAAGGTGTGACTTGCGCTTGCTTCTGTTGTGGGGGGGATGGAATGGTAGAAAGGAAGGTAGGGAGGAGAGGACCTTCATCCTGGAAAGGAATCTATGAGTTGCTTCTCAGAAAGAACCACTGGGAATTTTTTCTGTACAAATCGCCTGAGGTTCATGCCATTTCTTTTGAGTGCAACCAATCCTACAGCCCTATGTGATGAATCAGATCACGGCTCCTTTCTGAGCCAAGGACAGCCACACCTAGGCCAGTAGCAGGAAGTGCAATGACTCTAGAGGAGGTTGCTGCAGAACCAGGCTACTGGAAATTCTTACAGGATGGTGACAAACTGACCCGAAGAGATTCTCGCTGTAGGATCTCTGAATTCGAGGTGCACAAACAAGAGTCTTACCTAAGAGCAGACGGCATTCTGAGGGATAGTGAGCTGCATTCTGGGTTTCTCACGAGGATGGCTGGACTTGGGATTGAGTGTCTGTGGCCATGAAGGTGATTCTCCTATGATCTCATTTTCTCTGGTCTCTTTAAAAAAATCCGTTATTAGTGAAGATAGTTGCACATGCCTCTTCCTTGGCATGGTAAAGAGCCCTATTGCAGTACAGCCAGTGTCCTAGGTAGATAAGCTTGAAAGGTCATTTGAGAGGAGGTTTCTGAGGATCTTGAATGCCAGGCTAAAGAATTTGGAGTTTGTGCAAAGAGGAACCCTTACACTAGTGATAGTGACTCCCTTAACCTCAACATTTTAATGTGTTTATTTTAAGGCTGTGTAATGCAACCAGACTAGTGTAATGACTTATTAAAACAAACATATAGGCTTTGAAGATTATCAGCCTGGAATGACATTTGATCACTTAGTGCATCCATTGCATTAATGTGGTGAGCTCCCCTGCACATCAACAGAGTTGCGCAGACTGGGCTTTGCTGTAGCTATTGAAACCACATGAATATTTCATCACAGTCAGGGTAGTGGAGTCATAAATATTAAATAGGACAAAGCTAAAAAGTTATGTCTGAAAGAATTACGTTGTTGAGAACACACCAAGAAAGTTGAGGCACAAACGTGATCATCCTCCACTGTTGGCCATTCCTTATTATCAGGCCTTGGGAGCAGGTGGGGGTGCAGGGGCAGGGAGGGCCTGCACTGTCACGGAGAGAGTGCTCAGGGGATGACCTGCTTTGCTGATCTTCAAGAAGTTCCTTTTGTCAAATGAAAAAATATGTTCAGACTTGGGTAAGGATAGTCTTAGGGGCTCTGACCACGAGACCTGCCGGTGTCTCAAAGGTCTGGAAGAAATGGTCACAGGAGAAGTGCACAACTCAACAGGGGAGGACTGGGCCGCGCAGGCGGCAGAACAGGACGGTCCATCGCTGGTCAGCATGTTTCTCCCTGAGGTCAGTGCAGCCTTCAGAGGCCCCTTGAGGAGGGGAGATCCACGTTGCTTGCTTGAGGGTGAGTCAAGGTCAGGGCCTGTGGAAGAGTGAATCCTGATTTAGGTTTGGTCAAGAAACTAGTGCATCTTTGGTCCAGGTTGGTCAATGGATACAAACAATTTGGCTAATAATTTATGAGACGAAAATTGAGAACTTGGAGGGCCTGTGTCCGGCTTTGTCCTAGATTCATAAGGTGCGTCTGTGAGTCTCATCTAAGTCACTGAGGAAGGGTGTTCTGTGCAGTCAGTGGTTTCGAGGAAGACAGAAGGGTTGCGGGTTTCGAGGAAGACAGAAGTTGTGGAGGTTCTCACCTGTTGCTGTTTTCCAGGAGCATACAGCTCAGGCGAAGCTCAGCATTGTCCCAAAGGCAAATTGTTGGTGTTTCATGAATCAGCCAGTTCAAGTCAACAGTTCTTGAATGCCTGCTCCATGCTGGACACTGAGTTAGGTACGGAATGTTAAACAAACCATGACCATTATCTTCTAGGTCTGCATCTAGAGATCACATTGACTCTGAGAAACCCTGGGAGGCAGTTATAGATGTGAGGGACTCAGAGGCTGCATTGCGAGCACCCAGGGATCAAATTGTTTGAATTCTGGGCCACTTCCCTTGTTCCTTCTTCTCCAGAGGGCCCCTGCCTCTTGTCTTGAACTCTCCACAGAAGAGACAGGGCCCACATTTCCAGTCAAATCCAGGGGCATTGTGCATTTCTCAATAGACAGCAGAACACCATATGTCCTCTGCACAGTTTTCAGAAAGTTGCACAGGTTTGTTTTGTACCTAGGTTGATCAATGTTGACTTATGACCAAGTATAACTCTTCTTTACAACCTGGTGAGACCGTGACATGAAATTTTCGTGTGGTTTCAGTAGCTGCCACAGGGCCAACCTGTGATAACTTTGTTGACGTACAGTGCAGGAATCAATCAGTGTAAAATTTGGAGACTTGAATTTCAGTAGTACCATATAAATAAATGATGGAGCCCAAGTATATATTTTGGTCATGATACTTAGATTCTGACGTTGTAGCCCTTTTTGATTAAAGTATGGAAGGGCTGCTCTCAGAAGGACTGTGCTAGCACTTTAGTTGAATGAATGGATCAGAATATCTCAAGCAACTGTTTTAATTGACTTTAAACTCAAACAATCTTCCTGATACCAAACAAAGAAACAAAAAACAATCGCAGTGTATTCAGGGTTTAAAAAGTCAAAGTCATATTTATCTCTACAAATACACAGATATCTGATCCTGTAGTACTAAATATCTAAAAGGTTACTTAAATTAGAAATACATATGAATATGAATATCTGGATATTTTGTGTTCCCAGGAATTCATCATAATACCAGAAATCTTATCTTTAAAGTTTAATAAATTTTGAAAACTCATGAAATCCTCTTGGTTGTGAAGAGTTTCTTGTTACTATAGATGCTGTTGGGAGCATAAAAGCATCTCAGATGTGTTCACTCTTCAGCAAAAACCACAGAGGGAAACTCAGGATCTTTGAAGCGGCTAGCCTAGGAGAAACTTTTCATTGAGATCCTGTGTTTTATCTTTAAAAAGACACCTTTTTTTCCTACTTTATAATCTATTCATGGTTGTTTTGATCTAAAAATAATATTTTAAGTTGCCTCTCATCAAAAATAATTTCACTTACAAGAAGCCTCAGGAAGAAGCCACACTCACGTTGTGGTGTGGGTCTGAGTGCACACTGGTGCCTGGCTGTGAATTCCGGAGGGTGTGACGATTTCAGTTGAAGAAGCCTTGTCAACTTCAATTAAGTGAGGATTAGATGTCACGTGAGAAGAAGAGAGAGGAAGTAGAGGGCAAGAAAAGAATTGGATCACAACTCTGAAGTTCAAGTGCCTACAGGGTTCCAGGCAGAGCAGGTGACGGTGGCACAGAGAGTGAGTGGCCTGTGCATCACATATTTGGTGCCACTGGCCACTGGAGGTTACATGCTCCTCCAAAAGGGGCAGTCAACTCTTGCCATGTGGCATATGGGCCTCGTTTTGCCAGATGGTGTCCTTTTTAAAACAGAAATTGGAAATCTAAGTTTTTATAAGAAATCTCATTTGGTTCAGGACTTGATCAGGAAAACCAAAACCACTTTATATAATCCAAGTATAAAGGGGGTAGGGGATTGCAGCGGGAGACAAAGGCCAAGGAAGTTCTCACGGACCCCAGAGATCCCCATCTGTAGGATGAAGGTGCAGCTGGCGTCCTTGGCTGGCTCAGAACCCTCTCGACTCTTTGGCCGGCTCTCAGGTGGCCACCCCAAAGCTCCTGAGCCTGAAGAAGTGGCTGTCGCTGTCTTGGTGCCCACAGCACTGAAGTGGGCAATTCCCGGGCACCCAGGGAGGCTGCTGAGACCTTTCTGTCTGCCCTCTGCCCTGTCTGCTCACGTGTGTGTTTGCAGCTGCCCCTCCCTTCCGAATCCCTGCAGTGTCTCTCTCTGAGGGCTCCGACACAGCGAGTGGGGGAGGATGCTGGGAGCAGCAGTCCTGGCCTCCCCTCGTGTGCAGAGAAGACCTTAGACTAATCGCACCACGGACAACCCAGCCACTCCTGGACTTTTGTGTTTTGTCTAATTCAAATTTCAAACGCTGTTCTGGCCAACACTGGTATTCCTAAGAAAATGCACGCGTGGCCAGAGCTGCCCATGGTCAGCTAGACGGAGGAGTGGCAGGAAGTGCTGGGCTGGGCATCAAGAGGCTCAGGAAGGACAGCGAGGCCTCAGTCACAGGTGGCTGACGTCACGGTCAGGCCAACGGTGGCTTGTTGAATCCATTTGCTCCCCTCTCTGGTATCTCTGAGAGCAGAGGAGCAACCGCCTTTCCCCACTTCTGTGATTTCTGTGTCACTTGAGGACACACCCGAACACCTATGTGGGTGAATGAGTGGCCTGAGATCACAGGGGACCCTGGGATTTGTGCAGTTAAGGCCTGAGCGCCTGTGGTGAAGCCACATCAGCTAGGATGTGGTGGGGTCAGCTCGTAGCACAGCGTGACAATCTAATTTGTTCTTAAATAAAAGGATATTTTTGTAGAAGAAGGAAGAGAATTGACATTTACTTTTCAAAACATTTTATGTATATGTTTGTTAGAAAACCAGAGAAGCAAGGCTCAACTTTCCTGTACTCTTGGGAAAATGAAGGGCTTCCCACTTATTCCTGAACCCAGCTTTGTCCCCCACGACACAGATGGAAGGGGGAGGGGCATCAGGTCTGGACTTACACTTTAAAAATGACAACTTCATCTTAGTCCCAGCCCTCTACATTTCTTTCTAACTTCGGATTAAAAAAGAAATTCCTCTGTTCCACTTAGATGCTTATAAAGTCACATCTAACTAGAAATTTTAGTTAAAAAAATGCAAGAAAGGAAAGGTCAGCATCTCACTTGTGTCCAGAATTGACAAATGCACACATTTTGCTTCTTGGCATTCAATTTTCTGTTTCTAGTTCCATATCGAAACAGATCCCCTCTCCTCACCGCTGAAGAAATAGCTAAAGGAGCAGGGTCATTAAAATACATGCCGAGTAATAGTGATTTTCATGTTGCAGAGGTTTGCTAAGCAGTTTTAATTCAGCAATGCCTTTGACCAGAGAAGCTTTTTGCCCTCCTTAAATGATTATGTGGACCATAAAGTACTAATAAAATCTCCAGCTGCACTTCCGTGAGGTTATGGAAGCGGTGGAGTTGTCGATATGTGCGCTGTGTGTGCAGAGTTTTTGCTTGGTGTCCTGAGGAGAGGGATGGTTGTGACATCACCCTCTGCCCAGGGCACAGGAGGCGGAGGTGCCACTGCAGCTGCAGCTGTGGGGCAGGCCTTGCCCACACCTTAGGACAGACGGGGGATGGGTTCCAAGGCAAGAGTACCTTGTTCTGTTGAAAATCTCTTGGAAAGAGTTCCTCTGCAGGGTGAAATGCACATGACTCTTCAACACTCACTTCCTTTGGTGTTATTTATGCATTTTTCCTGATGTGCTGGAGGGGTGATGTGGTGGAAAGGACTCCGGTCCACAGCCTGCTGACCCTGAGCTCTGCCACTAACCAGCTGTGACATGGGCACTGCTCCTGGTACCTCAGCCTGCATCGGGACAAGCAGGACCTGCCACAGAGTGGCTGTGGGAATAAACTCAGACAAAGCATATGAAAATATGCCATAAACTATAAAACAAAATGCCCATTGTTACTCTTACACTTTTTGTGTAACAGCTTTTCCTAGTCAACTGATTGCATTGTGATGTTTTTCCTTCTGAAATTCTGCAGGTGGAATCTGACTGTGTTTTGGAATTAAAATACCCTGATTTTTATTTGAGGCACATTTTCTTTGTTCTACATTTTTCTTTGAACAAATGCAGAGCACATTGATACTAATCACTGGATATACAGTTTCAATGAGAATTTTTGTAAGTAGCTTCAGTGGCATAGAAGTGGCTCCGAGTTCTTTCTTATGTTAGTATAATAATATGATATAATAAATACTAGTGAATGTGAATTCCTATGGATCGATTCTTTGTTTTAGTGAAACTTAGTTGACTTTGATTTTCTCCCAACTCCACTTTAATTGTAGGTTAAATCAGAGCAAGTTAATGTAAAAGAAAATGTTTTGGAATTAGATAGTGGTGATGGATGCACAACTCTGTGACTATACTAAAATCTAAAATCCGCTGAATTGTATACTTTAAAGGGGTAAATTGTATGTTATGTGAATTACACCCTAATAAAGAATAAAAAGTAATGGTCCACAAAAAAAAGATGTAAGTTTAGTAATATATATTGTATACTTGAAGCCATTATCAAACTACAAATATGTAGTGTGAATTTCCACCATTTTGCAGAAACTCTGAGGAGGGGGGTTTGCTTCCCTTTGCTGCAGGCTTCAGTATTAACTTTCTGTTAAGTTATACTTCTGACCCTTTCATCTTAATGTAAAATCACCTTATGACTTATCAAAATATAAGGTAAAATTACAGAGATCCTTAGTGACTTTCCTAAAATTTGTTAAAAGGTTCAGGCAGGGCAATGCTTTGAACTACTAACTTGAGTCCCAGTGGTTTTGAGTATTGTGTAATGCTGTCATGCAGAGGGATGTCTATGAAAGGAATCTATGAACTATTGTCCAGTAAATCACATAACACTCTACATAAAATTTTATAGATTTCTTTTGTAAAAACAGATTCAACTGAGTTTTTTAATGCTTTGCCTTGGAGAAGCAGGAAAGCATTCTCTTATGCACTAAATTGTTACATATTATTTTATTCAACTACTTAAATTTTATCTATTTTCAGTTTGTTTTCCCCCAGAATTCCTGCTTGTTGGTAATGTAATAATACCCTCTAGGATATTTGCTCATACTCTAAGAACAAAGGAAGCTTATATGATATTTGATATTTTAAAGTATAATAATAATAAGAGCAAATGTTTTTACTGTGTTCAGTATGTGTGTGCACTGTCCTATCCTAAGTTATTTACACACAGTTAATCCTCACCACAACCCTAGGAATATGCCCCTCTTCTCTCTTAGAGATGTGTTCTGTCTTTAAAGGGATTCAGACAGCTTTGTGATCCATCCCCCACTGCCCCTACCAAAGAGCGTGCGAAAAGTTGTCATAATTGAGTTCAGATGAAGGAGCACACTGGGAGTTCAACCAAAAATGATTTTTGTCAAACTGAAACTTTGCCTGATTCCTGGTCAGGAACTCTGCTCAATGGTCTGTCTTCTCAGGGCTGAAGACCATCCCTGAGATGGCTTTTCTGAGCTGAACTGCATCAGCTCTTTTAAATCCTGGGCACCACGGCAAGCCCTGGGCAGTGAAGCACCTGTTCATAAGTGGCTGCCCAGCAGCCGTTCCTTCCCAAGGACATCTCAGGGAGAGAAGCACTGTGGTCTGTCTTTGGGACGAGATCTTTGTTTGTGAAGGCATTCACCGTGTGCACCTTCCTTACACTTTGCACGTAAAGGGAGGAAGGCAGCCTTTGGTCATGAACAGACGGCCTGTGGATAAAAGTGGCTGCCATGTAAGTTTAGACTTAAAGTAGCATTTTCAGATATGTTTACACATAATGACCAAAGGAAATTTTAAAAATGTATCCATGAATTACTCTTCCTCCCATGTGCCAAAAAGTGAAGCTTGAGCTTTTCAAATAAACAGGTTTTCATACTTTTGAGAAAGCCTTGGGATGATCTAAAGCAGCCAAATAATCCCACAGAAGAGGGACTGGACTGTCTGGGAATAAATGCGGCTCAGGGGGACACTGACAATCCCAGCAAATCTTTCCTGGAGGGAAGATCCATCTCAACGTGCTGCTGGCTGTCGGCCAACACAGTGAGGCTTGTATTTTATAATTTAACTCTTATATGGTTATGAAACTTTACAGGCAAATCCAAGAAGCACTGGCATTCCATGGAATGTGAACAGTCCCCAGTTTAGGCTGTCATGGGATGTTCCATGTTGTGACACTGTTTTGTAGCTGCTTCAGGGCTTCTGTGGGATCACACAGAGCTTCTGTGGGATCACACTCCAGCACTGTGCAGATTATTATGGTTGTTCAGATAAGGGATGAGTAGGTCTATTTTGTGGAAACCTCACACCTAAAGCTTTCTGAGCTTATAACAGGCAGAAGAGAATGAGATAAACATTGCCAGGGAAGCTTGCCCAGTGGTGGTTTTAGGTGTAGAAGTGGGCTGTGTGCTGGGATGGATCTCTGAGATGAGATGCTGCATATCCATAGACACACATTACACATGGGGCTTATTCTTATCTATTTAGTGTAGTTTAGTTGCTGTGTGGTCTGAAGGCTAGAGGGGTAAGTCAGATTTTCAAGTTCCCTTTGAGCCCAAACACTGATTGTCAAACGGGGGATGTGAGTTAATGTTGGTTTGCAGTGTTTTGGTTCATAACTGTTTTTGGTTGCAAGTTTCAGAAAAAAACCCAAATCTTGATAAAAGAAAGTGGGCAATTTATTGGCACCTCCTCAATCACACCAAGGCCTGGGGTCCAGACCTCACGCCCCTTCTCCATTTCTTTGTCCTGTGTTCTTCTGTGTTGGGTCATGCAGAGTCAAGCTGCTTCTTGCCAAAGGATAGTAAGGGGCAGTTCTAGGCTAATAGAACTAGTGATTCCCACAACAAGTGTCTTTTTCCTTTACCTCCAGTGACAGTCCCGGAGAGCCCACGGTGTGGCCCCACTGGGATCCCAGGACAATGCATTGTGCCTGGGGAGGGACCTCATTAGCCACACCAGGTCCAACCTAGGACTGGAGGGTGAGTCCAGCCACTCCTGAGCCACACGGCTTGTGATGGAGGAGAGTGGTCCCCAAGAGAAGGAGGTCAGTTATGCTGTGGTCACTCACCACCCCAGCATCTCAGTGGTCTGCTGCAGCGTAGGCCGTGGCAGCTCGGCTGCAGCCCTGCCCTGGAACCCCTTTGCTGCGGTGGGCTGGCAGAGCAGCCCGTCACTGGGCACTGCCCACCTCTGCACAGAGAGAGAAGAGAAGGTGATCAACCACGTGGCAGCCCTTAAAGCTTCTGCTCAAAAGTGTTGCTCCTCTCAGACGGTTGGCCAAGCCAGGCACAAGGATGAGCCTGGTGTCAGGGCACCAGGGACATGTGATCGTCCTGTGCTGTGGGGGCCCACTGGGGGCTGCAGGTGTGAGTGTGAGCAACCAAGTAGTAGGTAAAGTGCCCGAATGTCTGAGAGGCTGGCTGGCAGGTGCACAGCGGGCCCTGCTGCAATGGGTTCCCCACCACAGCCAGCTGGGGGCCCACCCTGCAAGGGGGTGTGGACCAAGGGGAGGGTGGGGGCGATGGCAGGGGGAGGGTACCTGGAGTCTTGGTGGGTAAGGAGCAGCTACGAGAATGGAGAGCTAGCTGCAGAAAAGACTGTGCCCACTGCCTCCAGGGCACGCAGGGCTCCAGGGACCACAAGGGAGTAGGTGTGTCATGGAGACCTGGAGGTGGGATCAGGGCCGGGGCACTGGGAAGAGAGGCAAAGAGATTTGGGTTCAATAAGAGGACAAACTTATTATCACTTAAAGCTACTGCTAGATGGAATGTTATGTTGGAAGGGCCACAGTTCCCTCTTCCTCGGGGAGTCTGGTGGGTGGAAGGGGCTTAGGAACAGTCTGAGAAGTTCAGCAGATGCCTTTCAGGGGCCCTTCCATACTGAGAAATTTTGACTTGGATTCATGGCACAGATTAATTATTAAGCCCCATGAGTACTGTCTAGTACTTTGAAAGGCTAAAAAAGAATTTTTATAATGCATGCCAGGTGCTGTGAAGTCTATTTCCAATGATTTTGGATAATTGTACTAACTGATAAGCTTGTTTGCCCAGTATCCCTGGGAACACACTCACCTTTCAGGTTTCTGCTCCATCGACACGTACAGAGTTAGAGGTTTAAAAACTAAAACATCCAGAAATGTTTACGAACTCATATTAAAAATTACTGTATGGTTTTACATTTGCTAGCTTATAATTAGGATGCTAAGTATGAGAGTTTGTGAGCCTCAGAAACAGCACTGGCACACCAAAGGCCTTCTGCCCGGAGAGTGTCTATAGGACGGCTCCTCAGGGTTTTATTAATCTGGCATTTTTTTTGAAACAGTGACCTAAAAGAAAAATGATAAGGTCAGGCGCAGTGGCTTACACCTGTCATCCTAGCACTTTGGGAGGCAGAGGCGGGAGGATCTCTCAAGGTCAGGAGTTCGAAACCAGCCTGAGCAAGAGCGAGACCCCGTCTCTACTAAAAATAGAAAGAAATTAATTGGCCAACTAAAAATATATAGAAAAAATTAGCCGGCCATGGTGGCACATGCCTGTAGTCCCAGCTACTTGGGAGGCTGAGGCAGGAGGATCGCTTGAGCCCAGGAGTTTGAGATTGTTATGAGCTAAGCTGACACCACGGCACTCTAGCCAGGGTAACAGAGTGAGACTCTGTCTCAAAAAAACGAAAGAAAGAAAGAAAGAAAGAAAGAAAGAAAGAAAGAAAGATCATCTCAACTTATCTTAAATATTTTAGGAAATTCTCTGTAAGGATATGAATACTGAACATTTTTTTCCTCCAAATTGACAGGTGAAAAATAGAATTTCAAGGGGGAAATGTACGTTTTTCAACTGAAAAATTCCAAAAATTCTAAGTTGAAATGTACTTTTAGAATTATTGCCATGTTAAATTTTTTGGTGGGTTTCTTTTTCTTGCTGACACACACAAAAAAAATGTTGTGTTTTACAATTGATGATCTCTTGTATAAAATGGTATATGAAAGAAGAGATCACCGAAAACAGACGTTTTTACATTATTCTACAATGTTAGCAGAACCACTTCTGTTTCTGAAAGTGTCTTGCAGAGCCAGTGAGGGGAGTGTGGGGACACACAGGCCCCCAGGGCCTCTGGGTTCACTTTCCACTGAGTCCCAGGACGCTAGAGGGATTGGAAATCTTTAGGAATGTTCTTAAAGATCAGGGAGAGTCAGGAAAGGGATTGGCCTGGCTCAGTAGGAAGGAACCCAAAGTGAGCTTGAGGGGGATGAACCTGACTTAGGACTTCACTTAGCCTCGGGGACACTTGTGAAGGGTCTGAACTAAACTCTGGCCCTACTGGACTCCTAAGTCCCCTGGGAATGACCTGCCCATTAATTTACTCTCCAAAGCTGCATCTCCGGTGGGAAAGTCATCCCACTCAGGAATTCCTTGAATTAACTCTGGCCTCCTGAAGTTAAGTTGGTCTTCTCTACCCATCTCTGTATGAACCCAGGGTTCCAAAGGCACTTGTTGAAGCATTATGGAAGTGAAAATGTGGTGAGCCCAACCCTGGAATGAGTCAAAAGAGCATCAAGAAATATAAAGAAATACCTTTTGATACGGTGCAAGTTGAAATTCTTAATGAGCAGGCTGGCTTTTAAAATGTGGTTGTCCTTGGCATTTATTGTGGAGCTGGCTATGTTCCAGCCAGCTGGATATTCTCAATCATCACTTTGCCTTCAATGACTTTTGACTCTATTACATGAATAATTTTGTGATAATTAATTTCAATTGCTTTTTTAAAAGCATTTGAATGAAAGGAAAAATCAAATGGAGCAGTCTGTTGAAACATCAATTATTTTAGCAAGAGAATCAAATGATTGTGGATTCAAGGCAATGAATGTATTCAATTAAAAACCTCATTCTTTGAATAATTATGTAAAACTCCCTCCAAGTCTCAACTTTTAAATCTGCTCTACAAAGCATTACACAACTTAATGAATGTTCAGTGAGAAAAAAGCGGTCAATATATAGAAGCCTCAACTATCCATAATTATTGACAGCTTTATGTTGATGCATCTTAAAATACCCTTAATTTTCTTAATAAAAATATTAATTAAAAGTTTTTATGGTGAAATGCTTTATAAATAAACTAAAGGCAAATGATATACTAGGAGAAAATGTATAATTATATAACTAACAGGCTTAGTCTCTATGATATATAAGAGGTTATAATAAAAGGGAAATAGTGTATAAGAAAACTAGAAAATGATATTTATCAACAACTTACAAAAGAATAAATACAAATTACCAATAAGGCAGATAAAAAGAAAATCAATGTTATTAATAATAAGGACATAAATTAATAACAAGATCTGACATCTTGCCTGTTGAAAAACAAATGACAGCAATAAGTGGACCTATTTAGTATTGGTAAGGGCAGATTTAACATGGAACATTTATATGATCCTATGTTTTTCAGCTTTGTTTTTGGAGGAAAGTTTGGTATTATCTATCAAAATTTAAAATATGATGCCTATTTTATGATCTAATACGATGTTAAGCTACAGAAATAATGATTCAATTGTGCAGATATTTGTATAAGACTGGTGATTGAAGGAGTAAAAATAGTGAAACCTCAGTCCAGTCAGTGGATTTCATTTAATAAATCATGGTAACTATAGAAACTATGCACTGTTTAAAAAGAACTGCAATACATATGAATGTACTGACACAGTAAATAGATTATTTAGTTAAAAAGCCAAGTTGTCAAACATTGTCTATAATATGATCTTACTTTTTTAAAAAGAAACTGGCTTGAAATAATACACACTATCCTAAGTTTATTTTGTGTGTGTGTGTGTGTGTGTGTGCTGCTACAACAGAAAAGCACAGATTGGGTAATTTATAAACAATAGAAGTTTATTTGGATGTTGATTCTGGAGGCTGGGAAGTCCAAGGGCGAGGGGCTGCACCTGGCGAGGGCTTTCCTGCTGCATCATAATGTGGGGAAGGCATCACACGGCAAGAGAGCCTACAGGAGAGGGTGAGAGGGGGCCAAAATTGCTTTTATAACAAATCCACTCCTGAGATAACATTAATGCATTCATAAATGTCGAGCCCTCATGACCTAAACACCACCCACTAGGCGACCCCCTCCCAACACTGCAGCATTGGGCATTGAGTTTCCAACACATGAACTTTGGGGGACACATTTAAACCACAGTACACACTAAAAATTAATAAGGAATACTTGTGGAGAATGAAATTCAGGATAGGAGATGGGAGAACTTTCTTTTGATTTGATAGTTTTTTTCATTTTAGAAAATTTTATGGTGAGTGTTACTATTTTGTAAGGAAAAAAATTAGAAAATTAGAAAACAAATGAATTATGAAGATAAAAGGTCACCCATAATTCTACCTCCTAAATATAATCATTATTAACACTTTGGGATACTACTTTTACATATGCATATTTTCAGATACATGTATCTTGTTTCTGAATTTTCCCTGTATTCACATGTTTGGAAAAACATGTTTAATAGTGGCTTTTTGATATTCCATCACTGAGCAGCGTCATAATTAATTTAACTATTCAACATTGTTGAGTATTAACCTATTTCTAATTTTTAAGTATGACAAATAATGTTGAGATTAACATCCTGATACACAAATCTTTGCCTCCATCTTTAGTTATTTCCTTAAAATGGATTCCTCGGAGTGGGTTAACTGTATTAAAGTATATGAGCATTAGGTTTTATTATTAGTTCATTTTTATAATATAATTAATATATTTTAATCTTAAAATCATAGTATAGAAGACTATGAGGTTTAAAATAAAAGCATCCCATTTTTCCTTTATTGCCAATATGTAGCATTTTAAATGCTTTGCATAAGGATAAAACATAGAAGTCCTAAGACGTCTTCAGAAAACAGTTAAGTAGTAGACTGTCTAACTTAGGAATATTCATCTACCATACGGCAGTATTTCCACACATTTCATTACAAAGTAATCTTTGTAATGGGTAAACAAAGTGTTCATACAGTAAACACAGAAATAACATAGCCGTGTTAAAATTAACCGAAGGGGACTTGAAACTGACATGCAGAGAAGAGCAGTCAGGTGAAGAGGGCTTATTATTCCAGTGGTGGTCGGGGGGCTGCCTTCTTCTTAAACAGCCTTTGCCCTCCTCACACTGAACCAGCTCTGGCCCAGCCCTGCGTTGTCTCACCAAAGGGCTCCGCAGTTCAGTGCTAGCTCTGTACTGAATTATGGACTTGATCCCTCTATGTCTGGGACCAGCAAACCTTTTCTGAGAGCCACCGAGCAGCGACTGTGTCGGGCTTTGCAACCGTGCTGTTTGCCACCGTGACACACACGCAGCGGTGCACAATACTTAGAAGAATGAGCCTGGCTGCGCGCCCATAAAACTTCACTGGTGGACACTGAAATTTGACTTTCATAAAATTTTCACATTTCATGAAATAGTCTTCTTTTGACTTTTGTTTTCAATCATTTAAAGTGTAAGAACCATCCTTAGCCGTTGGGGTGGGATTTGGCCCCAGGATGTAGTTTGCCGACAGCTGCGCGCGCAGAACGCGGCGCAGGAGCAATGCCCGAGTTGACGCCGGAGTTGCCTCTTATACAAAAGAGCACCCTGCACTGGGGACAGACCTAACTTATTAGCTATTGTAATCTGACAGTGTCCTAGAGGAAAGACCTTGTTGCCTTCTGATATTTAAATCTTTCCCAGGAAAATAAGTGAAAATCCCCTGCGGCTCCCTTCTCCCAGGGTGTCCCTGCGGCTCTGGTGCCCCTGCCCCGCAGTCCTGCTTTTCCGATTTGCTGGCGATGGGCAGCCGCACGTGCAGAAGAGCTAGTGCTTTTCATGGCGTTGGGTCATCCTGAGCTGCACGGTGACTCGCTGTCCAGTCTTCACTCCTAACGTCATCTTCTTCCCTAGTTTTCAGATGTGCCTCCTTAAATGACAAGAGAGACGTGTGAGTGTGTGTGTGTGTGTGTGTATGTGTGTGTGTTTTGGGGTGGGGGGATGAGGGTGAAGGGCAGGAAGCAAATCATAAATTTGAGAAATTTAAAGGTCGACCACTTCCTGTTGCTCTTGGAAATCCTTGCAAAAAAGAACTGGGAATGGCCACAGAGGTTGCTTAGTAAAGCTTCTTAATTTTATCAGTGAAGCCCTAGGACAGGGAATTGCTTGTCCTGGTGAGCTGGGGGAGGGGGAGCAGCACCGGGCCAGGGGACACCCAGGACCAGGTCCCCAGATTCCTGCTCTGGACCTCCCCTTTGGTAACCATGCTGCCTTTGCACAGGGTGCAGCGTTCAAAGCCAAGCAAACATCACAGAAGCCAATAATGTGGTGTTTGGTAGCAGGACATGGTCCCTAATGGCTGGGCAGCAGGGTCCGTTGGGTGGACAGATTTGCTCCAACAAAGGGCATGTGATCCTGCTGCCATGAATGCTTCTCTGCAGGGCTCTGTGGAGAGGCCACGCACCATGGCTACCTTGGTGACTAGAACAAGGGGCCCACCTGGCTGGCTGAGAGGACGTGAGCCATTTTCAGACAGCTCTACTTGTTTTGAGCTCTTTCCAGTCCGGGGAGTACTGGGTCCAAGCTGCCCCGCTCCATCGTCTTCCATTGGGCACAAACACAAGAAAGGTTTTTCAGTGTTGAATTTGGAAGAAGTGACATTGCTCCCTCACAGCATCTGAATTTAATTTATAGTCTTTACTTCAACTAACTACAAATAAACTGAAGGCCTTACTGGACAGCTGGGCCAGAGTATTATTTTTGGAAGTCATGGGGACCAACAAGGGGGGAAGGGGAGATGGATTCATTCTCTCTCTCCACTCATCTTCGGTGGGAGATTCTGGGGCTACTCAGACAGAACCTTCCAAATTGGTTGATGTCCTGAGTCAGAATCCAGGAATCCGAATGGTGGGGGTCATGTTGAGATTATTAACTTTTATAAACCACAAAACACAATATGCTATTTCTTTCCCACTCCCTTTTAAGTCTGTTCGGTATGAATAAAATAATTTTCACTAGTGTCAGATGAGTTGTTACGTTTCACATACCATTCAGAAATATCTTTGGCCATATACTGAATTACCTCTAAAAATGAGAGGTGAGGGGAAGGTGTGGGATGGGGGAGGCAGAGCCAACACTGATCTGGTTCCAATGCTTCACGTTGCAGGGTGTCAACTTCCTCAGTTTTAAATGAAAGCTGAGCCTAGGCAGTCCCTGAGGCCTCCCCTAGGTCAAACATGCCACAATTCCAAAACACTGAGTTACAGCATTTTTCTTTGTAAGTAGCTCATGTCTCTTGGCATGGCAAGGAAGGAGGGTACTCTTTGTTTCTCACTGGACTCCAAGAGAAAAGAGATAAATGCAATGTCTAGACTCCAACCCCAAGTGCAGATAAGGTTTACAGTCTAACTTGTGACCTAAAAAGGCATGATGAGTGGTTCACTCTTCCATGCATCTCAGCAGTTAATGGCCATTTTAACTTACTCCATGGAGCAAACTTTGGAATCTCGCTACCATTCAACGGGACATAACCAGTGTCTCCCTGGCATTAATGAGCAGTCCCTGGATGGTGGGTGAATTTGGCAGTGAGTGGGGTCCATGGCAGGCTCTCTCCACCACTATGCACGTGGTGGTGTAGTCTCAGTGACTTACTAAAAGTGGCCCTGGGGCACCCCTTCCAGTGGGTGGTTGTCAGATCTGCAGGAAGAGGGGACAGAGCTCCTTAGATGACTCCAGTCAGGCCATCCCTGTGGTGTTTCACTGGACATTTTATTAAGTGCTTCTAAATTTGCAGACTAATGTTTACAAAGGAGAGACATTTTTATGAGAACTGGAAAATGATCTCAAGCAAGGTTTAAAGATATTTTATAATTTATGTAGAATAATCAGCTCCTGTTTTTCTTTCCTGTTTAGAATCTATTCAGAAAAGTTCAAAAGAAATTTCTTCACTTTCTTAAGAAAAGCAAAAGAGCAGCTAGTTAGGTAGGAAAGGGTTAGGTAGGAAAGGTCAGGATGCAGATGGTGGCTGTTGGCGTCTGTCTTCAGAGAGGGACAGCAGGGCCTCTGAGCCCCTGCAGTCAGAGTTGCTGGCATGCTGCTGTTACCCAGGCACCTACACTGTCGGAGCCTCCTGTACTTCGGCACTATGTCTTTAAGAGAACTAAGTGGCTTTTCCCATGAAGGCAGCTGTAAAATAGTGGAAAAGTCATGAACTTGGAGTAAAAGCCCTGAGTTTGAGTCCTAACTAAAGCTACATTCTCTCTATGTGACATTGTGAAAGTCACTTGGCCTCCGCTTCCTCAATTGTAAAATTTCAATGATAAATGGTGACTCTAGTGGTTTGGAAGGGTTAACTGCCATACATCTGTGAAAGCTGGAACATACAAGAGTGAATCAAATTATCACAGTTGAAACCTCGCATACTGTTAGCTGTCATGAGACTTACACCGCTGCCCATTTAATGTTCGCTCAATGCCTACAGGGCACCACCCTCGTGCCGGGTGCTGAGGGGATGAGGTGAACAGAAAAGATGCATTGCTTACCTTCCTGGCACTTGCAGCCTGGAAAGAAACATTAGATTTAGCCCAATGATGCTAAAAAGTTGAAACATTTTAAGTTGCTTTTAAGATAGTTTAAGATGTCCAGTGAATGGATTGGATGCCAAAGAAAAATCCACGTTTTGACATTTGTAAAGGAAGAATCTTGCAGAAGAGAGTAGCTGGAGTCCCCAACTGAAGTCAATTGTCATCATTTGATCACATCAACAGAACAAACCTGTTTTCTTTGTGCTGAATTTATTTGACGTCTGAAAGAGATGAAAAAAAATCATATTAAATTATTATTTGTTCTTTAAATTGTAAACATTAAAATGACATGATTTTAGAACTGCTTCAGGAAATTCCTATTAGATACACAGGGTTTCCCTAGAGGGTGTTGGTTGGAGATACTATTAAGGATGTACAGCATTTCTGGAAGTGGTAGGTTGCTTTATAATTGAGAGAGAAAAGATATTGTTTTCTGCTAAGCTACCTAATAACCTACTTTGTATTATTTTTTCAATGTATCACTAGTAAGCAAGGCTATTAACACGGCAATGTTTCCAGAAAATTCTCTGGTTTGAAAATCTGGAAACCAAATGGCCTTGACCTCAAACACATTCCGTATTGTAAGCTCTTGGGCTTGTTAGACTTTAAGGGTAAGTGAGAATGGTTTGATTTGAAAGAACACCTTGGACACATGTTAAACTACTTTTCTGAGAGCAGGTTTTGAGAGGAAAGAGTGAGAGAAGATGTGAGACCTGTCCCTTGTCACCGGCAGGTGAGTGATTCTGGAGGGGAAAGAAGGGAGAGAGCATAAACGCCATGCACCGTCATTTTCCCAGTTCCAACCCTAATCATATAGGCTGAATTATGAAAGGGCAGAGACTGAGCCTCATTTGTGAACCTCTTTCCTGGTCTTACAAAGCTCCTTTTGTTAATTTCTTCAAGATCCAAAGTTTGGCTCAGATTGCCCTGCCAGTTTAAGTTTATTTTTGGTTGCATAAAATTATGTCTAGGTTTTTTCATGAGAATTAGCAAAAAGAGTTTTAGTATTACCTTCTTTTCCAGGTTACAGAAGTAATTATGTTAATTGTAGAGAATATAAAAATAGACTAAAATTTGTAAATACAGAGTACAAATCAACTGTTTTTATACTATGGAGTGGTGATTATTGCTACCATTTTTAATGTCTTGTTACTGTAACTTTTGTAAAATGACTATTTAGATATCAATTCCTATCATATCTTAATAAATTTGAATAATTTGCTATACTTATTTGTTGTATTTATTTAACAGTCTCTTAGTAAATATTCTTCATCAACCTGATTTCAAATAGATGAACAGTATTTCATAATAGGGACTTTTCTTAATATCTTTAACCATTTCCCTACTGTTATTTCCAGTTCGTTGTGTTTGTAAGCAGTGCTTGTGATGATGTGTTCTTGATCTTGGACCGGAAATATGCTCCGTTAATCTTCATCCTCAAATCGCTTTCTAGACTCGTGGTACCAGACAACCTTTTGAAAGATACCTTTTTAGCCACCTCTCTGAGTGAAATTAAGCCTCGAATCAAAGACCACATTTGCTACACCCTCCAAAGAGTATCTGATCGGGATACTGGCTGTTTCGCTAATTGCATAGGGAAACCACTGGCCTTCCTTTCACTGGCCTGTGTGGCAGGAAACACTCTGCTTTAGGAGGTTGCCGAAGCGGAAGCAGCCCTTCCCTTGTATTGTGTCTGAGTGGTGATGCTGAGAAGTGAGACTTGCTTTGTGGCCTTGAGTTGGGGCTGCTGCCATTGGGAGCTGAGGTGCAGTTACTAATCCCTGATTCGGAGATTTGAGTCTAGGGCTGGCAATTAGCAAGCCTTTATCTCAGGGAAGAGATTTCTAATAACAACAATGGCATTATGAACAAGAACAAACCTTTGTGGAGTTCTCATGGTGAACCAGCCTTTTGCTAGGCACATTCACGCTATCTTATTTAACCACCGCCTCCTGCCACCCATGAAATAGTTAGCCTTCTTATCCCTATATGTAGATGAGATAACAGAACCAGAAAGGTTCGTGCAAAATGAGTTGCTGCTAAATCAATTGTTTATTGAGTAATTTCTGTCTTGGAATATTTTTTTGCAACATAAAAGTCCCTTATTAATACTCAAAAGCTACCATTCTTGCAGTTTTTGTCCATTATACCTATACATTTAGTAGAGAATATTTCCTATTTAATTTCAAACAGAGGTTAGAGAGGTGACATTTCATGTGCACTATCATAGTGATCCCTAGAGCCCTATATTTGTGACTTTATTACCTTCACAAGTTTATCTTCTCTATGCAAATGTACAGTGGGGCCTTTTAAAGAGCAATGTGCTCTGTGCCTACTCTTAAAGGAAGCGGGGGATGTGTTTGTGCAACTCTGATTGGAAAGATAAAATGGTTGTGGCCTATTTTTTGCCTTGTATTTATACTTTAAACTTATTGGGCAGTTTGCTGAGAAGTAATTGACTTCCTGTGTCCTTTCCCTCTCCCCTGACCCCCCCACCCTTCAGGTTGGAAATGAGTTTCCATGGCTTTTGGTCAGTGTGGCTGGTGGGTATTGCAATGCCAATAGATTGTGTCAAATTTGGTGCCTCCTACATTGAGTGGTCTGTCATTCACTTCTATTATATTTCCAAGCTTAAAGTCAAATATAAATACTTATTTTTCACTTTATTTTTTTTTTGTACAGCAGTTCATGTTCCTTCCTCTTTCTCTCCCTCCTTCCCTCTCTCCTCCCTTCTCCCCTCTACCTCCCTCATCTCTCTCTCTCATTTCTTCCTTGTCACTTAATCTGGTAGAACAGAGTTGGCAGCCAGCCTATCAAAGATCAGAGGGGACTCCTGCTTTCTGTTCCAGGAAAGGGCATGTTCCAGATGCTGTGAAGAACCCATAGAAGAGAAGAACCTTGGCGAGCTGTTCTGAGCGAGAGGTGCATACCAGCAGGAGCCCAGCGTCAAGACTGCCAGCTTCCTTTTTCCCCTTCCCACCCTGCTCCTCTCACAGAGCTCTGCCTGGCTGGTCAATTCCTTAAGGCCCATTTTAGAATTTCAAACTAAACTCTTGTGCATTTCCCTTCCCTGTAATGAGAAGAGGAATCGGGAAAATTCTGCCATCTTTTGTCTTGATTTTATCATCCCTTTTAAGACCATAGCTCATGAGATCAATAGGTTCTTTTTGTAGGACTCAGAATGGTCTGCATTTTTATCGGAGCCTAGGCACTGTAGCGAGGGGCCAGGACAGGAGATGCTCTTCAGATGGAGCTGGGAGAGATTCGTATTTGAGACACTACTCACCACCTCAGGTGCTGCCGCGCTGGAGGCAAGTGTCCTTTTCCTCCTCCTAAGGCCTTCTGGGAAGCATCCATGATGAGCAGGACATTGGAGGAGATGCACCCTCCTTGACAGGAGGAGATGCACCCTCTGTCTGTCAACATTCTTGTGCCGTCAGCTGAATAAGCTCTGTGTGCTCCATTAGAAAGTTCCATGCTGGCGTTTATGGGGATTTAACATGCCCCTAACACACAGTGTTCAGAAATGCCAGTCAGTGGTTTTATTTGCTAGAAGAATGGGTGTCCTCCCTGCCTCTTAACCTGAAACTCATTTCCACAAGCTTATCTCTTAAAACAAATTTCAAGAGTCTCTGTAGTCAAATTACTGTACTTACATTTTTTTCTCATTATTCTCAGAGTCCTTGGGTGGGAAGGCATCTTGGGGGGTTACGGAGGCTGTTGGTATTAATAATTCAGTACAGAGTCGTCAGTCTTTGGATTCTCATCTTTTGGAGAAGTGAAAGATTTCTTGAACTCAATTATTGAGCTCAATTTTGTCTTTTCTATTGAAAATGCTTGATTGTGCATTGCTTTCCCCTGTTTTAGCTCAATTCAGGTGGTTAGTCTTACTAGATAGGTACTCACTGTGTCCTGCTAAGCATTCCACTGTCACAACAAATTAAGGCGAATTAAGCACTGAGAGCTCACAGGGGTGACTATCATTATACAAGTCTAAATTGCCTAGAATATTTTGGAAAAATATAGTTGTTAAGGAACTACTTTTGGGGATTTGGGCTCAGTAGGTGTGAATGCAACTGCCTGGAAGTTTCTGACCTGTGGCCAGTTGTGAGGACCATCAACCAGTAAAATGTATGCACACTTGCACATATTAATACTAGGCAGACTAATGATTGCTGTAAATGACACATAAGCAGTTTACTAGGATTGTGGCTTCTATGGTAACTAAATAAATCTAAATGCTATTTGTGTGGCTACCAGGCTAATGCCCATGGGTAGTCCATTTCTTTATACTTCCTGGTTTCTTCCCCATCCTAGTCCCTGTGTCAGATGTTTTCCATGTCCTCCTCCAGACCATTTGCCACTTGTGTGGAGCAAGAGGCTGACGCGAATGCACAGCAGTGAGGGTCTCTTCCGCCCTGACTGTTTGGCCAACTATGGGAGGCAAAGGGAGGTGGGTGCTGATGGCCCCACCCTTGACAGCCCTGTGCTTCACTACCCTCCTTTGCAGCTTTTCCTAAACTGGTCAATACAGTCCCTTCATCACATTGTCTTCGGTCATCCAATCTGAGTGCACCCTCTGTGCTCTGCTAGGACATGACAACTGGTACATTTGATACAGAAAGCAATTGATAAATCGATGTGCTGCAGATCAAAGGATTAAAAAATTAGAATATAAGAAAACTAATCAATATGATTCAATCAGAGCATGTCAGGACCTTAAGGGGTTCTCCTGTAAATGTTCCTTGTCTCTGCAATGCAGAGGTGAAGTATTGGTGAGTGAAGTAATCCAATGAATAGAAAGTCACAGAGAATTTTCTGAATTCCTCATTTAAGGAAATATGTTGTGGTGCTTCATTTCATCTGGTTTACTAAATAAAGCAGCTTTTAGAAGGGTATAAAAACGGGAGCTCCTCATTATGCTCATTTACTTGGCATCTACTTTATCTATTTCAGGACCTTCTCTGCACTCAGTCCCTTGGGACACAGGGATGAATAGAAGGTAGTCTCTGCCTTCAGGGGCATACAATAGGGGAAAGGACTTGTGACCAAGAGTTCAAGTGTTGCAAGTGTACACAGAGGTCTGCATAAGGCGGGGGGCGGGGGGAGGCGGGGCACAGACGGGGAAGTTCCTCACTCAGCATCTGACTTCCTGAAGGAAACATTCACGTGGAATAATGGAAGAGACATGAGACACAGTATGTCTTAACATGAAGGCAAAGAAAGAAACAGAAATGAAGCCAAAGCAGAGGGGATGGCCAGCAAGTGTGGCTGTGCCTGAAGTTCTGTGTGTGTTGGAAGGTGGGTGGAGAGGCAGGCACCAGAGCGTAGTCTCTGTAGTGCACAACGAGCCCCTTAATTGCCACACCTCGATTGAAATGCCCTTGGAAAGAGATGAAAACTGTTTGCAGGCAGACGGAAGCTCCAGTGAAAACCTAAAACAGGGGTTCTGTGTGCTCTTGATGAAATGCTACAGACAGAATGAAGAAGGGAAGGAGAGCACAGAGTCACGGGGAGACGCTATTAATAAGAGGCACCTAAACAAAGTGGGAAATAATATGATCAGTGTTCATAGAAAACACCAGAGCTTAAAGCTGTGAAGAAAAGCACTTTAATTATCTACGCTCAGATAAGTATAGTTGGATTAAAATGAAGAAAGACCAAGTGCACTGCTTGGGAGAGAGCGATGCTTGCATTACATAGGATGCTGCCTGCGGAGAAGGTAGATCCGCCCTGAACTAGCATAACCCAAACTCTGACAGCATTCAGGGCTGAAAATGACACAGAAGGTGGTATCATAGTCTGTGTGGCTATAACGACATTTTGTAGACCGAGTAGCTTATAAGCAACAGGCATTTATTTTTCACAGTTCTGGTTGGGAAGTCCAAGGTCAAGACACCAGCAGATTTAGTGTGTGGTAAGAACCCATTCCCTGGTTCTTAGGTGGCCCCTTCCTGCTGTGTCCTCATATGGTAGGAACGGGGAGCCCTCTAGGGCCTCTTATAAGGGCACTAATCCCAGTCATGGGAGTTCCACTTGCATGACCTAATCACCTCCCAAAGCCCCTCCTAATGCCATCATGTTGGGGATTAGGATTCAACAGGTGAACTTTGGGGAGATACAAACATTCAAACTGTAGCAGGTGGATTTGGTCGATTTCCAGCCACTAGGATAGGATTTGCCACACATTTTTATCTAAAACACACAAGACTGACTTTATTACCTGAAAAGAAACCTTGGAGATTGAGGAGCAGTTTTGAATTAAAAATCCTGTTTCCCTTAAATATGACATTTTCAGTTTCTTCACGTCTTCCCATTAAAAAAAACTAAATTACTTATTTGCCTCATTTTTTTTTATTATAAGAAAGTTTGGCTGGAGAAGCAGGGATCCATTATCACAACATAGAGTGCTTTTCATGTCTCTCATTTCCTTGGAAAATTTGTAAATTTGTTTTTATTGTATGGGTATTACATAACAATACCAAATTTTCCACCTCTATATTTTTCCACTTACTTATCAGTCTCATTAGCCTGTTATAAAGACTATAAATTTTCATAGCACTAGAATTAGCAAGATAATGTTTTAAAAAGTCAGCTTCACATTAATTTAATTTTTATGACACCAATGATTTTAATTTTCCCATTGTTGACATATTATACATTTTTCCAAATCCATGTATATCATAAATATTATTTTTCTGTAATTCATGGCTATTCAATACTGTGGATATTTACTGATCACTAACTCTGTGTCAGAACATCATGCTTGATACTGATGGTAGGAGGATGCATTTAAAGTCTCTGTCCCGGGCAGTACACAGGCTTCAGATTAACACAAATACTATTAGAGTTTCTGTTATGGGAGGTACATGCTCCCTCCCACTCATAATTCTTACTCTCCTCCCACCCTCTCTCCTTTTTTTTCTTTCCTTCTTCATTACCAAAGTAGAAATTTTTTGTGTGCCAGTAAGCATTCAATCAAAGTAAGCTTTTTTAAAATTCAGTTTTCCTATATTTTCATAGTGCTATTTGCTGCTCTGTATTTAGCTTCCAGTTAATGTCTAGGAAATCACAGCAGTAACAGAGAAGGGAGTAGGGGACTCAGGAAGAAGGAAGGTTTGAGATTCATTTCATAGTTTATCAGGACAGCTGTATTGACTCTTAGTTTATTACCAATAAACATATTAAACAACAGACACTAAAACCTGTGTATTCTAAGAACTCCCTGAGTGTGGGCTGGATGTGGGGGGCTGGGAGAAAGAAGCTTAGTCAGCAGATGGGCTTGAGGCTTGATTTTGCCCCATACATTGGAAGGGGAAGAATGGGAAAGGGTGTTCCAGGAAATTGGACAGCACATCAAAAGGAAAGGAGGAATGAAAATTTTTGGAATGTTTTAGGAACAGCAAGCAGGTGATGGCTGTGAGTTTGTGGTGTGAAGAGGCCCGAAGCTGCTGAGATGGGTTGTCCAGATTTTGCTGTGGGGGAGATTCTGAATGGTGTGGGTGTGGGTGCGTCCTCCTCATTGGGGGGAAGCAGACAGATGTGGAGTGGAGAGCTGGGTGGATCCAGTGTGGGTCTTTGGACTGTTATCTCACAGCTACCCACATGACTTATGGCAGAATCTGAGACTCCTAATATTCATCTTTAAAATAAAATGACAATACCTTGTGGGGCTTTGTGAAGGTGAAAAAGTACATCCACGTGCTAATTCATTCTGTCATCCACTCATGTACTTAGAAGCTGTTTCTTGAGTGTCTGCTACATGGCAGCCACGTTCTAGGTGAAGGCGGGGTGAGGCTGATAAACTAAAGAGCCAAACAGTGCGAAGCATCTGACGTAAGGACAGCTAGCTGATAGGTGACACAATAGGGTTACTGCTAATAATTGTTGTTGCCATTCGTCTCCAGCAACCAGTTAAGGCAAAAGAGGGGCCTGACCACATTTGTGTTCATGAAAGATGACTCTGGGGCCAATGCTTCCTTCCATTCCATCTCAAACCTGACCTCTTGCAATTCGGAATGGAGAGGCTCAAAGTTGCTGGTGGCATGATGTCTGGTGCAGTTTCCAACATATCAAATTATCAGAATGGAATCGATGTTAGAGAAAATAGCAAACAAAAGCAGGATAAAAGTTGCTAAGGGTAAATAAAAGCAAACCACCTGGGGATCCAAACCCAAACCAACTCCATGCATTCTAGCGGGAGGGGAGAGTAATGAGTGTGCTTGGGAGGGGGCGGTTGGGGTTGGGTCTCCGTGGCTGATGGGTGGGAGCTGGACGGAACATACCACAAACTGGAGCTTTGAGTTCTGGCTGGACAGTCTACTCCTTATATGGTCACTTGACCTCTCTTGTCTTCTGTTTCTTCCTTCTCTGCAAGGAGCATGATGCCAATTCCTACATAGCAGGACTCTACTGAGAATCAGATGGAATAAGGGCTCTGTAACCTGAAGAGTGTGGGTGGGTCATTGTCCCTGGTATCTGGCTCATGCTCTATAAATTTGATTGATTCAACAAAGGATTATACAGAGAAAATTTAATTCTACCAGATATCAAATAACTAAGATCCCTTTCCTATCTATCCTTTCTCTTAATTGAATTGATTATTTAATTAAAATGGACTAAACAGAAGGGTTGTTTTGGTATCAAACACACATACAACTAACTAGTTGTCACATGAAGCTGTTCCCTGAGCACCAGTTGCACAGTCTGGGAGAGCCCAGAGCTCCCAGGATGGTTTCTGCAAATGCCCGAAGCTTCCCTGCTGAGGGTTTCCTACAAGCGTCCTGCTTTTGTTCTGCCTCACGTCAGATGGAAGGTAAAGCTCAGTGCCTTCAGACACATGCAGCAAACCTGTCATGATTGACTTTGAATTTCTCCTGGTCACAGGAAGAGCCCAGGCCATGTCCTGCAGGGCTGGCACCATCCCCAAACAGCTTCTCCTCTATGCTCAGGCTTTTCCCTTCTCTCCATTCCCTTCCACGTCTGAAGCCAAGGACAAGATCAGCCCCTCGAGCAGAGCATTTCTGCCCTTACCTGGACTCCTCGGGATCTCTCATTCTACTCCAAGAAGTTATCAAGGAAAACGTCCAGACAAATATAGTTCTTTTTCTAAGAGAATTTATGGCCCTGGCTACTAAATGAATAAAAATATTTCCATTTTGTAATAAAACAACAATGCAGCTTTTCAGAGTAGCTTGTCATGCAATACAGTTAAAACATGTAAGTCTAGCACTCTGGGAGACTGAGGCAGGAGGATTGAGCTCAGGAGTTCGAGACCAGCCTGAGCAAGAGTGAGACCCCATTTCTACTAAAATCAAAAGGAAATTATCTGGACAAATAAAATATGTAGAAAAAATTAGCTGGGCATGGTGGCGCATGCCTATAGTCCCAGCTACTCGGGAGACTGAGGCAGGAGGATCGCTTGAGCCCAGGAGTTGGAGGTTGCTGTGAGCTAGGCTGATGCCATGGCACTCTAGCCCGGGCAACAAACTGAGACTCTGTCTCAGAAAAATAAAAACAAAAAACAAAAAACATGTAAGTCATTTTGCTTATAGTCTTCATCTGTAAAGTCAACACATTCACATTTGCCCAAGAGAAGTCTGTCCCACACCAGCTACTGGCAAGGTATGAAAAGCAGGAAAGGGTGATGTGGGCTGGGCCAGTTCAGTGAGCTGCTGCCCAGCTCGAGTGAGCTCTGCAGAATAAAGGATGCAATGTCCACGAGGGCTACTTCCATGAAACACAGTGTCACCTCTGAGTCACAGGATGTGGCTGATGGTATCAGTCAAGTATGTTTGGCATTCCTACATCCTATGTGTTTAATATAGTTTGATAGATGCAAATTGTGGTCTTTTCCTTTCAAATGTCTCCCATTATTACAGTCTGGAAGGGGTTTTGGAGAGGGGCATTTTGGAACCTGTAGGTGTCTTTCTAAAGAAAACCAAGAAGTCTAGAGTTTGCTTTCCTTTAGTGTCCAGGTTCTAATTCTAGACAATCTGCAAAACAAAACAAAACAAAAAACCAAAAAAACAAAAACAAAACCCATGTTCCAGATGATAGCTGAGAAAACAAACACTTTAATTCTTTTTCTGAGAAAAAAAAAGAATTATTTGCTTTTGAGGATTCATATGTTCCAAGGAAAGGCTAACCATGTTTTTAAAAAATACAAAACACCTTCAAAATGGTGTATTATGTTCAAGTAGAAGATAATCAGGATTTGTAATATGCATTTCCCTTCCCCTGCCCACCTAATTAAGTTATTCATAGGAAATCTTAATAAGATTTACTATGTCTTTTCTTACTGACAAAGTGGCTGGATGTGATTTACCCCACATCATCTTAAGTTTAGTTTAGAAAGGTTCCTATCCATTCTTAACTGAAGGAAAAAGGAAAAGCTGGCGGTTGAGAAGGGTGTGTTCGATTTAAAATGGCCAACGGGAAACTTTTTGCTCTTAGTTCATGGCGCTTCCTTGCTTCCTCTGCACAGAACAATTTATTTCCAGTCCCCCGAGATAGACATTTAAGCCTTGTTCACAGATCATGCCAGGTGAGTGCTGTCTGAGCAGGGAACCTGGACCCTCTGCCTGAGAAGTGGCTCCAGGACAGCTTAGGAGTCAGTGAAATGGCAACACATCCATGTGTTAGTTAAGCACTTCTGATTGAACTAGGCTCTAATAACATTAAAGAAAAATGATATATGGCATAATTCCTTTTTTAAGTTGCTTTGAGGCTTGGGATGTTAATGGATTTACTTAACGCAGCTTTACTGGGACTAAAATTTTGATTTTCTCTTCCGGGGGCTGCCAATTAGGACTGATGCTATGAGGCTCAGTGTTTGCTAAAGATGGACACTGTAAAGTATATTTTCCTCTTTATTTTCATAATATGTATGGTTAGTAATTGTCTTTTTGCTCCCTGAAAACTGACCAAACACCGCAGAGTCCTGTGTGGTTACGTAGAATTTGCTTTGACTCCATTTGTAAGCAAAGTATGGTTAAGGCTTTGAGTTTAGCTTCACACACCCTTTAATTCCAAAAGAAGCTCCCTGGAGCTTAACTTCTAGTCACAGAAAGAGGTTCATGACTCAGGAAGTTCTCTGTTTCTTGACTCTTTTTGGGTGCCTAAGTGGGAATTATTATCCAAATATTTTATTTTTCCAACACTTTTATCTAATTGCCTTTTTAAATTGTTGTTGTGGCCATGACGTTATGTTAGCCAGATTGAATATTGCAGAATAACCTATTTTGTGAAAGCTATTGGACATTGACACCATTGTTTGTTCAGGTGTGACAGTTTTTCTTTGACTCCTCTTTTATTGAGGGCAGAGGAAGTTCTCTATTCCTTTACTCATTCTGCCCTGTCATCTTTATTTTCCACAAGGTACTGCATGAGGCTCTCTGAAGACACAATGAGAAAGCCCTACTTTTAAGGGGCTCACAGTCTAATCAAGAAAACAGAATGTGTACATGTTGAAGGCCATATGTAAGCATGTCCTAAGAGTGATAAAACCAAAATGCTATGGTATTCAGGGATGGAAGAGATGACTCTTCCTTATGGTTACTTTTATTTATTTATTTATTTAGACAGAGTCTCACTCTGTTGCCCAGGCAAGAGTGCTGTGGTGTCAGCCTAGCTCACAGCAAACCCCCAACTTCTGGGCTCAAGCGATCCTCCTGCCTCAGCCTCTCGAGTATCTAGGACTACAGGCATGTGTCACCATGCCTGGCTAATTTTTTATATATATTTTTAGTTGTCCGGCTAATTTCTTTCTATTTTTAGTAGAGACGGGGTCTTGCTCTTGCTCAGGCAGGTCTTGAACTCCTGAGCTCAAACGATCCACTCACCTCTGCTTCCCAGAGTGCTAGGATTACAGGTGTGAGCCACCGTGCCTGGCTGGTTTACTTTTAGTTTTTATATACAAAATATACACATAGACATCACGAGAAACTTTAACGCGATACAGATAAAAAGCCACAGTTTTTCCTCTTTTAATCCCTCAAACCACTGTTAATCGTAGTTGACTGGGATCTATTCCAGTTGCACCTTGACAGTGGACAACTTACATGTCCCTCTGAGCCTTAGTTTGTTCTAAATGGGGGATACTGATAGTATCTACCTCATAGACCTATGATTCTATATACAGTTTTACAACCTATTTTTTAACTTTTTCATTCACATATGCAACAATCATTCTTTGTGATCCTTCCACAGAATTCCACTGTATGGAATTCTTAAGGAATTATTCCCTTATTTTTAGAAATAAATGCTTTTTTTAGTTCAGAAAATATTACTTTTTTATTGAAGTTATGAGGGCATTCTTAGGGAGGAGACAAACATTTGAGCTAGTTTAAAGGATGCTTATGAATTTATGATTCACTCTTGGGCAGAGGGCATTCCAGGTTGGCAAGGAAAGAAGCAGAAATTTATTTATTCTTTCAGTAAGTATTTATTGAATGCTTATAATGTTCAGGAACAGAATAGAAATGGAAAGAGAGTAATGAAGAGGAAACAGCCCCCATCCAAAGTGGCCTAGGGCCTGGATATACAAGTTTGAGGAATGGCTAACAGGTGATTTGGCTGGGATTGAAGGTCCATTTAAGGAAGTTCATTGTTTGAACAATGAGAGGCCAAGAGTGGCCAGTTCTGTTGTAACCTCCCTGTCTCTCAGTAAAACTTTGCCAAGTGACTGAGCAAAGATATTTGTGGAGGCAACCCAACAGCTACAGAATTTGGATATAAACCCTGCAGCTTAGTCTCATAGTGGCCTCCACAGTCATACCTACTTTGGGGAGGTGGACGCCAACACCAAAGCAGCCTCACTTTGGGGGCACACAGGGAAAGTTCTGAAGTATTATGGATCATTGATTAAATACAGGGCATGGAATAACAATGGGCCGAGAAAAGTGAAACAACATCTATGCCTGGAAATTTAGGAGATCTAAGATTTCCTTACCTAGTGATCAAAGAATCAAATGATCTCAAGTCATCCCTGACCAGAGGAAACACTTATAGTGAGCTAAAACATGTTACTGAATTATATACTCTAATAAACAAAGCATCCCACCAGCAATTTTTTTAACTACCTTAACTTTCTAACATAGGAGGGTGTGTTGTACATTGGAAAGAAGGGTACTGGAGAGAGCAGAAGGCTGAGGCAGCCTGGAGAGTGGGATGTGTCTCTTCAGATTGTTCACAACAAGGACTCTTCACCCCTCCACTGTCAGTAACACAGGCTGTGTGTGATTTGACTAAGTGTAAGGTCAAAGACGCTGAGGAGGTAGAGAGTGATCAAAGAGTCCTGGCAGAAGAGGCTAATTTTGAGGCATTAGTTCAAATTCATTGCTACTTGGACGTTGTTCCGGGAGCAAGGCTTTCGCACTGTGGTCAGAGGCCACATGTGTCTCATTAGTATGATAGAAGCATAAACCCCAGACATAGTCAAAGGCTGAATTCATGCTATAAAAGGTGTGTCTACTTCTCCAGCAATAGGAATATTTCAAAGCAGTAGCCATAGTTCCATATATGTCAGGGAAGAGGGTGTTCTCAGGAAGAAGCAGTCAGAAGGTCAAAGTAAATTTATCAAAATGAAAACAGTAATTTTTAATCAATTTACAGATGTATTAGTTGTTAAACATGATACAATGTCGGGCAGCAGTGTGTCCTGAAGATGGAAGAAATATGACTTCATTATGTTAGTTGAATTGATTTCTTTTCATACTAATGTACACCTCAGTCCAAGGACGGTGGTGCCAAGAATAATACAGAATATTCTAAAGTCTACAGTAAAAGCCTACCAAAAAAAATCTATTTTTACTAAAGTTCTTGAAAGAAGGAAACTGTGGCAGGCAGTAAATTAATCCTGTTATAAAAAGCCACTGCTGCTTACATAAAGCCCATATAAGCGTGTGTGTGTGTGTACGTGTGTGTACGTGTGTGTGTGTGTTTTCTGGCCCTGCCTGTCACCCCTTTTCCATCACTGTCTCAAATTGCTTAGGGATGAGCATGTGGCATTTGAATGTCAGTGGACTGAATAGGATTGAAACTTATTTCTCTTGTTTTTGAAAATGAAAATGACATTTGTTCTTCACTTTTTAACACATTCCAGTAAGCCAGTCCCAATTTATTTTAGCTTGAACCTGTGAACTTGCTAATATTTAACTGTTTTTGACATATAAAACTATCAAGGTCAGTGAGTGATTCAATCTAATAGTTTAGAGATACTGATACTAATGAAAACAGAGGTGTAATATTTCAAACTTGATATCTCTGTGAGTCTATAAACTTCTTACACAGACTATAACATTAACAAATTCACTGAAGCAGAAGCCCAGCAAGGGTCTTTGCTTTGTTATAAGATCCTAAGCACTTCTCCTAGGTTTTTTAGAGAACTGATAATGGAAAAATCAAGTGATAGTGAATTTGTAGCATAATAGAATTTATATAAATTCTATTAAGAAGAGAAGTTAACCTTTGGTAGAACTACAGAAGAGTAGAGGTAATTAAAAATAAGATAAAGTTAATAAAAACAGAGTTAATTAAAAAAATAAAAATATGGGAAAACTGTAATTTAAAAATTGATATAAAAATAATCATAATATATAGATTCAAGAACAGTGGATTTAAATGCAGGACTCTTTATACTCATAATGAAATAGATCTAATCTGTAACATAATTTTTCCAATAGTTTAAGAAATCATATATGAGCATAAAGCTTTATATCCTCATTTGAAATCATGAGAGACAATCTATGGCATTATTCTCCCAGATCAGAGATAATTATGCAGCATGAACATGGCTGAGCTTGGGCATTATGATTTTTGTTTTATCAATAAATACTGCAACTTTATATGGGAACACTTGTAAAATGGTGAATAACATATTAAAAGAAATTTTAAAGGAGGATAAAGTTAGCACTGTTATTCTTTCTTTAAAATTATGCAAACTGTGAACAATCAGGATGAATTTAGAAAACTCAGTGAAATTTTTAATACTGTTAATAATATTTGATATGAGATATATACTGTTTAATATTGTTAATAATATTTGATATGAGATATATACTGTTTAAGAGTGTTATTAATATTTGATCTGATATACGTGTACATATGTTAAAATAGAAAACAGAATACTACCTTTTTATACTAATTATTTCAAAAAGGCAATAAATTTTTAAACTCATTGCTAAAAAAATCAAATTAAGATCTTAGTGATCATCTGTTCCAACTCGTATTTTACAGGTAGAATCTCAAGTTGCTTGGAATAAGTAGAAAATTCAGAACAAAGTCCTTTTTCCTTTACAAATAAGATACTTTTCACCAGATATTCCCTTAGATTGGCTTAGAAATTTTAGTAAATTGAACAGTGGTTATGATTTTCTAATGCAGTTTGATTCTACCTCTCTCCATATATATAATCTATTACCCTGTGACAGCCTTGTTTTACTTGAGGCTTTATCCTAAAATTATATTCATTTATTTTCTTTAATGAAATTAATATACAATATAATGGTTCTATTTCTTGAAGTGTGAGAAATAAATGACTGATCAATTCAATGTACTGACATACTCATTTCAACAATGTTAGCTTTCATATGTCCCTGGTTAAAAATGTAGTTTTAAAACATAGGGACAATCTCTAAATGTGAGAGTATATTTTCTTATTTATAATACCTTTTATAATACTTTCTTGTAATACCTCTATTAGCCTTTTGTGTCATAAATATTTGAACATTATTTTGATATACATGAAGAATCTAATGCAGATGCTACATGTAAGAACATGTACCTAAGCATACGCCTTGCCTTTCTAAACAGTAGTAGGAAGAGACTACCTGGCATCATCTTTCTTGAAAAAAACAATTTTTGTAACTTTCTGAAGAAAGCACTCAGGACAAGACCTCCTGCGGGTGTAGAGTCAGAGTTGGAGGGAAAGGAAGACAGCACTCTTGTCCCAACTGTGTGCTGTTCTAAAGCATCACTATTTGAGACATTTACAATTTTAACCGGATGTAAAACACAGGGTATATACTGGGGGAAGGAATTCTACACAAATAGACAATGAATCAGGGGATGTAACAGCCTTCTTCCTGTCTCCCATTTCTTTGATAGTTTTGCTTCCTTAGGAAAAATCTACAATTGTTTAATTTTTTTCCTGCTCCATTGTAAATACTTTGCAGCTGTTCTTTTTTTTTTCTATTTATAAAATAACCAGAATTTTGAGAGAATATACTTTTAAAAGGTATTGATTGCTTCCGAGTACAGAAGGAAAAATATTAAAAATCTAAACAAACAAAAAGTTTCTAGAATCACTGAATTTAATGAACTTTTTTGTCACTTGGTACTGAAGTTGCTTATTTAGAATAATGTGTATCTATCTACTGCTCCGGCAAGTGTTAACATAAAAAAACTCCTTTAGGCAATGAAGAGCATTCAGAATGCACTTAGTTGAAATGGAGGTTCTAAACATTTAAGGTACGTTTCCCAGGCCATTAATATGAGACATTGTTTGGTCTTGCTAAGGGATGAAGGAACTGTGAAGGCTCATCTTGCTAAAAATTCAGTTCTGAGACCTTTAATAGCATAATCTAAAATTGTTACCTTGAGCTAATACAAAATGGTAAATTAAAGTGTGCATAAGCCTCTCTGTGATTTTACTGTAGGAAAAAATTATTATACATGCATTGCAACATAAGTATTTTTACAGATGTTATATGGATATCTTAACCATTTTATATTTGATATTTTCCCCCATTTATATTGATAAACTTCAAGTTGTCAAAGTCAAATCTATCATTTTTCCTACTTGTAGAGTTTTTTCAAAATTGTACACCAACTTTCATCTTTTGAAAATGAAATCCATTAATGAGGCTAGTCCAAGTGTTTATGATTCAAATGGCGGTATTAATATTTATGAAGCACTTCACTTGGTAACTTGTTATCTCACTTTTTTTAAGTGTGAGCTCTTAAGTCCTGACAAGATCTTTTGTTTGGGAAATTACTGGCAACTGTTGTCATTCTTCTGGGGGAATTTATGTATAATTTCGAATGGTTAAAGCCAAGTAGGAGGTGGAAACTACAGAGCCTTCTTAGCTAAAGCAAATAATCTTTTTCCTTTGAACACATTGATCTGTCAACAGTAAATTCTTGAGGTAGGGGATGGAAGGAAGCTGTCTTGATGGTCCCCTGTGGGGTGGGGGGTGTCAGGGACTGTTGGGCAGCCAGAATATGACAGCCCATTGTGAAAAGTAATGAAAGTGCTGTAAGTGTCTCCAGGTCCCCAGCAAAGGCAACATCGCACTTGATAAAGGAGCAGTCACTATTTGCCTTCTAAGGCTTTTCTAGCTTGAATGTGCCGTATTGCCAAGTTCAAAGGCATATTTTCCCCTAGATGGAGGCAACTCACTTAGATATGACATTTAAAGCCCTCACAAGTTCGAATAACTCCTGGGTAGCATCTTCACACATATAAAGTAGAGCAGAGAATCCAGCAATCTGTCTACTGTCATCAGTCAAATGGGATTATTTCAGACAAAAAGTAAACGAAGTCAGATTTTTGGAGATGGCTTATTTTGTACTTAACTTTTTTTAGTTTGGATATTAGTTATCTATTATTTCATACAAATTAGGCAAATATTTAGCAGTTTAAAACAACAAACACTGTCTCAAACAGGTCAGGACTGCTGGTGCGGCTTAGCTGGGTCCTCTGGCTCAGAGTCTTGTGCAGGCCACAATCCGGGTGTACCCAGGTTAGGGCACAGTCGTAGGAAGACCCGCTTCCAAGCTAACTCATTTGGCTATTGACTGCCAAGGGCTGGCTATTGGCTGGAAGTCTCAGTTCCTTGCCACGTGGGCCTCTCCACTCGACAACTCACAACATGGCAGCTGGCTCTCTCAGAGAGAGCAAGGGAGAGGGGGACAAGCCTCAGTCCTTTCATAACTCAACCTTGGAAGTGGTACTTCAATAATTTTACTGTATTCTGTTCATTAGAAGCAAGTCAGTAGGTCCAGCTCGCACTAAAGAGGAGGGGATCACACACATGGGTAGAATAACAAGAGGTAGGGATTGCTGGGGGCTGTTTTAGAGGCTGCCCATCACCCTGGGCCAACCTTGTCCTCTTTGTAAGCTCTCTGGATTTTGCTACAAATAATGGTAACTAAGGTCACAATGTGGGAAACCAAGAGCAGTTACTCTTCTCCCACTCTCAAGGCTAATCATAGGAAATCAGTAGACATATTTCCATCATGAATAGGATTAATAGAAAGCCTTACTTAACGAGGTTATAAAACATAGAAACAACAACATACATACAGAGCATTTGCCATCATGCTCAAGGAGGACCCTGTGCTAAGTGCACAGGGTTCAGAAAGGGGGCCTACAGCAGGGGGCCTGGACTTGCTGAGCCCTGGACAGTCAATCGGGAAGAAATACAGAGTAAGGACATCAGTGCAGAACACAGGATGGGCACTGGTGGAAATGGAGCTGCAAGCACAGCAGAGGCCAACCTCAAACCCAGGTAAGAACCAAAGTCCTCGGATCCCTTGCAAGACCTTGCACAATCTGACCTGCTCGGGGACTCTGCTTGTACACCTGGCTCTCCATGGGGCTGTCTTTGGCAGGTCAGGCCACCCGGGCTTGCTTCCACTTTGCCTGGCAGTCTCTCCCACAGGGCACCACAGGGATGGCTCACCTCCCTCGCCTCTGCCCTTGAATCTCACCCTCCTGGGGCCACTCATTACTCCTGCTGAAGGTTGCAGTTGCCTCCACCCCTGCACCATTGGTTCCCCTGCTCCCTTGGACTTGCTGTTGACTTAGCACTTCCCTTCCAATGTACCGACCACATACTTTGCCTTGCATTATGCTGATTGCTCATCCCTGTCTCCCCACCAAAATGTCAGCCTCCCAAGGCAAGGAGGGACCTTTGTCATTTCTACTGTGCTCAAGAGCTGAGAACAGTGCCCAGCACGCAGGATGTGTTCAAATGAATATTAGCTGATGGAATGAATAGCCAAACGTCTCTGGACTGTTTTATAAGAAACTTCAACTCTGGATGAGAATTAAGGGGTAGAAGAGAAAACACAAAAAGACAATTCAGTTGTGCATTCTTGTTCTTGTATATTGCCTCATTTAGGCATTTGCCTGTCACTCTCATCTATGGTGCAGACGCTTCTTTCTGCTTTGCATCTTTAAGAAAGGAGGTTGCGATGTGGGTGGTGGTATAAAAAGCTACAAATACATGTGTGTGGCTCTTTTGGGATGAAAAAGGACTTCTTCTCAACTCTTTCCCACCACACCACTCCTCACGTTGCCCCACTTCACTTTTTTCCTTGCTGACTTCCAGAGTAAGCCACCAGAAGCAGGTCCTTGGTTGGTGTGCACCATGCCCCTGTTGTCAAACTGTGGCTCAGGTGAGCACTTCTTGATCTGGTTTGGGGACTCTGTCACTTGAACCCTGGCATGCCCCCCACCCTCCACTGTGCCCCAGTCCCATGTGCTCAGCACCTCTGTGACCAGGAGCACCAAGGCCATGCCCACTCTCCCAGCTTCCTCTGCTCAGCCCTTTTCCTCTTTTTTTTGACTCTTGGGGCTCCCCTTCTTGTTTCCTGGCTCTGACAGCATGTTTATTGTCCTTCTATACTTTGACTTCCTGCCTTCTTTGTGGGCTGAAACCTTTCTGCAGAGGCTGCAAGGACATCCTTACTGACAATCGTGACCAATTAGTCTCCCTGTTCCAGTGAACTTCTTTTTTGCAAACCTTTCCTTTTGTGAAGCCGGACTTTCCTGGATTTCCTCATATCTTTCTCAAAGTTTTCTGCTGCTTTTTTCTTTTATACCTGCCAGTTTTCCTGCACCCCTCACCCCACAGACAGGCAATACCTAAGGCAAGCACCTTCATCCTTTGTGCTTCTCTTTATTGCTCTTGCCTTCAGAGAGTTCATCCTTTCTTATTGTTTCAACTAACTTCTCTGTTCTGGGCTGGCATTTATTTCTGCTGATAGCCACTAAGCAGCAATGTTGTCCATGTGGTGTGTTGACCATTTCCGTAAGATTTTATTCCATGAATCTGTCGAAAGGTAAATGTACCACCTTTCTTCATAAACTTTGCATTTTTATAGCAATAATTCTCATTCTTACCTGGATCACAAGCCTTGTAGTTACTTTTCTATACATAATTGCTCTTTATACCTCCCCATATTTATATAACAAAATGCTTTGGTGCTCTACCTGCTGATGTTTCAAGTTAGCAGCATCACCACCCCACCCCAAGTCTGCATTTATACCCCAGTTACTGCAACTGTTCAGTTTTGCTTCCTACCAACCCCACTCAGATACAATCACCCGGTTAATCCTTTTGAAATGTTTTCTCCTGATCAAAAGTTGTCAAGAGGCACATGACTGTTTAACATATCAACTCCCTATTCCCTGCCCTCCTTATTCTCCCCAACCACTTTTCTTTGAACATTACTCCTTCTGTGATATCTGTTAAACTGGTTTCCTCATCCCACAAACTTATACTTACTCCTTCCCATCTGTTGTCATTCTGTATTAATCTAATAAGATTCTTTATTGAACTGCTATAGCATGCTTATCTTCTTTCCACATAACATGCTGAACACCATGTTCTCCCTACTGAATATTAAGGATAATTATAACTGCTCATATTTTTGAGGCTTCCTATAGATAAGGCCAGGGACCAAGTATTTTAAGTGTATTATTACACGTATTCCTCATAATGAGTCTATGAGTTAGAGACAATATGCCCATTTTACAGATGAGGAAGTGGGAACTTGCAGAGGCAGGGTGCACATCTGAGGTTCTGGCTACTTGAGGGTACATTACATGGGAGGGAGCATAGCTTTGGGAACTGGGCCAACCTAAATTCAAATTATAACTTGGTCAAATCCTGGCAGGGAGAATTCAGATGAGATTGAATCTCTCTGAGCCTGAGTGTCCTTATTACAAAGCGAAGATTACATGAGGCTATTTGTACAAAGCCCCAGTAGATAGCACTTAAAAAATATTTAAAAACAGCCCTTCCAGACTGTTTCAAGCCCCTACCAATCCCACTGTCCTCTGTATTTCAGGAGGGATTTTATTATGCCCAGTTTAATGTGGAGCTTAATTATAGCCCCTGTCTTCATTCAGGTATATCCCTTCTGGATTCCTGGTTCGACTTCAATTTAATTTAATTTAATTTTTTATTGACAAAAGTACATGTTTATTGTGTAAAACGTGATGTTTCAAAATATGTATAACATGGTGGAATAGCTCAGTTAAGCTAATTCACACGTGCATTACCTCACACACTTACTTTTTGTGTGGTGAGAACACATTTAACACCTACTCTACTCTTTCCCCGCGGTTCTCTCCGCGAAGGCTGTGGCCGCCGGACTCTCCACAGAAGGCGGCCGGGATGCGCGGGAGCAGGTCCCGGCCGCTCCGCGCAGGCGCATCTGCCGGAGGCGGCACGCAGCGCCCCTTGCCCGCGGCTCA
>VBSM01003157.1:1453044-1465991 GCA_008086735.1 Cheirogaleus medius
CCCAGCACCATTTATTGAAAAGGGATTCTTTTCCCCAGTGTATATTTTTGTCTGTTTTGTCAAAGATTAGATGGCTATATGAGGATGATTTTGTATCAGGGTTCTCAGCAATATGGAGATACCTTAAAGTGATAAAAGTAGATCTACCATTTGATCCAGCAATTCCACTACTGGGTATCTACCCAAAAGATCAAATGATACTCTACAACAAAGACACCTGCACTCAAATGTTTATAGCAGCACAATTCACAATTGCAATGTTGTGGAAACAACCCAAGTGCCCATCAGTACATGAGTGGATTGACAAAATGTGGTATAGGTATACCATGGAGTGCTATTTAGCTTTAAGAAATAATGGTGATATTGCACCTCTTGTATATTCCTGGATCCAGCTGGAACCCATTCTACTAAGTGAAGTATCTCAAGAATGGAAAAACAAGCACCACATGTACTCACCAGCAAATTAGTATTAACGGATCAACACCTAAGTGGACACATAGGAATAACATTTGTCGTGTGTCGGGCAGGTGGGAGGGGGCGGAGGGGATGGGTATATACAAACATAATGAGTGAGATGTGCAATGTTTGGGGGATAGTCATGCTCGAGGCTCTGCCTCGAGGTGGGAGGTGGGGCATGTGCAATACACATAACCGTAATATTTGTACCCCCATAACATGCTGAAATAAAAAAAAATTGAACAAACAAACAAAACAAAACAATAAAATAAAAAAATAAATAAAAGCAGCTGTCTTCAAATATATAAAAAAAGTACATTTAATATTATTATGTTTCATATTTGGAAAACAAGAAGGAAAGCCTGTTATTTTTTAAATACAAACTATAGAAAGTGGAATATAGCAAAATGAACAGTAGCTAGTGATTCTAAACCAATAAAGTGGGGCCTAACAGAAAACCAAAACAAAATAAAACAAAAAAACTATTGTCTTAGTGTTTCCCAACAACACAATACATTGTTATCAACTATAGTCACCATGTTGTGCAATTGATCTTTTGAATTTACTCCTTGTATCTAACTGAAACTTTGTATCCCTTGACCAACATTTCCCCAACCCCCTTATCACTGCCACCAAACCCCTGGTAACCACCATCCTATTCTCTACTTCTATGAGTTCTATTTTTTTAAGATTCCACATATAAGTAAGATGAAGTGGTATTTATCTTTCTGTGCCTTGCTTGTTTCACTTAACATAATGTCATCCAGGTTCATCCATGTTGTTGCAAATGACAGAATTTATTTTTTAAGGTTGAATCATACTCCATTGTGTATAGATACCACATTTTCTTTTATCCTTTCATCCATTGAGGGACATGAAGTTTGATTCCATATCTTGGCTATTATGAATAATGCTGCAATATACATGAGAGTGTAGATATCTCTTCCACATACTTATTTCATTTCCTTTAGATATTTACTCAATAGCGAGATTTAGATACCATATAGTAGTTCTATTTTTAATTTTTTGAGGTAACTTCATATTGTTTTCCATAATGATGGTTTTACTAATTTATATTCACACCAATAGTGTGCAAGGTTTCCCATTTTGCCACATCTTCAAAACACTTGTTATCTTTTGTTTTTTAAATATATTTTGTCTTTAATATTTTTTGCCATTTTAATATGTGTGAGGTGAAATTGTGGTTTTAATTTGCATTTCTCTCATGATTAGTGATTTTGAGCATTTTTCTTATATTGGCTGGCCATTTGTATATCTTCTTTTGAGAAACATCTTTTCAAGTACTTTGCCCATTTTTAAATAGAGTTATTTGTTTTCTTGCTATTGAGTTGTTTGAATTTCTTATATCTTTTAGATATTAACCCCTTATCAGCTTTGCAAATATTTTATACCATTCCTTAGTTTGTCTCTTCACTCTGTTATTGTTTTCCTAGGTATGAAGAAGCTTTTTAGTTTGATATAATCCTATGTGTCGACTTTTGCTTTTGTTGACTGTGCTTTTAGGCTCATATCCAAAAAGTCATTGCCCAGACCAATGCCATAAAGCTTTACTCCTATGTTTTCTTCTAGTAGTTTTATACTTTCATGTTTTATATTTACATCTTCAATCCATGTTGAGCTGATTTTGTATGTGGTGTGAGACAAAGGCCACTTTCATTCTTCTGCATGTGACTATCCAGTTTTATCCACATCATATATTGAAAAGACCATCCTTTCCCTATTGTGCATTCTTGCTGCATTTGTCTAAAATCAACTGACTATAAATATGTGGATTTATTTCTGGAATCTCTATTCTGTTTCAATGATTGATGTGTCTTTTTTTAATGTCAGCACTGTTTTGGTTACTACAGCTTTGTAATATATTTTGAAGTCAGGTAATGTGATGTCTTCAGCTTTGTTCTTTTGCTCAAGATTGCTTTGGGTATTTGGGCTTTTTAGTGGTTCCGTACACAGTTTAGACTTTTTTTAATTTCTGTGAAAAAAATGTCATTGGAGTTTTGATAGGGATTGCATTGAATCTGTAGATCACTTTGGTAGTATGGATATTTTAACAATATTAATTCTTCCAATCCGTGAACCTGGAATATCTTTCCATTTCCAGTCATGTGCTACATAACAATATTTTGGTCAATGACAGACTACGTATACAACAGTGATTCCATAAGATTATATTATAATAAATATCATGTTTGTTTTTACTGTACCTTTTCATGTTTAGATACACAAATATTTAACCACTGTGTCACAATTGCCTACAGTATTTAGTACAGTAACATGCTGTACTGGTTTGTAGCCTAGGAATAATAGACTATTCCAATGGCCTAGGTTTGTAGTAGGCAATATCATCTGTATTTATGTAAATACACCTATATTTTATGTAAATACATTCTATGATGTTCACACAAGGATGAAATTGTCTAACAATGCATTTCTCAGTTTGTATCATCATTGTTAGGAGACATGTGACTGTATTTGTGTCTTCTTCAATTTCTTTTATCAAAGTTTTATAGTATTCAGTCATTGGTCTTTCATAACCGTGGTTAAATTTATTCCTAAGTACTTTTTTGTAACTATTGAGAATGGACTTGTTTTCTTTTTCAGATAGTTCACTGCTACTGCCTTGAAAATGCTGCTGTTTTTTGTATGTTAATTGTTTCTTGAAAGTTTACTGAATTTGTTTATTAGTTCTAACAATTTTTTGGTAGAGTTGTTAGAGTTTTCTTTTTTTCTTTGTTTTATTTTCTTTTTCTTTGTCTTTCTTCCCTTTTTTGTTGTTTAGAGATAGGGTCTTGCTCTGTAATCCAGGCTAGAGTGCAGTGGTGTGATCATAACTCACTGGACCCTTGAACTCCTGGGCTGAAGTGATCTTCCTACCTTAGCCTCCCAAGTAGGTGGGACTACAGGCATGCACCACCATGGAGACAGGGTCCCGCCTGCTATATTGCCCAGACTGGTCTCAAACTCCTGGCTTCCAGCAATCCTCCCTTCTGAGCCTCCCAAGTAGCTGGGATTACAGGCACAAGCCACTGTACCTGGCTCTGGTTTTCTTTGTATAAGATCATGTCATCTGCAAACAGAGACAATTTTACTTTTTCCTTTTGGATGCCTTTTATTTTGTTTATTTGCTGAATTGCTCTGGCTAAGACTTCCACTACTGTGTTGAATAGAAGTGGCAAGAGTGGACATCTTGTCTTGTTTCTGATCTTAAAGGAAAAGCTTTTAATTTTCACTGTTGAGTATGATATAGTTGTGGGTTTATCATATATGGCCTTTATTGTGTTGAGGTACATTTCTTCTATTTGTAATTTGTCGAGAGTTTTTATCATGAAAAGATGCTGGATTTTGTGAAATAGTTTTTCTGCATCTGTTGAGATGATCATATGATTTTTGTCCTTCATTCTGTTAATGTCCTGTATCACACTGATTTATGTATTTTGAAACATTATTGCATCCTTGGGATAAAGCACACTTGATCATGGTAAATGATTCTTTAAATGTTTTGTTGAATTGGATTTTCTACTGTTTTGTTGAGGATTTTTGCATCTATGTTCAACAGGGATATTGGCCTGTGATTTTCTTTTCTTGTGTTACTTTTGTCTGGTTTGGTATTAGGGCAATGCTGACCTCATAGAATGAGTTTGAAAGAATTCCCTTTTCTTCAGTTTTTTGAAAGAATTTGGCAAGGATTGATATTAGTTATCTTTAAATGTTTGGTAGAATTCATCAGGTCCTGAAATTTTCTTTAATGGGAGAATTTTATCACTGATTCAATCTTCCTACTTGTTACTGGTCTATTCAGATTTTCTATTTTTTCATAATTCTATCTTAGTAAGTTGTATGTGTCTAGGAATCTATTTCTTCTAGGTTATTCAATTTGTTGGTGTATAATTGCAGTAGTCTCTTCTGTTTTATTGGTGGTATTTATATCAGTGATAATGTCTCCCCTTTCATTTATGATTTTATTTTTTGAGTTTTCTCTCCTTTTCTCTTAGTCTAGTTAAAGGTTTGTCGATTTTGTTCCTTTTCAAAAAAACCAACTCTTAATTTTATTGATCTTTTCTATTCTATTGTTTTTCTAGTCTCTATTTTTTGTTTCTGCCCTGACCTTTACTATTTCCTTCTTTCTACTAACTTTGAACTTAGTTTGGTTTCTTTTTTCAGTTCCCTGAGATGTAATGTTAGGTTGCTTATTTGAGATATTTCTTCTTTTCTTAGGTTAGCATTTATTGCTATAAACCTCTCTCTTAGGACTGCTTTTGCTGCATTCAATGAGTTTTGATATGCTGTGAGTCTGATTTCATTAGTCTCAAGGTATTTTTAATTTCCCTTCTAATTTCTGTTTTGATTCATTGGTTGCTCAGGAGCATGTTCTTTAATTTCCATGTATTTGCGAATTTTCTGAAATTCCTCCTGTTGTTGATTTCTAGTTTCATACCATTGTGGTGGGAGAAGATATTTCATATGATTTCAGTCTTTTTAAATTTGTTGAGACTTGTTTTGTAGTGTAGCTTATGTTCTATTGTGGAGAATATTCCATGAGTGCTTGAGAAGTATATGTATTCTGCTGCTATTATATAGAATGTTCTATGTATGTCTTTTAGGTTCATTTTGTCTGATGTTTTCATAATTATTTTCTATCTGGATCATCTGTTCATTGCTGAACATGGAAAATTGAAGTTCCCTACTATTATTATTATATATTACCACCTAACTCTTCCTTCATATCTCTTAATATCTGCTTTATATATTTAAGTGCTCCAATGCTGGATACATGTGTATTTATAACTGTTGTAGCTTCTTGATGAATTTATCCCTTTATCACTATATAATGACTTTCTTTGTCTCATTTTACAGTTCTTGACTTAATGTGTATTTTATCTAAATATAGCTGTCCCTATTGTCTTTTGGTTTCTGTTTGCATGGAATATCTTTTTCCATCGTTTCAACTTCAGTCTATATGTGTTGGTAAATGTGAAGTGGGTTTCTTGTGGGCAGCATATAGTTGGGTTTTGTTTTCTTATTTACTCAGCCACTCTATGCCTTTTGATTGGCTACTAATCAATTTACATTCAAGGTAATTATTGATAGCTAAAGACTTACTATTGTCCTTTTATTAATTGTTTTCTGATTGTTTTGGAGTTCCTTTCTTCCTCTCTTACTGTCTTCCTTTGTGACTTGGTGATTTTTTTCTAGATACATGCTTTGATTTCTTTTATCTTTTGTTTATGTACTATAGGTTTTTGCTTTGTGGTTACTATTAGGGTTATATAAAACACTTTATAGTTACAACTGGCTATTTTAAGCTGATATAAAAAATATGCACTTTTATCACCCACCCCTCCAACATTTTATGATTTACAATTTATGTCTCTTTATATTTGTGCATCCCTTAACAAATTATTGTGTCTGTTATTATTTTAAATAGTTTTGTTGTTTAACCTTCATACTTCCTGGTTAGATTTTAAGAGCAGGGGCCATGTATTTTAATTATCTATTTTTCATTATGCTCAACATGCTGGTGGACATGGAATAAATACTCAGTTTATTCCTTTGTAATTGACATCTCTTTAGGAAGTGATACTGTTTGGTCCAGTGATATCTAGTACCATCACCCACACTATTGTTGTGCCCCCCCTGGTTCTACCAGCCTGCCGATGTTAATGACCTTCTCCTTCTCTTCTCTCTCCCTACCCACAGCCTGTGCATTCCGATACAATGGACTGTCCTTTGTCTACCTTATCTACCTCTTGCTCATTCCTCTGTTCTCAGAACCAACAAAAGTGACGATGCAAGGTAAGAGATTTTTACTATTCCATACCACAGAGTTATATAGTCTGAATGTATTTTGCTGGGCTCCTGGGAATTGTCTTTATCCAATGGCAGAGATGTTATCTGTGCAGCAGGACTGGTGTGGCACAGAGTGGGTGTCAAACATTATAATAGCTGCATGAAGTAGAGCTATATGGAACTTGTTTGTGATTCAACATGTTTTTGTCACTTACACAACTAGTAAGCTCCCTATTAGGTCTTCATAAGTAGGCTTGGGAGTATAACTGGAATGTTTTTGCTAGTTAACACTAACTTGAAGTACTGTCAATAAAATAAGGAAAATGGCATGACAACATTGGCACATGCATTTTATATTGGTTTGCTGGGGAGAATGGTGGCAATTGGAAGAGGCAGAGCTATGTCTAACAGTTTTCAGACACTAGGCAGGAGAATGATGTAGGAAGCCTGGTCTTAGTCATAACTTGTTCATGCCTCAGTTGAGATTTCTTAAATATGCCTCAATAACATAATGAAAGAGAGTAATTTGCATGGAGATATAGTTCCTCAAGCTTGTTCCTGCAAAGCTTTAGATCTCTTTCTGGTTGCTTGACAAGAACCTAAAGGTATAGAAAAGCATAGTGACTATATTTTCTGAAGCTCTAATTAGGAAACATGGTCTGGTTTGTGAATTTTTTTATTTGAAGTTCTTTCACAAGTATAAAAATGAACCACACTGAGTTAATTTAATAAATTGTTTTTTAAAACACTACTATTATAAGAAATAAGGACTGTGCCAAGTGTCTTAGGTAAGTGTAATGGCTGTATGTTTACATGAAAGGAAAAGGAAGTTGTGTTTGACCCCACCTACAGAGTGGCATGGGAAAGGTCATTGATGGTGATTTCCTTGTTAATGATGGTCTCTTTACAAAAAGAAGTAAAGACCAGGATGTACACAAAACAAGGAGTAATGACTCTATCTTTCCCATTCTCTCCATTTACTATAAAATTCATAAAGCACATTATGACCATTCATCCTAACAGTTATGACTATAGATATGCCATGTTGGTTTTTCTGTCTCTAGAAAAACCTAAATAATAGTTCTTCTATGTCACTTAAATCCTTAATACATAAAGTTAAGAAATGGTAGAGAAATGTGAGTTTATGCAAATCCTTATCGAACCAAAAGTGCCTTGTTTATGGGGCCCCACCCACAACAGTCTCATTCCTTAAGGGTTCAGCATAAATAGAATAGTTTCTGTCCTCAGAAACAAGATTATAACATACAGGCAACTCCTGTTTCATGGTTTGGAGCTCATTTTTCTAAGAAAGAAGGTTTTGTGTTCATTCACAATAAAGCACTTTAAAAATGAGTACCTTTTTATATTCAATTAAATGATCTATCACTTTTATATCAAGGTGGCCGTTTATTATTTTATTTGGAAATCAGACGACTTGGATTTCCTCCTTTATACATCTGTGATACCCCCTAACTTTCCCTTTTTCCCCAAACTAACTGCCCTGAATGTGCAACAATGTCAGAAATGCCCATTGGTTTGTGCCCAGGTGCATTGGTTTATGCTCAGGTGCAACAGAAACTGACACTCTCAGAAAGACTGTAGATGAAACATAAAATCAAAAGGAAAAACTAAACCCTTTCTATGTATAGAAGTATCCCAAATTAACAAATGTTACAAGGTCAGTGCACAAACAAGCATAAATGAGTGCACAGACATCTGCAGGTGCTTTTCATAATAGGAGAGAAGGTAAGAATGGGTTGGAAAGGGAAGCCCTCATGCATCTTTCCAGTTGGCATCTAAGAGCAGCATTGTGTGGATTTATTTTTCTCTTTCCTGCATTTTTAGTATAAAGAACCATTAATGATATTCAACATAACTTTATTTATTTGTTTGTTTATGTAATTGCAGAGGGACTCTAAGAAAGGATGTTACACATTTTTTCTGAATACTTAAGACTCACAACCCATGCATTTCTAAAATCTGTGTTTTGAGACATCCTGGGTTAGAGATTTCTAGTGGTGCAAGGTCAACATATGCAAGTGATGGACATGGAACGGTGAATGCAGTGTAGCTTTTCAGGGAGACAGAGGTTTAAACATACTCAGACTTTGGAGTTTGTGTTTGTACATGTCTCATGAATTGGTAGGAAAGTGCATTGGCAGATTGAAAGGGCTGTTGGCAAGCTCTGCACTCCCTGCTCCCAGTCTGTGACTGAAACAGTGAGTGAGTTTGAATTGGCCTCAGGAGCCTATCATTGCTGGGACCATGTGCTGATACAGACCTCACCTGAACTGGAAGTGAGATGCAGACGTATAAAAATTGCTCCACAGCCCTCTGTCCTCTGTTTGGTCTGATGAGTTGGATTTTTGTGTGTATGTGTGTGTTTGTGTGTGTATGTGTGTGACCATTTTTCCTATAAGTATATCTCAGCATATGGAGAATATTAGTATCATAAATTAAAGGATCGTTCTTTAATGTAGTTCTTGAATGTAGTTCTTGGGGTAGTCTTAAATATAAAATTTCAGTCTCTTCACTGCTGTTGTTTAGGCCAGGGATGTTTCCTTATTTTAATCTCAGTGCTATGAGCAAGAGAAAGACTATCTGAGTATTTCTGGTGTTTTCCTCATGTCTATGATTAAACAGAAGATGTGTTGTCAGGCCTTATCCTACTGTCCTATAGAAGAAGATTATCAATTAGTTATCTGGTGAAATGTTAACAAATTTTGTTTTTAAAAATTAGAGTAATGAAAAATGCTTGGAGTCTCAATCTGCTTAACTTGTGGGTGTTATCTGATTATTGAGGACTGCACCTTATAGAATCACCAAATTCTAGAGCTGGAAGAGTTTTAGGAGTTATTAAGCAGCAACCAGTGGTGGAATCTCTTCTGCAATAGCCATGCCAGCTGGCCACGTGGTTTCTTCTCATATACTAGTGGTGCCAGGGAGCTATCAATTGCCCTGGGAAGTCTATAATATCTTCAAATAGTTCTTTCTTTAATCAACCTGAAATTCCCCTCCCTGAAAATCCAAGCCATTTTTTCCGACCTAGAGCAACAAAGAGAGAGTTAACAGAGAACCAGAAGATCACTTTACAATATGATTGTGAAGGGATTCATTAAAAGATAGGGATTTGACTAAACTTCCTAAGTCTTTTATCAATCTTGGATTTTTAGAATTCTCGATTTTCTATTTCAGATCTTCAAATGTGCAATTATCTCAGTAGGATTGTATCAGTCAGGGCCCAACCAGAAATCTGGAATCACTCTAGATATTTTACAAAGAGAACATTTAATAAAGGGGATTGGTTATTAAAGGCAATGAAAAAGCTGAGAAGCTGAAAGGAATGTTGAAACATCTGAAATACCAGCAAGGCAGGAAGGCTTGGGGGAGCCAGGAGGGCGGCATCAACAGGAGAAGGTCAGGAAACAGATGTGTGTGCAAACAGGCCTTGCCTGGGCCTCTTCACTGTCAGCTGTGGCCACCAGTTGTGGCAGTTCCATGCCCAATGGTGATGATCATCTCTCACTTAAGTCTTTTTTCACTGGGGAGATTATTTCACATTACTCAAGGGTGGGATTTCTGGACTGTTCCATCCAGACTGACTTCCTCTTGAGGCTCTTCTCTCTGTCAGAATCAGGACTGAGGCATTATTCCCAGCTGCCAGGAAGCGTTTCTGTGACAACTGATAGCAGAATCCCTCCCTGGGAGTTGGTGGTGGCTGAAGGGAGCTACTTTCTATGAGCTTTTCCTCCCCAGACCAGGAGAAGCCTACACCCAGTGATTATTCAACACAGGGTACAAAGACCTCAAGGTCGGGGAGTCTTTGAAGGGCTGTGACAGCTCCAGAACGTCCTATCAGCTGAGGCCCCCATTGCAAGATCATAACAATTTAGTCTTTCCAGAGGGTCCTGCATTCCTCACTCTCTGACAGGTGTCTCTGCCCAGTGATCCTCCTGCTATGTGAATCCACATCAGCCTCTATTCTGGGGAACCAGACCTGCAGGTATCCCTGAGCAGAGACCACTGTCTCTAATGGAGCTCAGCAGGCAGAGCAGTCAGCATGAGGAGTGGGGAAGGAGGGAGACATTGATACAGAAGCAACCTCAGCACTCACGTACAAAGGCACAAATATCCTGCCAGGTGCTGCAGCCAAGGCCCAGTGTGGCTCCGAGTTCCTGCCTTGACCTGGACATCATTTCTTTGGGTCAGGTTTCCCCCTCTTGCAAATATTTTTCAGGGTTATTAGGCTTTGTGAGGATCAAATGAGCAGATAAAATTTTAAACAAAATATAAAATTATTACACAAATAGTAGTTATGATTAGTTGTAGAATTCACACAGACTTGATTGGGCACATGTGTACATTCCCAGTTTTCTCTGCCTGTGGTGCTCTTTCCAGTGGGTGCCCTCTTTCAGATTTATCTCACATGGCCCTCCTTAGAACCACCTTCCCTTACCTCCCAGCTAAAGCTTCCCTACCCCATTCCAACTTTCATTTTTCATGCTGTGATTCAGTTTTGTTTTTCTCAATATTTATAGCTATCTGAACTTATTTGTGCAGCCAATCCATAGCAAGAACTGGACTTGAGGACTCTGGCCATACAGCTGTTCCTCTGTGACTGGGTGAAATTCTAAGCAGTCCACGAAGCTCATCTGCTAACTCTTAGATAGTAAAATGGATTCTGGTCACTTTAGTATCCCAGTCTGTCTCCTATCAGTAATTCATATCCCCAGGCCAGTGCAACAATTATTAGAACTAAAAGACGTTATTTAAAGTTAAAGCTTCTTCCCAATGTGTGCCACTGCCTGTGGAAACCTGGAGAGGGGACGGGGCTGGGGGCTCCCCTCTGACCCCCTCGTGTCTCTGCCCCTCCGCCACCCAGGCTGCTCCTGCCCTAAGCAGGGCCAAGTCTTGCTTGGTATGGTGGGTGGTAGGTGACAGTGTGGAGCTCTTGCCAGGCCAGCAGGGTCCCTGACAGGTCACGTTCTGCCCCTACAGGTTGATCTTCTTGGCCCAATGCTGATCACCTTTCCTGTTGTCCCTCTTGGGCAAAGTGACTTTAAGTTAGCTCCAGAAGGGCTGATTCATTCTCTCTCTCTCTCTCTCTCTCTCTGTCTCTCTCTCTCTTTTCTGTGACACACACACACACACACGCATGCACACACATGACACAGGGAGCAGCCCCCTTGGTCTGCCATCAGTCACTGTGCAGTTACTGCCCTCAGCAAACCCTCACGTCTGTTCTCACAGCCACCTCAACCAACCTCTCTTCTTGCCCTTGGATTTCTCAGACCAGCATGTCCCTAAGCTTACAAGGTTGTCTTGTTGAGACTCCTCTTTCTAGTTTGGAATTCTTCCGAGTAGTCAACTCTCAGCTTCTCCAAGATTGATTCTTTCTTATTCTTCACAGGGTGGGGAGCCACAGGTTGAAATAAATGCTCCTTATCATAGTATTCGCTGGAGAATGAGGGAGTGTTTGGCACGAAGGCTTGGTCCCTCAGCCTTTCAGGGTCTCACCTGAAACCGAGTCATGGTCCCATTTTAATACATTTATTTAGTTTGTCTCCCCCTTCTAGTATGGAAACATCAAGGATAAGTTGTTTTGTTTACTGTTGTATTTCTAGGACCTAGAACAGTGCCTAATGTATTGTAGGCATACAGTAATTATTTATGTATGGAATGAACGAATTTATTTCCAGAGTCTGGAGTTCTGGAAGCATTTATGAACATGGCTATAGTCTTATGCTTAGCTCAATCTTCATAGTAGTAAACATCATAGACTGTTGCATACAGCAGTCCTCTGGAGACAGAAGCTTGGGGTATCATAGACCATGGTATGTGGCTATCTCAGGTTTAATTAGGATCAGAGGATCATGAGTAATTGAGAAACCAAGACTTTTAAAAAATGTTTTATGCTTTCACTTACAAGTATGGGCATTTTATTTAAGCATGTAATGCTGTAGGAAAGGAAATGAACATTTTCTTGTTGTTCACAGTGTGCTTTGCATTAGGATTGAGACTGCCCTCCATTAAATTTATTAACTAATACATAATTAACTTTAAGTGGCCTAAGAACTGAAAATTAATGAAGTATTAAGTTATTTAACTAGATACATAATAGATTTTTTATACTTTATGATATAGCGAACATAATGTATTGGTCAATATGGTGGAAGAGTTTGTATGTTGTTTGGATGGAATATAAGTATCATTAAAACATAATGCAGTATGGAAGAATGCCACAGTAAGTGCTCAATAAATACTGGCTAATAATATTAGCATTATTTTGAAGTACAATATTATTATTTTGAATGTCAGGGAGAGCTGAACTTAGAAATCTAATTGTCATTTGTGTGACTGTAGTCAGTCTTTTTAAAATTTTTTTTTATTTCAGCATATAATGGGGGTACAAATGTTAAAGTTACGTATATTGCCCATGCCCCCCTCCCACCTCGAGGCAGAGCTTCAAGCGTGACCATTCCCCAGACATTGCACATCTCACTCATTATGTTTGTATATACCCAAACACTCCTCCCTCCTCCCACCTGCCCGACACCTGATAAATGTTATTCCTATATGTCCACTTAGGTGTTAATACCAATTTTCTGGTGAGTACATGTGGTGCTTGGTTTTCCATTTTTGAGATACTTCACTTAGTAGAATGGGTTCCAGCTCTATCCAGG
>VBSM01003157.1:1466091-1478162 GCA_008086735.1 Cheirogaleus medius
TCATAAATTCTTTGCCTAGGTCAATGTCTAGAAGAGTATTTCCAACGTTTTCCTTTAGAATTCCGATAGTTTCACACCTAAGGTTCAAGTCTGTTACCCAGCGTGAGTTGATTTTTGTGAGAGGTGAAAGGTGTGGGTTCTGTTTCAGTCTTCTACATGTGGCTATCCAGTTTTCCCAGGACTATTTATTGAATAAGGATTATTTTCCCCAGTGTATGTTTTTTTCTGCTTTGTCAAAGATTAGATGGCTATATGAGGATGGTTTTATATCTGGGTTCTCTGTTCTGTTCCACTGGTCAATGTCCCTGTTCTTGTGCCATTGAAAAGCTGTTTAAATTACTATAGCCTTGTAGTATAGTTTGAAGCCTCGTAAATTGATTCCTCCCATTTTGTTTTTATTGCCTAGGATTGATTTTGCTCTACGGGGTCTTCTCTGGTTGCATACTAAGTGTAAAACTATTTTTTCTATAATAGTTTTCTATATTTTTCTATATATTTCTATATATATTTGTATAAATATAATCTGTGAAAAACGATGATGGTATTTTAATAGAGATTGCATTGACTCTGTAGGTCACTTTGAGTAGTATAGACATTTTAACAATGTTGATTCTGCCGACCCATAAGCATGGTATGTTCTTCCACCTTTTTAATTTATGAATACTACAAAAACCTCTATGCACACAAACTGGAAAATGTGGAGGAAATGGACAATTTCTTAGAAGCACACAGCCTCCCTAGGCTCAACCAGGAAGAAATAGAATTCCTGAACAGACCAATATCAAGTACTGAAATTGAAACAGCAATAAAATACCTTCCTAAAAAGAAAAGTCTTGCACCAGATGGTTTCACACCTGAATTTTACCACACCTACAAAGAAGAACTGGTGCCTATCCTGCAGAAATTATTCCACAACATCGAGAAGGATGGAATCCTCGCCAACACATTTTATGAAGCGAACATAACCCTGATACCAAAATCAGGAAAGGATGCAACAAAAAAAGAAAACTACAGACCAATATCCCTTATGAATATACATGCAAAAATTCTCAACAAAATCCTAGCCAATCGAATCCAGGTGCTTGTCAAGAAAATAATCCATCACAACCAAGTGGGCTTCATCCCAGGGATGCAAGGATGGTTCAACATACACAAATCTATAAATGTAATTCACCAGATAAACAGAAGGAAAAACAAAGACCATATGATCCTTTCAATAGATACAGAAAAAGCATTTGACAAAATTCAACACCCTTTCATGATAAGAACACTTAATAAAATTGGCAAAGACGGGGCTTACCTAAAAATGATACAAGCCATATATGACAAACCCACAGCCAATATCACACTGAATGGGGAAAAATTGAAAGCATTCCCACTTAGAACTAGAACAAGGCAAGGTTGCCCACTATCTCCACTTCTATTCAATGTAGTGCTAGAAGTCCTTGCTACTGCAATCAGACAAGAGAGCAGAATTAAGGGTGTCAAATGGGAGCAGAAGAGATCAAACTCTCAATCTTTGCTGATGACATGATATTATACCTAGAAACCCCCAAGGATTCAACCAAGAGACTCCTTGAATTGATAAATGAATTTAGTAAAGTTTCAGAATACAAAATCAATATACAGAAATCAGAGGCATTCATATATGCCAACAACAGTCAAAGTGAGAACCAAATCAAAGACTCAATTCTCTTCAAAATAGCAACAAAGAAAATAAAGTACCTAGGAATATATTTAACTAAAGAGATAAAAGACCTCTCCATGGAGAACTATGAAACACTGAAGAACGAAATAGCAGAGGATGTAAACAGGTGTAGTCAGTCTTTACCAGAGGATTTTATTAGTGTTCTCTAAATATTAACAAGGAATTATGTGATTCCCAAAGTTTTTCAGTGTACTGCTCTTAGATACAGCTGATATTTCTGATTTTTTTTGTTAAATAATATTTGGGTTAATTAACCTATTAATATAGAGCCAGTAATAGCACTATCTACTAAGTTCATATTATTATTTATATGCATTAATTAATTTAATTTTCACAATAAACTTCTAGCTGTTATTATTATTAAAAACTATTATCAAAAATCCTTATATTACAGATGGAGAATGAGTTCCAGGTGGGTTCATAGCTAGCCTTGGGACGCACAGGTGCTGTGTGGGTGGTCTGCACTCTTAGCCACTATGTTGTTCTGACACATGCCCTGGATAAGAGCTAAATCCTCTGGGGATTTGCAAGGGAAGAGTGAAACCTAGTCAGCTAATAAATACTTGTTGGCTGATAGATTACCAGGCTCTGGGCATGAGGGTCTGGAGAGATAACATGAGTATATTTAAGGGAGATATTTTAATTTATATTGGTGCAGAGTGATGGCATGTGTGTATGTTATATAGAAAATACATCATATTAAGTGTGACTAGTTATTTCTTTCAGCATATATTAATTGAAAGCCTGTCCTTCACAAAACACTATGTTTGGATTTGTGGAGGATGAAAAGGTGAAGAAAACATGACTCTTCATTAGAGTAGCTTCTCAAACACATTGCATTTTATGTATCTTATTGAGTGGTAGCTCTTTCAACACAGTAGTTATCTTTGGAAGCCAATAACTTACTCCTGTGATACTGTTATTTCTCTAAACTCATCTCCTTTCCTGTTGTCTCAAGAGTTTGCCTTGAATAGGCTCAGTGTTTGAATTGTATAGCATTTAGAGTCAAGCTTGATGGGGGAAAACTGGTGATTAAAATAGATGTGTCAATTTTATAATTAAAAAAACAGAATATTTAGTATAAAATAAAGGGTCTGAAGGTCACTCCTCATTATGAATGAGGAGGTTTGAGTTTTACTGGAATGAGAACAGCATGACTGATATATGTGGAATAAATATGTATCTTTCCATGATGGCTATACTTGATCTTGAATGTGGTTATGAAATGAGGTATCCCAGTGAGAAAGCAGCATCCTGAGGAAGTATTCATTCACTAGATCTATCCTAGAATCTTGACTATAAAAGTCAGTCAGTTCCCATTTGTTCCAGCCCAGAGACTCTGATATTAATCTAGAGAGGTGCTTTAACCGAGATACTAAGGATGTTAATAACAACAAAAGTAGCCAGCTTTTATGTCACATTTTCTATAAGCCAGGTACTGTTCTGTGCACTTTTCATGTGCTACCTCATTTTATTACAGGATGGAAAGACTATTTATTGCAAAGGAATAACTTTCATCCTGAAATGAAAAAAATATTAATATTATGAAGTTAACTGGAGTAAAAATCCACTTAACAAACTAGGAATCCTACATAGGGAGGTACTATGTTAATGCTCTTTACTCTTATCAAGTAATTGAAACTGCCTCAGTGAGAGGCACATTTTGACCAGTCTAGATTCCTATTTTCCTTTTGTCCTCCCACTTCACCAAGCCTTTCCATGTGTTCATGGAGTGCCTTCCCCAGAAGCTGGGGTAGACTCTTCCTCATTTCATGTGCTAGATCATAAGTTCTTAGTTTCTGATTATGTAAATGTTCAAAGTCCAGAGCCTTTTTTCAGTTGGTTTCAACAGAAACATCCTTCCATTTACTCACAATAATTGATAGTTCTAACATTATCAGTAAAGTGCCCACAGTCTGGGATGGGAGATACACACATTCTGCTATAGTGATATTGACTACTTGCTGGAAATTGCTTCTATATGCTTGCTTAGTCCTGTCAGCAAGTTATTCTTCCTTGTTAATTTATGCCTTGCAGGCTGGAGTGGATAGGCAGGTCTTATCCATTCTTTTTTGAGGAGTTTCGTTTACTTATTGGGGAGTAGTTGAAAGGAGATACACTCCAAATTACAAGTCTACAACACTTCCTGGGCAACACTAGCCATTGCCCTGTAGCCAGAATATCTTAAAAGCATCATCTAATCAGTTCATATGACACATTTATGTTGTACACACATACACAAATGCTAAGGGGCACAGTGATGGTTGCTGTCCAAAGTATGTGATCATTAATGAGGACAATGTTATCTTCTTGTCCAAGAATCCATACTCATTCTGAGAGCCTTTGTTCTGAATCTTCTCTAAGATTGGACAACACTGTAATAGATGAGAACAAAATTCCCAGTGATCGATGAAAGGGAAGGATTTCTGGTGCCTCTGTGGGTCTTTCTTAAGTCTTCTCTGTTTAGTTATGATGGTGAGCTCCCCTAGGAGTAGGTGAAACAAAGATAGTGGGCCCAGTTCTTTTCTGAGGCCAGTACAATTCCCAGAGGAATAGCAACAGAACTGCACGCTGCCAGATCTTTCAGGCCTTGTCCTCAAAATGTTTCTCAGTATGTGGTTTTGCGGACAAGATTTTTCTCCTTGTTTTGAAAAGTGTAGATCTCTGAAATAACTTTTCGTTTTTGTTTTCTAATAAACTTTGTGTTGTTTTTTTGAGCAAGGTAGCAATTCCCTTAATATATTTGCTTTCATTTATATTCAAAAGTTATTATATATTATTATATATAATATATATTTTTTCTCTTTATTGTGATCTTTTCCAACATTTGGGGGGACACAATTAAAAAGAGGTAGGAAAGGAGAGGCTTATTGTGCTTTGGTGACAATTGTAAGCAAGTGAAAATTTTAGCAGGCCAAGTTAACTTTTGTAAATTGTTGCAAAAGTTGTCCTGAGATGATAGAAAAAGCATATTTTATTCTACCCAGCTTTGAACAAGAGTCCTGCTTTAAAAGGAAGTTATGCTAACCTTAAAAGTAATCACAGTAGGTGTGCGTGTGGGTAAAATAAACATCAAAAGGGCCTTATCCTGAAGTTCTGACCCAGGATACACTTTACTAGAATCACTAATGACACCCTGAGAAAAGAAAAATGATGTTCAATTTGCTACATGAAGAGGCAAAGAGGTCTGTAACTTGTAAAAAGACATGTTTAGACATCAGAAAGGAAATAGTAGCAGATATTTAAAACTGCTTGCATCTGGTTTTTGTTAAAAACAGTTTTTATACCATTAGGCTTATTATTACTCTGTCATAATAAAGCAAAACACAGGAAATATTTAATTCAGTAAATTATTAGGTAAGTGTTTTATTATCAATATCAGCTCACCACCAAAAGGAATGCTAAAAAAATTAGATGCCTGCTTCTTGAATTTTTGAATAAATTAATTATAGGTCTTTTAGGTTATTTTATCTGTTCTTTTTTGGGATGGTACAGATGTTCATTGTTGCTTTAAATTTGGCATATGCTATTCAATCAGGGAGAGAGAGTTTCAGGCAACATATAATTCTCAGCTTAGGAAACACTGGGTTGTTGTGTTATGACTAAAGAAAAGATTTTAGGAGCGCAAATGTTTTGCTTTATTTGGCTATGATAAGCTTTATCTAAAATATGACTTCACCTTCTATTTAAATGCTGCCCGGTCATTATGGTGAGTTATTTCAACTTGAATTGATACAGGTTTGTTGATCATCTCTTCAAGTGATGATTCTTTTGTTTATTCATTTCACAAACATTTCCTGGTGCCTACCCTGTCAGGCCTTGTTCTAGGCAATTGGACTTCAAAGGTACATAGGACAAGCCTTCTGTCCTCAGGATATGAATCCAACTCTGCCATCTATTAACTGCGTGGCCTTGCGCAAGTTCCTTGAATTCTCAGATTCCTGGTTTCCTCAAACATGGAGTGCTGGGCACTGATGCTGGAGGAACACTGAGAGATTGGCAGTGTACACTCATGGGTCACTGGTTAGGCCTGTGAACCGTGGTTAATACATGGATGAAATGCCAAGTAAAACATAGCTGCTCTCTGACTTTTAAATTTTTTCTGTCCTTTAAAAGTGTTCAATTATAGTTGATTTGCTTGTGTATTATTTTGAGTCAATTTATTTTAGTTTTGGCTGGACAAGACTAATTTTTGATGGAATCATTTGTTAGAGTGTCTGGACTTTAATTCATGTGTAACGGTTTCTCCTAAACAGAATCCCTTGTATTTGTACAGATATGAAATAACCTTTTGAGATAAAAACTTACACTTGGCTTTCAAATGGCGCTATTAATTATAAGAAGAATAAGCAGGAAACCTATATAGTGCTTCCTATATTCCAGGAAACTACCCCAAGCTTTCTAAATAGTAATTCACTTAATCTTTACACACCCCTATGAGACTAGTATTAGTATTATTTATAATTTACAGATAAGAAAACCGAGAAATGCACAGAGGATACTGAATAATTCCTGACACTAACAGTGTTAAAAATTGATTTAATGAATGAAAGTTTCTAATATAAATAATTCAGTTATCTACATAAGCATTTTCTTCATTCTACAGTAGTATCTTACTATAAAATTAACAGAGTGAAAATAAATGTACAGATTATGTATGCTGTCCACTTGCCTTATAATATTTAAGTAAAGAATTATTGTACCAAAGCTACTTTTTATTATATTTTTTTCAGCATGAAGCACGAAAGACAAATAACCATACTAAGGTTACTGGTACAAAATATGCATTAATTTTCTTTGGTTTCTGAATAAGCATTACTGAGTGTCTGAAATGGGCCAGGCAATCAACTTGGCTCCAGAGCCACAAGTAACCGTAAGCTGGTCCATTCAATCTTACAAGTCAACATTTAGTCCTTCCTTCTCTTCTTCCCTTTCTCCATATTATTTTAAAGTTAATTTTGCCTAAGTTTATTTTCTGCATTTCAGCTTGCCAGTACTATGTACACTTAAGAGACATTCAGGGAAAAGCGCTGACAATCTTCTTGGGTGCTTAGGAACTGAGGCTGTCAGGCTGGAAGAGGCAGCACATGCACTGGTCACCATGGTGACTGCCATGCTCTTTATGTCCACACCTAGCCCCAGCAGGTGGCACCAGGTAGGGTGGCCTTGAGCCCCTTCCCAAAGTCACACCCTTGAAGGAGCAAGGCCTGGAGTATGTGAGTATATATGTGTTTGGGATGGCATGTGGGTTTTGAGTCTTCAAGATGCCTCTTTGTCCTCCTCCCCTGCGGCTGGCAGGCCATTACCAGTGTTACAGGATCACTCACAATTAGGGGCAAAGGAATGTCATCCTCAAATACCAATGTCTTTACCAATCTATCACTGTTCTTTGGAGTGTAATGGCTTCTGCAGATGAAAACTGCTCTTTTAAAATGCAAGGCAACCTGGCACGGTAGTCCCCTAGTTGTTATTGGGACACGTCACCTAACTCCCCTGTAGTGGCTGTTATGGTGCTGTACCCAGATTAACCACCCCATACCTTCCTAGGACCCCTATTGCCTGGAGTGTTTGTGGCTGAAGGCTCATAGCTGTGTCTGTGTCTGGGAACTGTTCTCAGCTAAAAAGATCTTGCCTTGCCCAAGGTTCGCCCCTCCTGCTGGTGTGGCTCCCATTTCCATGAGCAGTCGCTGCGGGACTTCAAGGACCCAGTCCGCTTGCCTTGTTCTGGGACAACTCTCCAGTGATGTCTCAGCTCCAGAGCTTTCCTTGGGATCGGCGGCACCTCTGCTGGACTGCACTACTCCCTGCCTCCTCCCTCTCTCCATTCTTGCTCTCTCTCTCCCTCCTGCTGCTGTTCCTGATGCTCTCCCCATAAAGCACCCACTTACAAGTCTCCATCTCAGGGGCTGTTTTTGTGACCTAAGCTGGCTGTCCAACAGCTCTGCCAAGTTTGTGCACACCCTCTGAGAGCAAGGATTACACTGGTGAGAGGGGCCACAAGTGAAGGGGCCCTGGAAGGCACCTGCAGGGACATGGGGCTGCTGAGTGTGGCTGGGCAGGTCTTGAGGGTGAGAAGGTGACTGAAAGCCGAAATCTGGCCCCTGTTTTGCTACCAAGACTTAATATTCTAGTTCAGAATTGAAAGAACTAGAATATTAAGGAGGCCCATGGGTGGGCTAGCAGTGGCTCTGCAGAAAACAGTAGGAAAGAGCACAGCAAAGACAAGATTTGGAGCAACACACTATTTTCCTGAGGAAGAGCCCTGCCATGGATGCCCCATGCATTCCCTCTTCCACTTTCCTCAGCCTTCTCTTACAGTTCTACAGCCCGGCTCCTAGAGCAAGGCAGGTTAGGCCACTGTTTGTGAGAGGCCCGGCCTGCCTCCACCTCCTTGGTATGACCTTTCTGTGCAGAACTTAATGGTTGAAACTATCCATACTTCTTTATCCTGGATTGAGAGTTAGGTCCATACTGCTTCATCTTGTACTGAGAGTTAGAAAGCAGTCAGGCCATGAAAAGTGCCAGAGATGGAGGAAGCAGAGGAAGTGGCTCATATAAAGCAAGACCTGAGCAGACTCTGTGGAGCTGCAGCAAAGACACCACCTGCCACATGCTGCCTTAAGGCCTGGCACTCTTTCTCGTTTCCACAATTACTCAGCTAGCTGGCTGTTCAATAGGTAAGGATTGGTGACTTATCTATCATCAGGCTCATTCAATAGCCAGGTTATTAGAAAGGCATGATGGAGGATGCAGACCATGCTGGCTACTTTTTCATAAAAATAAGAGTTTAGTCAACACTTGTCCCATACAAGTGAGCTGAAAACAGTGACAGCGTGCTGACTGGGCTGCATCTTTTAATAGCAGTAACCAAGTCTATCATTTAGCCATATGTTGCTCATCAAATATTCAGCAGCTAGAGTTTGCACAAAGGCTTTTTGTAGGCCTATGCGTGTGCAGCAGGGAATAAGAAGACAGGCTTCTGAAAGCTGGGCTGGGCTTTGTGCTATGAAATGTGGGACCAGCAGGTTGGAACAAGGGAGGAGGAGGGGATTAGGAAATGGTTACCTGGGAAATTTAAATATATTTGTGATCCAGAGTTTTGCTGACTTTTTCCCACGTGTGTAATACCCTAACAGAGTCTGGATAAACAAGTCCTGTACATTTCTTCATGGGACATCCCATCACAGGAAGATAGAACTACACTGAGTGGTGGACTGGATGGGGTGCTGATTGATTGATTCATTCATTTGACAAATATTTCTGTGGCATCTACATTTTCCCAAATGCTGCATTAGGAACTGGTAATACAATAGTAAGCCAAAATATTACATAGACATAGCCTCTATGATCCAGAAATTTACTGTCTAGTTGTTGATCCTAATGTACAAGTTAAATTTTGTAGGATACCTTCTAAAGTCTATATATAGTTAATTCTCATTATTCACAGATGCTGTATTTGTGAATTTGCCTACCTGCTAAAATTTATTTGTAACCCCCAAATTGATACTCAGAGTGCTTTCAGGGTCATTTGTGGACATGCACAGACTGCAGAAAATTTGAGTTGCCTGATGCACCCAGTTGAGGTGGCACAAGGCAAATACAGTGCCTTCTTTCAGCTCTCGTACCGTAAACAGGTGTCCTTTTTACAGACCATGTTTTTAGTGCCATGTTTTTCACACTTTTGCACCTTTTTTGGTGATTTCACAGTTTAAAATGGCCTGCATGAATGGTGCTGAATTGCTCTCCAGTGTTTCTCAGCACAAAAAGACTATAATGTGCCTCATGGAGAAAATACATGTGTTCAAAGTCCATTTTTCAAGCCTGAATAATAGTGCTGTTGGCTGTGAGTTCAATGTTGATGAATCAACAACATATATTAAGTAAGATGTACTTAAACAGCAACACAACTGAAACAAGGTTATGTATTGATTGGTTGGCAAAAATAGTGTAACCAGAGGCTTATAAGAACCTAACCCTGTATTTCCGGTAGGAGCAATGATTTAGTGTTCACTATTTCTGTGTTCAAAGCAACATTATAGAAGGTAACAAGAATCAATTGTATATATTTCAAACTGGAATGTGAGGGTTAGGTTTGTAGTGACATAGAGGCATGAAGAAGGAGAATATGACCATCGTATTGTTTGCATGAGGTTTCTTTAAAGTGGCTTATATAGTAATATCTTGGAAAATAGTATGGCCTCGGAGAGCCTCTATAAAATACTTACAATTTCCTCTTTAGTGAAATGTTCTCTGTATTCAATTGGCAATTAGAAGTGTCTTTTCTGAAATGTTTTTTAGAAGGCCTGGAATCTTAAACTTAAGACCCAGGTCTGCATGTGGAGATGCCATACTATGTTAGGTGTGTATTATCCTTACAGGTGTGGTGTAGAGAAGGGGCGTGAAAGAACTTGCACTTGTCTTTTTATTTTCAATGCCTACGTTGTTATTAATTTAATAATGATATTTGTTTAAACATTTAACAAAGATGTTGTTTTCTTTATATCTTATTATACAACAATATCTTAGGAGGTAGATATTATTTTTTTCCCACCTTACAAGTGAGGAATAGGCTCAGGCTAATTTGTTAGATATCATTACAGCTAGCAAGTGGAGAAGCTTTCATTCATAAATCAATAAATAAATACACACATACACACATATACAAACACACACAATTTTCTCTTAAATTTTTGTATCCCAATTTTGGATTCTAAAGTATCCTAATTATGGAAATGTGTGAAAAGAAATGTTAGCAGAAATCTTGGAGAATGTCAGTACTAACATATTGGTGAGACCATTTTCATTTATAATAGTGTAAAAAAATTCAATAAGTTTATTTCAGGAAGTATATATGCTTAGGGAGAATATGGATACTTTATTCAACTAAATTTTATGATTTTTTTACATTCAGTTCTTTTTGACCTTATAGATTTTTTTCTCTCTCTCCTCCACACACAAACTCTCCAAAACTAACATAGAAATTATATATAGTCTATACATACATGTGTATATGTAATAATTATGATTGCCAGATAAAATGTAGTATGGCCAGTTAAATTTGAATTTCAGATATATAACAAATAATTTTTGGTATAATTATGGTCCAAATTGCATGAGACATATTTATACTAAAATTTTTAATTATTCATTTCTTATTTGAAATTCAAACTTAAATGCAAGTCTTGTATTTGTATTTGCTAAATCTGGCCACCCTAATAGTCATACATATATGCTCTGTGTGTATGTATGTCTGTGTTTGGAGGGAGAAGCTAATCCCTTCTTTTTCAAATCACTACTTGCTCAGTTCAGTTTGGGCTCCATAAGATATGCATTTGTGAACTCTACTCTTCAGTATAATGCAAAATGTTAACAAACTCTACCAACTGTTTATTTATACATACATTGTATGTTAACAACATAATGTACTGGAAATTTGAACAGGCTGGAATTAGAGTTAGCTGATTAACTTATATCTAGCGTACCCCTGTTTCTATGCCAAAACAATTTTTTGGATACAATGTTTTTGGTGTTAGAGGTAGCTTACCTGATAAAACTAAAAGTTATCAAAAGATTCTTCTTTGAAGAAGTATTTTCTGTATCTCATTTAACCATAAATTCAATTCAACTTGAAAGGTTGGTTAGGATCCCCAAATTCTTTTATCAGCTCACAGTATCTATTGACATTTTACAATGTACCTAATGTACTGTGGGTTTATTTCTGACATTCCTTTTCCTGCCTCCCCTGGGTATGTGACAGCATTTGAGCAAATCCTTTATCAAGCACGCCTATCTAGTGACAATGACGACTGCCTTTGTGATGGATAGCCTCCTCTCGGGCGCTCAGACGCAATAGCATGTACTATGTAAAGAGAGTCCATGTCTTCTGGATGAAGGCCCCCTGCCCTTTGACTGCATCCTTTCCCTGCCTCCCACCCCAGTCTTTCTTAAGCAGCATGATCTCCTGTGGACAAGAAACGGACCCATCACTGATGATAATTTATTTACTCTGGTGAGTCTTAGAATGCTTTTATTGGTAAAGCAACAAAACTTTCTCTTCCCACACTGGCCATCTGAAAAGTGGCCACAAAAGAAATAGGGGAGTGTGTATACACAGTGCACATGGCTGGTCCTCAGTCAGCGGGCTTGCATGTGTGTGGTGCTGGTCCTGTGTGATTGAGCTGGCTTCCCACAGCAGACCTCCTCCTGAGCCTGGAGGGGGACGGCTGGGGTTGGGACCCAGGGTCTATTGTCTGGGAAGCTGTCTCTACAGGCAGATTTCTTAGCCTCTCTCATTGGCAGAAGCAGGTGTTTCCTTGGTTGGCCTGAATAAAAGAGTTTTAAAAACACATTTTATAGGCCAGGC
>VBSM01003157.1:1498586-1517765 GCA_008086735.1 Cheirogaleus medius
TTCTGTTGTTTTATGCCACCCAGTTTCTAGTATATTGTTATAGCAGCCAAAAGAAACTAGTACAGTGCCTAAGCAGGTGAATTGTTATAAGAGTGTGAGCTCAGAGAAAAAGGTCTCAATCTGAGATGAAGAGAATCTGTCCTTGGAAAGGCCCTGAAGAAGAATGTTCAGGCAGAGGAAAGAGCCAGGCCTGTTTGTAGCCTGCAATCTTGTATATACTTAAGAAGTATAAACTTCTTCTGCAATATAACTACCATAAACACTGATTTAATAAATGGATATGAAATTGTATAGTTTGATCTCTATCCCTGGGATAATTGAAATAGGTATTGCCTGCACATATTATGTTATAAATTATATTATACATACCCAGTAAAAAAGGCATTCACACTTTCATAATGACTGTGTTTACTTGCCATGAAATGTGTTAGGGTGAGAGTCATTTGCACTTATTCAGGGTATTAAAAATATCACAGATATTCTGAATTTCAAGGGATGTTAGAGCTTATCTCTTAGAGAACTCTATTCTTACGTTTCCTACATTATCATTAACAGAAGATCATTCAGTTTCTGCTTAAACCCTTCCAATAGTATAAGGAGCACATTGACTTCTAGGGCAGCCCATCCACTTGACATTCAGAAATTTTGACCTTAGAGGACAAAAACACATCTTTTGGTGACTTCATTAACTTGTCTGAGTTATGTTCTTTGAAAAATCTCAAAGTTAAATCTCATCCCTCATCACTTGGAAAGCCTTTCAGATGTTTGAATGCCCCAGCTATTTTCTTGTGAGAATTTTCTCCAGGCTTGGTGTACATGGTTCTTCCATTTGAGATTGTTTCTAGTCCTGACCAATCAACCCTTTGGTCTCATCTGACCATCCCTCAGCTTGTCAGGCTCTCCCTCGACTCTATGTTTAAGCATCAGTAGGACAAAGTAAATAATACAATAAATAATTGTAAAGAGCAATAATGAGGAGAGAAGGAAATAACCAAAAGGTATTGAGAATGAAAAGATGAAGTTCTTCCAACTAGAGCATTAAGAAGAAGAAACCGGCTGGGTGCAACAGCTAAAGCCTGTAACCCTAGCACTGTATGAGGCCAAGGTGGGAGGATCACCTGAGCTCAGGAGTTCTAGACCAGTCTGAGCAAGAGTGAATCCTCATCTCTACTAAAAATAGAAATAATTAGCCAGGCGTGGTGGCACGTGCCTGTAATCCCAGCTACTTGGGAGGCGGAGGCAGGAGGATTGCTTGAGCCCAGGAATTTGAGGTTGCAGTGAGCTAGGCTGATGTCACTGCACTCTAGCCTGGGCAACAGAGCAAGACTTTGTCTCAGAAAGAAAGAAAGAAAGAAAGAAAGAAAGAAAGAAAGAAAGAAAGAAACTAAATAAATATATGAAATTCACATACATATGGACAAAAACAGGAAAGGAATCTGCCTACAATGAAAATACATTATATTCTTTGAGGTAGTTTTTATCATCAAAATGATTTCTTCAATACTGTGTTCTTATACATTTTTGTTTTTGCGTTTTCCAGGTCTGGATTCATAATCACAGCTTTTGTTTTTCTTTTCTCTTCACCTTGAGTTATCACTTGTTTAAATAACTAACTTGTTAACTATTAATAATTGCATTTCTCAGGTTCTCCTAAGACCCATGCAGGGGTTTTCCAGCAGTTTACTTTCTCTCTGAGGTCCTTGAATTGTCTGGGTTTCTGTTTCTTTGTCTTTTACATGTCCTCCAGGCTACTTTCTGCCTCAGGATCTCATTCTGTGCCCTCAGTGAAGCCTCCCTTCCCCGCTTATTCTGTCTGTGCCTGTTTTTTTGCTCCTCCTACCTTCTATACCTTCAAACTCCATGCCTCTCCTCGTTATGCTCATAGTCATTGCCATTTTGTCTCACCTATTTCAGCTACGTTTTGCCACTGTTTCTTTCTCTGTGAGATTACAGCTTCTGAAATAGTAATCAAAGGCTCATTTCCTTCCCTCATACACATGGTACTGATTACATTTGCTAAATTAAGGCATAAACAGAGGTTAATGAAAAGTTTCTGTTGTTGTTGGTTTTGGTCTATAAGGATGATAGGGAAAGAGAAAAATACAGTCAAAGGAACAAGAGTGGAAAGGAAGGGAATAGGAGGAATGTAAATAGAACGCCTTAGCTATTTCTTACTAACGTGGAGTTGATTTTCAGTTACTGAAATTGTGATTGAAATGAAGAAGCATTACAAAAATATGTGGAAAGTTTTCATTTTCAAGATAACATTTAAAATATGGAGTTGAACATGTGGGTGCATGTGATCAGTTCTGATATAAATTGTCAGCCTTACAGGGTTTTTTGTGTTGTATGCTTGCATTTATTATTTGCCACAAGAAATTCAAATCATTGTAGAGCACCATGTAAATAAATAGAACTTAAGTGTAAATACCAGGGATATAAGAGTCTTTCCTGATCTGCAGCTTTGGGTACATAGGGACTGTGGCCCCTTCCCCTCATGGTCAACTAACTGAGTGAATGTGGTAGGAAAGGGGCTTGAGCCTTTGAATTTGACCTTACGTTGACACCAATTGTTAAGGCATTCTTTTAAAACATTATGGTATTTATATATTCTAAATTTTCAGGTTAAGTCTTGTATTCTTCATTTATCTAATCTCCAGAATTTGTGACTATGTTACCTTACAGGGCAAAAAGGACTTTGAAATTGTGATTAAGTTATCATTAACCTTCCATCTTTATTGCCAGAGAATGTTCTCTTTTGATTTCTCCATGAAATCAGGGAGGTTTGTGATGCATACACAGGAGGAAGACAGCAGGTAGAGCCAGCCACAATGACATGCCTGGCCTCTGAGGTACAGGGGAGGATCCCAGATTGCTGTCACTTGGCCTTACTCTAGCGCCTGTAGCAGGTGATGGCGCCCTCGGTACTGCAGTGCTCAGCAGGTGCTGCAGGGTTTGCCAAGGACTGGGTGGAAGGTCTCTGCACTATGACACAGTAAACCATCATTTTACCTTTTCCTTCTCAGTTTCTTAAGCACACTTACAATGTCCCTAAAGTCACATTAGCTCACTTGTATCACTTCTATAAAGCTTTGAGAATTTTGTGTTTTTGAGTGGCTTGTATTTTAGGAGGAATGACACATTTGAGAATTGAAACAGTACGCAGTCTTTGGGCACCACTCCAGCTCATTAAAAGCCTCTAGTGTCTGCGTTTCCCATGTCACCATGTAAAAGGATTATTTAGTTTCTGATTAGGTCCCACATCAGACCACCCAAGTGGACTCTAATTGTTCTTAATGAATTAGAATGTAGCATCTCAGTTTTCACTGTTATAGGGTGAGCCCTGGAAAATTGGTAAGGACAGCTGTTGGCCCATATGCTCTACTCACAACCTCCCAAATTGCTTAAAAATGTATATTTTTGTGATGTGTGGATGACCTTGACTTAGTCACTAGAGTTAATGGAATGGTGAAATCAAGATTAAATCCTTATGAATCGTTAATGGACCCTTACTGTATCAGCTTCCTATTGCTGTTGTAACAAATTACCACCAATTTAGTGGCTTAAAACAACATGAATGTATTGTCTTACAGTTCTGTAGGTCACAAGTCTGAAATGGGCTAAAGCCAAGGGCTTCTTACTAAAGGTTTGGAGGGAAATCTATTTTATTACCATTTCCAGCTTACAGAGGCTGTCTGTACTCTTTGGTTACTGGCACCTTCTGTCTTCAAAGCCAACAGTGACTGGTCTAGTCTTCCTCATGAGGCCGTCTCTCTCCTGCCTTCCTCTTTCTAAGTATCCTTAAGATTTCAATGGGCCCACCTGGATAATACAGTATCATTTCCCCCCACCTCAAGATAATTAACTTTATCGCATTCACAAAGTCCTTTTTGCCTTGTAAGGTAACATATTCATAGGTTCTGGGTATTATATAAATGAAGAAATAAAAGATTTAATCTGAAAATTTTAGAATATCTGAATAGATTAATGTCCTAAAAGAATGCCTTGATAATCAGTGTCAATGTAAAGTGAAGTGAAATATTACATTGGTTTACAGACTAAGGAATAGAAAAAGATGGCTTCCTATTTTCTGGCTTAAAAGATATTTTCATTTGCATCTTCTCATATAATGAGGGGTATAAAAAATCAACTTAAATCACCACCTGAGCTGGTGTTCAAGAGTGTACAATGAAAACCAGACATTTACATTTAAATTTCCCACAGAAGTATTTACATCTATTTAATTATTAAATTGAAATTAAATTTAATTAAAAGTTATTAGATTCCAGAGAACTATAACGGGCTTTTCACATTGTTTATGTGGAGATTAGATATGTGAGCAACAAGGATTGAACTGCTGTTAAGTGTCTTATGTGCTTGGAATATGGACTATCCCTGTTTCTTATTTTAAATTTATTCCTTTAGTTTATGGAAGTGTTGTTCTTCAGAAAAAAACTGCCTATTAGATGTTGTGGGTAAATGTTTTAGCTGAGATTTAGTTGTCATAATGGAGCACTTAAGGGACTTAAATAGGTTGCTAAAAATGATTTTTGAAACCTATAAGTAACAATCATGCAGGTTTATATGCCCTTGAAAATATTTTGCTTTCAAGGATAGGGCACAACTTGCTAACCTTCCCTAAAGCATTTTTTTTTCCTTTTGCAAGGGGATAAGACAGTAAATACCATTGGTAATATACCTGTCTTCAATTATATAGATGTTTATATTTTATTTTTTGGTGGCACATACATATATTAAGGATTGTAGAAAATATTAATTTTCCTTGGGAACTGAAGGCCAAAGAGCAGATCCCTGTTTTCTTGGTGGCTGTTTCCCCTAAGGTGATGGAATGGGCTCTCCAGGCTGTCAGCATTTCTTACAAAATTATAGCAGTTGAGTGATAGAAAATGAATGTGATAGAAAAAGATATGTGAGTGAGCATTGTAAAGTATTATATCCTATTTAAAATAAGATTTTAATCCTATTCTATTTGGGAATATAAAAGTAAAATTATCAAACATATTTAAAATATAAACATTGCCCAAATTCATGCAGTAATAAGGATTTTATTAGTTGTGGGAAGGAAAAGATTAAATGTTTCTAAATTTAAATATATTACCAAAGGAAATGGATTAGCATGCATTTATGCTCCAATTTACACGAGAAATAAAAGTCAAATACTGGTGTAGTAGATTTCAATTGCCAGGAGAGGTAAGTTTGACATTGATATTTACAACCTCAACCCTATTACATTTTAAAATTGCTGACGATATAATTTAATTAAGACCCTTTTTAAAGTACAATTATAGGACACAAAGACTTAAGTGTAAATAAATCCTTGTCTAATAGATAAATGAATAAGGAAAAAAGATTTAATCTGAAAATTAAAATATAAGAGAGACAAAAACAGTTCCTAGGTCCTATTGCAGTCATTAGGAGGCTCTTTGTATGTTGACTAAAGCACTGGATTGTAGCAACTTATACAGTAGATAAGGGCCATGGCCTCTGTTTTCTTGCTGCATAGCATGATGTTCTGTATGTTGAAAATGTACAATGAATAGAGGCTGAATGAACACATAAATTTAATGCATTTAAAAACTAATCTAACATTTCAGCTAGGAAGCTGAAAGGAAATTGTTTCACTAGGAAGGAGTTCATACACTGATATAATTATTCTTTTAACAAATACTGTTTGGGCTTACTCTTTGGGCCACATACTTCTTTTGACTAAATGTATAAATATGTAAAAAAATAGGCATGGGCCCCATTCTCAAGGCCATTGCCAAGAAGGGCAAAGCAATGGTTGATATGCTCTGATTCTTGTGTTATAATGACTCTCAGATGTCCATGAATATGTTTGCCTATCCCCATTTTCTCAGAGCTACCCATTGCAAGTTAGTGAGTTTTTCAGAGAAAACAAGGCTATGGAATAATGAGAGGCTTAACCAGTAAATGCTCTTTGAATAAGGGACTTCGTTTAGGTGTACTTCCAGTACAGTTGTGTTTTGTTGCTTCATTTCTATTCCCAGAGGCATTGTGGACATGTATGAAGTGTGTGGAGTCTGATTTGACTTTCAGAGAATTGTGTGATTAGGTGTCTGTCATTCCCAGGTTTTGTGCAGTGTGTTACACTTCTCAGAATATTTTATGTACATTAAATCATTTCCTTGCAAGTTCCCTGTGAAGCAGACGGCAGCATTTTGCATGACTCAGTTTTACAACTTTGGAAACCAAATCCTACAGTGATTATGCTTTGAGGGTCTTAATTTCCCTCTGGTTTATGTGTTACTCAAAGACAGGTGCTATTCATATCATCTAGGACAATACTGGCATCTAGTAGGTGTTGTTACATGGTTATTGAACTAAAGATATGCAGCACGTTGATATCTATCTGTCTTTGATTAGATATCTATTGATTAAGAAAATATTGAGTATTCAGAAGTTCCTTCATCGTCTTTCCTTTCTTTTCATGCAATGCCCATACATACTCCTTTGCTCTGGCTGCTATAACAAAATGCCATAGAGCTCTGGAGGATATATGTATGAGATCAAGATGTCTGCAGGGTTGGTTTCTCTTGAGGCCTCTCTCCTTGGCTTGCAGATAACGACATTCTCCCTGTGTCCTCACATGGTCTTTCTTCTGTGCATGTCCATGTCCTAATCTCCTCCTCTTATAAGGACACTTGTCATACTGGATTAGAGACCACTCCTATGACTTCACGTTATCTTAATCACCACTTTAAAGGCCCTTTCCTCAAATATAGTCACATTCTGGGGTTTAATATATGAATTTTGTGGGGACACAATTCAGCCCATAACATGATGTTTATTTTTATAATGTCCCACCTACATTATTACTCTGTATACATACCAAAGAAGTTTTATGATCTTTAAAAAAGTGAGACCAATTTAACTGTTCAATGACAGGAAAGGCACTACTATTCTTACAGATGCTGAGCCAGGCCCAGTCTTCCACCAGCTGGAGCCTGCAGCACAGTGGCTCTTAGCCTCCACTCCCTGTGGAATTACCTGGGGAGCTTTTACAACATACTCATGATATGACCCACCCAAAGCAATGGAATCAGAACTTCTGGGGATGAAGTCTGGACATCTGTTTTTAAAGGTTCCCAAGTGGATTTAATGCACAGCGAGGTTTGTGAAGCCCTGCACTTGTCAGAGACTCGGCAATTAGTCAAAAACTATTGAACAAATACCCTTGGGACATACTGTCTAGTGAAATAACAACTACAGCTCAAGAACAGCCTACCATGATTTCTGCTCTGAGACAGTCTCCAGTCTTATATAGTAAGAGAGTAAATCACAGAGATTCTGAAGGACTTGAACAAAATCACATAAGTAGTTAAGTAGCAGAATTCAATCTTCAACACACCACAAGGGATGGTATAAGAAGTTAGTAAAAACAATTGTTATTAGATGAAAAAGTTTAAATGCCTGTTTCCCTACTGAATTAATGAGCCGAAAGATTTATTATTATCGATGGCAGGAGGATTCCAAAATATTTATAACTTTTAATTACTGCTATAGAACAATGGGTAAATTTTTGAGCCTTAAGTCTATAGAACACTCACCTACTCCTAAATCAACTAGTTGACCCATCACCCCCTCTGAAACATGAGCATTTCCTAGGCAGGGACTGCGTGTTGTGTACCATTGTCACCATAGCACCCAACATAATTCCGGCATATTCTATGTAGTTAGCAAATGTTAGAATGGATGAGGAAATGATGAAAAAATATGCAAATGCAAAGGTTGGAACTTTGGACCACAAAAGCAATTTAGAATCTAGATGATTAGGGCAAGGTCCAGGGGCATCAGTTACCAAGGACCAAAAGCCGGGATGTGTTTTTGAAGCTGTGAACTAAATTAACAAATGGGACCAGTGCATAGACAAAGACAGACCTACATGGACAAGCAGTTCAGGAACTGGGAAAGTGGTCACTGGGCCATGAAATGTGCAGGTGGCCAGGAAGTTAGGCTGTCACAAGAGTTAACTAGCTGCTGACATGTGAACTAATTAAGATAAGGGCGTGTGTTTGGGATTTGCTTTGCTATTTATTGGTTGGGCAGAGACGGGTTCTGTGGTATGGCTGGCCTGTTTTCAATGCAGAGACAAGCATCTTGAATGATTAGCACAGGTCACTGCTGTGGCTAGAACACCTACAGTAGGCTCAGAAGGCAAAGGTAGTGGAACTGGCAAAAAGATTCCTTTTTAAGGAGACATTTCTAAAGTCAAGGAGTTTGCCAACCATCAAGTGATTGATGAGAAAAACTGTTGGTTAAAAGAATCCCAGATTTATATGTTCCTATGTATATCATATATTGTCCCTTTGTCAAATACACAGACTACCTGTCAAGTGAAGAGGAAGATGTGCCCTCTGAGGGAGGCCAGGAGTCAGTGGGACTCTGCCTGACTTAAGCTGGTGGGGTGCATGTTTTCTATTTATTCACATACTTACCATCTCGGTACTCTTCATTCCTTCTTGTAGATTGGAGTTACCATTTAGAGTGATTTTCCTTCCTGAAGAACTTCTTTTAGCATTCGTTATAGTGCAGATCTGTTGCTTGTGAATCCTCTCAGTTTTTGTCTGAAAATATGTTTATGTTTGCCTTAATTTTTGAAGGATAGTTTCAAAAGATATAGAATTTTTGGTTGAATTTTTTCCCTCCCACTCTAGCACTCTAATATGTTATTGCAGTATCTTCTGGCTTCCATAGTTTTTGATGATGTCATCCATTAATCTTGTCATCGTTCTCCTTTATATAATGTGTTATTTTTCTCTGGCTCCTTTAAAAATTTTATTTTCATCTTAAACTTTCAGTAGTTTGACTATGATGTGATCTGAGAGTGATTTTATTTGTGCTTGTTAAGCTTGGGGTTCATTGAGATTCTTAAATCTCTGAAAGGGGTAAGAACTGAGTGAAAAGGGGTCTGAGGATATTCTGGGTGATATTAGTGTTCCAGGCCTTGATTCTCATTGTTTCCCAAAGCATACATTTGCCAAAACACATTGAATTGTATACTTAAGATCTATGCATTCCACTTTAGCCTATATTTTACTCTAGAAAGAGACTTATGGCATTTACGTTAAAAAATGTAACATTATGGGAGCTATATGTATTAACTTTCTTTAATGAGTTTGCTATGACTAAATCTGGGAATTCAAATTTGCCATTTTGTTTTCAAGATTACTTTTTAAATCTCTGCACATATTTTTATCTTCTCAATGATAGAAGTCCTGGTACAAAAATACAGTTAAATAGTAGAAATAAGATCTAATGTTACATGATAGCAATTATTAGCAATAATTTATTGTATATTTCAAAATAACTAGAGGAGTGGATTTGGAATGTTCCCTACACAAAGAAATAATAAATGTTTGAGGTGATGGAAACCCCATTACCCTGATTTGATCATTACACATTCTATGTTGTATCACAATATCAGAGTACCCCACAAATAAATATTAATACAACTGTTCTGTACCAATAAAAATTAAAAATTAAAATTAAAACAAAAAACATAGCTAAAATAATAAAAAAGACAATTTTTGACCATTTGGGAAGGATTTCCATACTAAGAATATACTTGATAGTTAAATGATATATAAGACAGATGAAAAATAGAGGCATCTTAAGATTCATGTACCAAGGGAAGGAAGAAAGGAAGAAAGGGGTTGGGGGAGAGGAAAGAAAGGAAAGAATGAACTTGAAGGTGATGGAAAGGAGGGATTTGTAAACTTGTGTTGCTTTGTTTCATAGAAGATGTAAGAGTGTAAGTGCAAAGTTAATAGGCTAGGAGTGTAAATGCGAGGCTAATTTTACTAGGTAAAATTTTGAGCTCCATGAATTTAACTCTGAGAAGACAAGGACTACCTGTTCCCTTCCCTGCCATATACTAATGTTGTGCTTCCCTCAATCTTTTGACCTGATAGAGGTTAAAAATATTACCTTGTGTTCCCTAAGACCCTAATCTGCAAGGTTGTGCTAATATATGATTTAAGAGGTTCATTTGATTCATTTTTTCATTCATTCAACCATTATTTATTTATTGTGTACTGTCTGCTAAGCACTTTTCTAAACTCAGTGGTAACCAAGCAAGACAAACAAGATCCTTAATACTTGTTAAGCTTACATTTGAGAGAGAGAGCATGCGATTAAAAAAAAAAAAAAGATAATTACAAGTAGTGAGGTATGCAAACAGGATATTGTGATAAGGAGAACTGAGGAGATGGTGTCTGTGTTAGCTTGGATGACCAGGGAGTTCTTTCTTAGAGATCAACAACTAATCTCAGTTCTGAGCAAAAAGAGAGATAGGCTTGTAAAATCTAAAGAGAGAAGCTGTATTGTCTTCTTGCTAGTTTCCTAGATAAATGAAAAAAATAACATTGTATCAATGAAGACAAATTAATAAAAAGATTCATTTCCTAAAATGTGATGGAGAAGTTGAGGATGATATGTGCCTTCTGCTGGAAGCTCTCTTTGCAGATGAGTCACTGTTCTGTGGCTTGTGAGTACAAACAGCAGCCAGAAGGCAATGCTGGCCAACAGCTGCCCAGGCCTGGCTTCCTCGGCATGAAAGGAAGGCTCAGGGTTAGGGAGAATAAACACAGCAGGTCACAAGGCAGTTAGTCATAGTGACCTGGTGTGTGCTCCCTGTGGGAAAAACAAGGAGATAGCACAAAAAATACCTCCTCCTACTCCACTAAGCTGGATATCTCATGGCAATAAATGCATTTTGCATATGTGAAAAAACTTGATGAAAATGGTAAGCAGCCTGAAGCACATTAGCAGTCATTAAGCTACGCCTGCCCTGATGAGTGCCACTCTCAAGTGTGTAATGACACCTCTCAGCACCCTTTAATGCAGCTCCTCGTTCAAGGCTCTGAACCTTGATCAGTGTAAAACTGAAGACAGTAAATCCTTCTTTCTGTAACTATGCATGCCTGACACTCAATACATGTTGAGCTAAATTAGACTTCTTGAAAAGATAAGTGAAAGGGGGATAGTGGTGGAAATAAAGGTAAAGTTACATTGGGCATAAGAGAATGAAGTGTAATACAGTAGAAAGTTTTTTTTCAGAGTCAAATTCATTGTTTCCCTAAAGGACTTGCAGGATAGGTCTGTGCAGGAGACATCTCCAGTTAATTGCTGGAAGAAGGCTCCACAGGGAAATACGCCTGCTATCGGGGGGAGTGGACTCAACAGCCTAATTGTTTTTCCCTCATTCATTACCATTTGTAGGTCCCTTGGTGCAGAATTTGGCAAACTGGCTTAATAAAACAACAAGAGGTATGAAGACTTCTTGTTGGCTTGATATGAAATATTCTTGCCAACATATATTGAAATCAGCACAAAGGGATCACCTTTTCTCATTAGTGAGATTTTCATTTATTATTATGGACTTTGTGCAAACATTTAATGGGATATCTTATGTGCAAAGTACAGTGCTAGACACTCAGGAATGTCCAGAGAGACATTTCACTTGGCTCTTGCTCTCAAGAAGCTTACAGTCTGGTCACATTAGGAAATGCAGACATCAATTATCTGAAACAATATGGAAAGGACTTCTACAACAAAACTGCATTTTGTAGAATGTAGTGGGAGTTCATTTTAGGGAAATACAAATTTTAGAAGTGTGCTTTATTCCTCCTTTGAATGATGGATTACTATTATAAGATAACTGAAATTCTCAGCAATGAGACCCATTAACCTCAAAATTACTTCACAAAAGATTCTTGCTTTTGATTTTGACAGCTTCATTAAGAGAGAAGCTTTTCCTTGTGTATTATTGGTTTATTTTGTATTTTTCTCCCCTCCTTATCCTCTCTAACCTTTCTAAGGCAAGTAGGCTGAAAGTAAATACATGAATATTAAACCATACTTTTCATGTTCTGAATCATCAAAAAAAAAAAAGACTAAGCCTTTTCCCAAATGGCTGCTACCTGAGATAGATCAGTTGCTATGTAGTCCTTTGAGGAAAAACGGGGGTTTGGGGGTCACCTCAGTTTAAGAAGTTTATGAAATCCCAGAATCAGAGGTGGAGTAGGGCCGGGTTTTCAATCTGGAAATTTTGAAGCTGTGTTTGCTAAACTTCTAAGTTAATTCCTCTCTTTCTTTTTGTTCTTCTCTGAAGTCTGTATGATTTCTACCCAGGAGTGATCAGGAAACAGGAGGGCTGGCCCCCACTCACAGCGAGGGGGGTGTCACTGCTAACACCTCCAGATCCGCATGCCACACGTTCATCCCTGGGAACTTATGGAGGTACGGGACAGAAAATTCCTGCAGCAGGAAATGTCTGCAGTCAGGGAGTTTCTGCAGACAGGCCCACACCTGTACCCTGCCCTTCTCTGGCCTTTGCAGAAAAACATGGAAACCATGAATTGTTTAGGGTCAAAGTTGCAGAAGTCATAACATGGTTTAGAAAAAAACATAAAAGCAACAAAAAATAGTACTGTTAACTCTCTTTCCTCAGTCCTGTACAGTGGGGTTCTTGAATAACCTGGTTTTGTTTGTCATTTTCTTACAAAATTGATGAGGAAAAACAGTTGATTCCTGGCTGGGGCCACTGTCTGTGTGGAGTTTGTACATTCTCCTCATGTTTCCACTTTCTCTGGGTGCTCTGGTTTCCTTCCACATCCCAAAGGTGCACCCATCTGGTGAGTTGACATGTCCACATATCCCAGTAGTGAGCATGGTGGAGTGTGTGTGCATGCACCCTGCCATGGGATGGCGTCCTGTCCAGGGCTGGTTGTCCACCTTGCACCCTGAGCTGCCAAAAAAGGCTTGGCCACCTGAGATCCTGAACTGGAATTACAAGCAGGTAAATCATTATCTGATTTGTTTTAATTAATCTTCCTTAAATGTGTGTATAGCTCATATTTATTTCAATATTTACTAGTGGAATTATCTGGATCTTTGTTTAGAAGTTTTTGCAACCAGAAATATGCCATAGCAACTTAACTCTTGTTAATTATATCAATTAGTCTATGATCAAATTGGTTCTGTTATATATCATTTTGCATATATGTCATAATTTCCAAGAACCAATCGACCACATGAAGTGAGGACTTACTATAGTTTCTTTAGTGAATTGGCAAAATGCTCCAAATCAGAGGTTTCCTTTTCCTCACTGCTCTATTTAATGTCACACACATCCCCAGACCTCCTGCATCGCCCAGACTGCAAGTGCCATCCTCCTGCCAGAGGAAGACCTGAGAAGACAGGGCAAGGGCACATTCCTGGGTGTCTCCTAGGTTCAAATCTCAGTTTGCTCAACCCTGCCCTTGACCTCATGCAGAGGGCATTGGCCGTTCAAGGAGGAAGCATCAGGTAGCAGCGGTGCCATTTGCCTCACTCCCTTTGTTTGAATGGGACTGGCTCATCAATTGATCCTACTAATGAAAATACTTCACATCCACGTTGGATGTTTGGCCTGTTTTCTGCTAAACCTGCCCATGGAGAAAGTGCAAGGAAAGCCACTTTATTGGGGTGCTTGATTGGATTATCCAATTTGTACTGCTTTCCATAGTTCAGCTTTTCATACTTTAACAGGAAATTTTATATTTACACAAGGTTCTGTGTGTATTTATAAATTTCTACCTGAATGTCTTTGTTTCTTCCTCTAATAAAACATTCCAACAAAACAACTGCCTCATAGTATTAAGAATTAGGCATATCTTTACAAATTGAGTTCTGATTTTTGGCCTGATTTCCTTCTCAAAATAGTGAAATTAGAGAAGGCGAAAGCATGTGTGGCGTCTTCTCTAGGGAACTGAGCCCTGGGAATGCAAACAGTGAATGCAGGTGTTTATGACCTGCTCTGGAGGAGTCAACACCACGCTTGTTTGTTCCCTGTAAGTGGGGAATGACTCTCAGAAACCCTGGTATCAATGGAAGGCCTACTAGGAAGTTTTCTTGAATATCAAAGCACAGTTCTTTTTGTTTCTTCATACTTGTGAACATTTTGCTTTCAAGTATGCTTTCTTCAGCTAGAGTGTCAGCAAACTGCAGCCTAGAGGCCAAATCTTCCTTTCTCCACCATAGTTTTTTTGTATGACCTATGAGCTAATTTAAATAGTTGAAAAAAACCAAGAGAAAAAAATTATTTTGGGGCATATGAAAATTATCTGAAATTTAAATTTCAGTGTCCATACCTAAAGTTTTATTGGACCACAGCCATTACTAATTTGTCCATGTATTTGCTATGACTTATTGTGTTACAATGGCAGAATTAAGTAGTTATAACAGAGATCATGTGTCCCACAAAGCCTGAAATATTTACCATCTGGCCCTCAGAGCTAGAGGATTTAGAATTTCCAACTCTGCTGAGAGTTTGGCTCCTTCCAGCCTATGCTCATGTGTATGTGTATTTTTACACATATTGTTTCTAATTAATTAATTATTTTTTTTAATTTCAGCATTTTATGGTGGTACAAATGTTAAGGTTACGTATATTGCCTATGCCCCCCTCCCCCCTTGAGTCAGAGCTTCAAGTGTGACCACCCCCCAGACGTTGCACATCTCACTCATTATGTTTGTATATACCCAAACCCTCTTTCCCCCTCCCACCTGCTCGACACCTGATAAATGTTATTCCTATATGTCCACTTAGGTATTGATCCGTTAATACCAATTAGCTGGTGAGTACATGTGGTGCTTGTTTTTCCATTCTTGAGATACTTCACTTAGTAGAATGGGTTCCAGCTCTATCCAGGAAAATACAAGAGGTGCTATATCACCATTGTTTCTTAAAGCTGAATAGTACTCCATGGTATACATATACCACATTTTATTAATCCACTCATATATTGATGGGCACTTGGGTTGTTTCCACAACTTTGCAATGGTGAATTGTGCTGCTATAAACATTTGAGTTTCCATGTCTTTGTTGTAGAATTTCATTTGATCTTTTGGGTAGATGCCCAGTAGTGGAATTGCTGGATCAAATGGTAGATCTACTTGTATCACTTTAAGGTATCTCCAAATTGCTTTCCACAGAGGTTGAACTAGTTTGCAGTCCCACCAGCAGTATAGGAGTGTTCCTATCTCTCTGCATCCACACCAACATTGATTGTTTGGGGACTTTTTGATAAAGGCCGTTTTGATTTGCATTTCCCTGATGATTAGAGATGTTGAGCATTTTTTCATATGTTTGTTGGCTATTATTCTGTCTTCTTTTGAAAAACTTCTGTTCATGTCCTTTGCCCACTTTTTGATAGGGTTGTTTGATTTTTTCTTGCTGATTTTCCTGAGTTCTAAATAAATTCTAGTTATCAGCCCTTTATCGGATGTGTAGCTTGCGAAAATTTTCTCCCATTCTGTAGGTTGTCTGTTTGCTCTCTTGACAGTTTCTTTGGCTATGCAGAAGCTTTTTAATTTGATAAGGTCCCATTTATTTATTTTTGTAGCTGCTGTGGTTGCCTTTGAGGTCTTCTTCATAAATTCTTTGCCTAGGCCAATGTCTAGAAGAGTATTTCCAATGTTTTCCTCTAGAATTCTAATAGTTTCACACCTAAGGTTTAAGTCTGTTACCCAGAGTGAGTTGATTTTTGTGAGAGGTGAAAGGTTCTAATTAATTTAAATGAAATGTCACTTTAAATTTCTTTTTAATTTTTACTGTCTTTATGATGAATCTAGTATTTTCTGTGCTTCTTAATAACATGTATGGCCTCCAGGGTACAGACTATATGTTCTTTTTAAATTTATTTTTATTTTTTTCTGAGTACATTCTTCTGCAGAACAGACTGTATGTTTTTATTCTATACAAGAGATTATGAAGTTTGTAAGACAATGTCTTTCACATAGCAGTTGTGAAACAATTGTTCTATGAATAAATTATCAGATAAATGAATAGAAGATGATTTATCAAATATTTCTCCCATGATTCATGCCACCCTTCTCGAATTCCCAATGACATATTGGAATTCTGTCAATCTAACCTCTATATCTCTCTTTTCTTTTTTAAATTAAAAAAATTAAAAATTTTTAAATTAACAATAATTGTACATATTTATGGGGTACTTAGTGATGTTTTGAAACATATAACGTTTAGTGATCAGATCAGGGTAATTAGCATATCCATCAACTCAAACATTCATCATTTCTTTGTGTTGGGGACATTCAACATCTTCCTTCTAGCTGTTTGGAACTATATAATGTATTATTGTTAACTGTAGTCATCCTACAGTGTTATAGAACACTAGAACTTATTCCTCCTATCTAGCTATAGTTTGCTATCCTTTAATAAATTCCTGCATATCTCTTAACTACTGTTGTATGTCTTCATTATTACTGTGTACTAGGTTCTTGGTGAATGCCTCAGTACTATTATCCGATTAACTAAGTTTATCTCTATAACTATCCAATCTAGGCTTCAGCTTATTTAGTGATCTACTTAAATATTGATAATTAAATGAATATAATTTTAATTTCTATAACTTAGAGTTGCTTCTTTTTAATATCTCTTATTTCATTTCTGTTTTTGAAAATAATTTCTTGTTCACATTTCAGGGTGTAATTTACCTTTTTGAGGATCCTAAGAAACTTAGTTTATAGTAATTTTCAGTATGTTTCATACTTTTTCATTTTAACTTCAGTGAGTTCATGTCCCAATTGTCTTTTCTAGCTTTATGTTTCTTCATGTATTTTTGAATTATGTTTCGTTCATATTGAATAATAAATTCTTCTTTGTCTCAATCTCTCACTCCTTCTCTCTTGCTCTCTCATTCCAGCTCTCTCTCTCTCCTTACCCACATACTCATCCCTCCTCGTACTGGTTTTACAGTTGCCCCCACCCTCCGTGGCATCCATGGAACCCAAGTGAAGAATTAAGTCATATCCTAGTGGTTCAGAGCTTTGACCCTTGAAGAGGTCAAGACCATATGCTTCAGGATGCTTAAGCTCTGAGAACAATCAGTGTCCAGACCAAGAAGAACACAGTGTCTCTGTGGCATGCTGCCTCCTCCCCTCTCCATGACCAAGGCACTTTTTCCTCCAGGTTCTAGGAGTGGTTGACTCATGACTGCTAATAGCTGAGTTCTTCTTCAATAATTATCTTCAACCATAGGAAGCTGCTTTACCCAAGGGATACCCATGTCTGGGGACAGCCCACACTTGATGCCTGGTCAGTGCTCAGGCTCACTGACCTCAGGAACCTCACCTCATTCTAGACAACTCTGAAGGGCCCCTCTGGCTCCACAACTCCCCACAGGATTGGCCGAAGGCTCTGCCGCCCTGCCTCAGGTTCAGCTTCTCCCTTGGCCCAGTTGCTCCCCTCACTCCCCTGTAGGTGTCCTTGCTGAGAGCTTCCCTAGTTACTTGCTACACTCAATCTCCATCTCAGAATTGGCTTCCCAGTGACATAACTGAGGACAGCAACTGACATATTATAAGATACATATCAGCGAATGTCAGATACAGACAGTATGCAGTGGAGGAGTCAGAATGAGGTCCCTTTGGGTCAAAGTTGTGAGGATGATGTTGTAGAAGAAATGAGCCCTGCTCATGAATGACACATTTAGGAGGGAAGGACTGGAGACTTGTGATGCTGGCAGCACCACATCCAATTCCCTTGTCCCTTAACTGTCATGTCCCTGTACTCCCAGACACTATTTTTCTCTCTGATTATATCGGTTCCATTGTGAGGCACATTTTCTAAGAATCTACAACACTTTAAAAGCTATTAAATCATAGGACATAAGGCCAGGGTAATAAATGGTAGATCCAAATGGGAGGGAAGAGGAAAAAACCTCTTTCTTTTGGCTCCAATAATATGCTAATAAAAAAATAGGAAATAGAAAATTGAGCTTTTGCAAGGAAGGATTTAGAGGTGGGGCACAGTAGGGAATTCCATGTCCCACTTGAAGGCATGTGGTAGAAATTTTCAGTACACTTTGTGAAGGTAGGAAGAAATCTAGGGGAAATGATGATGTGATTCTTTCTTTCATTTGTTTTTTTTTCATTTCAAGAAAATATGAGAGTACAAACATTTGGGTTGCTTTTTATATCATTGCCTCTCCCTAGCAAGAGTCAGAGGTATGCCCTTCCCCTCCACAATGCTCACCACATCCCTCAGATGTGGGTCTACCCCCTAACCTCCGAATCCCTGGTGAACACCACCACCATTTGAGCATCATAGTGTTAATCAGTCAGTACCAGTTTGATGGCGAGTACATGTGGAGCCCATTTTTTCTGATCTTGTGTCACCTCACTTCGGATAATGGGCTTAAGCTCAATCCAGGATAATATAAGCGGTGCTAGCTCACTCTCGTTTCTTAAAATTTAGTAATATTCCATTGTAAACATATACCAAATTTTAATAATCCACTCATGAATTGACGGGCACTTGGGTTGTTTTCACATCCTTGCAATAGTGAATTGTGCTGCCATAAACATTCGGGTGCAGAAGTCTTTATTATAGAATGTCTTATGCTCTTTTGGGTAGATGCCTAATAATGCTATTGCTGGGTCAAATGGTATTTCTATTTTTACCTCTTTGAGGTATCTCCAAATTCTTTTCCCCAAAGGTGGCACTAATATGCAGTCCTACCAGCAGTGTAAGAGTGTTCTTGTCTCTCCACATCCTTGCCAGCATTTGTTGTTTTGGGATTTTTTACTAGAGGCCAATCTCACTGGGGTTAGGTGATATCTCATTGTGGTTTTGATTTGCATTTCTCTAATGATTAGAGATGTTGAGCATTTTTTTGCATGTTTGCTAGCCATTATTCTCTTCTTTGGAGAAGATTCTGTCCATTTCCATTGCCCATTTGTTGATGGGGTTGTTTGATTTTTTTCTTGTTAATTCTTTTGAGTTCTAGATAAAGTCTTGTTATCAGACCTTCATCGAAAGTGCAGAGAGCAAATATCTTCTCCCATTCTGTAGGATGTCTATTTGCTCTAATGATAGTTTCCTTGGCTGTGCAGAAGCTTTTTAATTTGATCAGATCCCATTTGTTTATTTTTGTTGAGGTGGTGATTGCTTTGGGGGTCTTCCTCAAGAATTCTTTGCCTAGGCTGATGTCTGAAAGGGTATTTCCAATATCTTCTTCTAGGAGTCTTAAGGTTTCATGCCTTAGGTTTAAGTCTGTTATCCATTGTGAGTAGATTTTTTATTTATTTATTTATTTATTTTTATTTCATTATATTATGGGGGTACAAATA
>VBSM01003157.1:1543406-1556242 GCA_008086735.1 Cheirogaleus medius
TGTTTTTTCCATTTTTGAGAGTCCCATGCTGAACCTCTGCTGATTCACAATGCTATTCTTGTCGGGGAGAGAGCCACTTGTGTGTAGGAGACCAAGATCTATGCCTCTTTCTCTGGAAGCAGGAATCCAGGGGGTTACCTTTACTCTGCCATTTTTCTCTCCTCAAATTAGAAATTCTTTATTAATATTTATAGAGAAATAATGTATCATATGCCCATTATATTTTGAAGTTATTATCTGAAAAAGTATATGAAAAGTATATAAAACATATATAGGTTTTATCTAGATAGTATTATCTTTCCAAAATTTACCTACCATTGAATAAATCATGCTTCAGTTAGGATGTGTGATTGTCGCTTGAAAAAACAGAAGCACTTCAAATGGAGGGAATACAGTCCATATGTTTTAGGTTAAAATTTCTTTATAAACCCTGGGATATTTGACATAGACTGTAATAACAGTTTTAACTTGTCAGTTTTTCTTTGAAGAACCCATTTGTGGGTTTGAAATTTCCTGAACTTTCGTAAGTGCAAGTACAAGTAACATGAAGTAAACCTACCCTTCCTTGTAAAATAAAAAGATCAAAATTCTTCACTGATCAAAGGGTATAAATTAAATATAGTGAGGGATCCTTTAGTAGAATTCATATTCATAAATAATCCATTATCCCTCACTGCATAACTTTTGGATATATACACAGGTAAAGTTAGTGTTTATTTTGGCCACTTAATATTGAGTTCAGAGTTCCTTTGAAAATAATGCATATCAAAAGATAGGCTTTTTAAATTCAAGATCTATTATATAAAGTATGGTTGTTGTTTTTAACATTGATATATAATTTACATACCATAAAATCCACTCATTTTTTTTTTTGGCTTAAACAACAGAAATTTATTGTCTCGTAGTTTTGGAAGCCAGAAGTATGAAATCATAATGTTGGAGTTGGTTTCTTCTGAGAACTGTGAGGGAAAATCAGTTCCAGAGAAAGCCTCTCTCCTCATTTCTTGTAGCTTTGGGTGCTCCTTGGCTTACCAATGGCATTCTTCCTGTGTCTTCAAATCATTTTTACCTCTGAAATTCACCCATTTAAATTATACAATTCAGTGGTTTTTAGTGTATTCCAAAGGTGTGGATGGTTGTGCAACCATCACTACTGTCTAATTCCAAAACAGTCATTATCTCCAAAAGAAATCTTATAGCTATGAATAGTTATTCTCCATTCCCTTCCCAACCATCCCTAGGCAACCACTAATCTATTTTCTGTCTTTATTATAATAGATTTTACTATTCTAGACATTTTATATAAATAAAATTATAGAATTGGTAGGCATTGAGTCTGCCTTCTGTTTTTAGCATAATGTTTTCAAGGTTCCTTCATGTTGCAGCATATGTCAATACCTTATCCCTTTTCATGGCTGAATAATATTCAGTTGTTAAGATGTAGTTTTAATGTTTGATACAAACCAGCCTCATCCCATTATTAAAATCTTGATAAAGTATAATGTTTAAATAATGACATTTTGGTTATGTTATAGTGATAAAGAACATTTATTATATTTGGCCATGCTTACATCTTTTTGGACTTAGTAGAAACGTTAGCAGCAATATTTTATAGTGCTTCTTAACCAAAAATCCTATGTATCATCTCTTAATGAGACACTCCCAGGACCATAAGGAAGAATTTTATAACTGTAGGCATTGTCCAAATAAAAGATTTTTTAAAAAATAATGAGTTCTTCATAATTAGTAGTATTTCATTATGGGATACATTATAACTTATCAGACTTTACAAATTTGAGTTTATAAATATATGTTACTCATTTCTGCAAATAATTTTAGGTTGCTGAGCAATATAAGAAGGACTACACTGGAGAGTATTAGAATAAGACATCAAATTCATGTGTACCATGGAGTTCTACTCAGCCACAAAAAACCAATGCTGATCTAGTACCTCTTGTATTATCCTGGATATAGCTGGAGCCCATTCTACTAAGTGAAGTAAAACAAGAATGGAAAAACAAGCACCACATGTACTCACCATAAAATTGATATTAACTTATCAATTCTTATGTTCACATATAGTAGTAATGTTCATCAGGTGTTTGGCAGGTTGGGGGGTGGGGAGAGGATGGGTATATATACACCTAATGGGTACAGTGTGCAACATCTGGGGGATGGACACGCTTGAAGATTAAAATCACCAAAATGGAACTTACCAAACCATTGATGTATTGTATGTTCATTAGCCACATCTTTCCCAAATACTTTGTTGATATTTTAAGCTGTCTGCACTACATTGGTTCCATGAGGGAAGTCATATTAAAAAATAAGATGAATTTTTGACTTATCCATGGTTTCACAAAAATTGCTCTAAAAAAACATCTGAAAGATAATCACAAGCCAAAATGTGCATTTGAAACGATGAGGATGTACCTTCACAATAAAAAAAAATGTCAAAGTGAAATATCAGAGATATCAACTGTCAAACTTCGTACTTAAGGAAATCGGACATTCCATACTTAATAACCTAATATTATGCAGAAGTCTATATTTCCCAGTGGTGAAGGTAGAAGGCCATTTCATGTATAGTCAGAGACAGCCTCTTGACATGTCTTTTCCTAAGGATTCTTCCTTAATCTTGAAGAGCTAGGTCTGCCTTTCCTAACCTCACTTCCTAAACATTTGGGCTTCTTGATACCATGGTATTTCCATGTCTCTGTCAAAAATATTTTCATTCAGGCTGAGCAACATAGGGAGACCCCATCTCTGCAAAAACTAAGAAAAGCTAGCTTGCCATGGTGGCATGTGACTGTAGTTCCAGCTACTAGGGAGGCTCAGGAGTAGATTGCTTGAGCCCTGGAGTTGGAGGTTGCAGTGTGCTATTATGATGCCACTGCACTCTAGCTTGGGTGACAGAGCAAGACTCTGTCTCAAAAACAAGCAAACAAATGAAAAAAACAAAACAATATTTTCATTTATGCCCAAATGTCCTCTACTATTATTCTTTACTGTAATATAATTTCAGCATGTCAGAATCTAATATATTGTCTTCCTTTCCTTTTTTTTTTGATGTCTCCATATGAAAACTCTATTCCACAAAGATCCAATTTAATGGAAGTCATAATAGCAAACTTTATTTCTACAGAGTTAAATTCCAATTTGAAGTTTATTTCTATAAAAAGTTAAAGATCCAATTTGAAGTTCCTATATTTTTGATGAAGTAACCACTAGAGAAGGGATATGCTAAAGATTGAGTTAAGAAAGAAATCTGAGATTTTTACTTCCAGCCACAGTCACCTTAAAGGTGGGTTTATAGAAATCATAAATTTCTTTTGAAAAACCAGTGATGCATGTAATAGCATTGGCTCATCAGGTGTTGCAGAATTTTTTTTAGCTCAGTCTTATTTGTAACATTTAAAATTAATACATTCTTGAAAAAGGATAAAAGAGAAGAACAAACTTCAGAGTTTTGCAAACTAGTTTAGTCCAAGATTGACACAGACCAGGTTTTCAGCCTAGAGCATTTTTTAATGATCAAGTTATATAAACTCCTGAAAATACTGTTAGGGTGGGTAATGGAAACACTGACTTTTAATTTAGACTTGACTTCACTTCACTAATGTTATTGTTTCTTGAGCATTTGGAGTTATAATTACACCATCAGAGTTGTAAACACAAACTCAGTTATCTTGATATCCCAAATTTGAAGTTTAGCCCTTTTTGGCATCTTCATCTATAAGGTGACAAAATATCAAATAGAAAGACAAAAACTGTCTTGGTCATCAATGTTGTACATTTTGAATGTTTTCTCTATGTTGAAGACATTGGTAAATTAAAATTAAAACCCAGACGAATTAGGTTACCCAATCATATTCAAGTGATTCAAATTCAAGACCACCAAGTGCTCATTTATATGTGTTTAATTTTATTTTCCTAACTACTTCTTTCCCCTATTTAAAACTTATACCCTCACCCTCATTATAGCAAAATATCCCAGCATCTCTTAGGAGTCTAAGACATATTTTGGGGGACAACAGTAGCGTTTATAAATATTGAGTCATTGAAAGTTCTTGTTTCCCCAGAGTCCTGTGAATATTAACTGGCAGTAATAAAGATTTTTTTCAAACCACTCTATTTAGCTTTTGACTAGTTGGCAGGTTTGTTAAAGGTGCCATTGTGCAGAACTGAAACTTAACACCACCTCCTTCTCCTTCGTTTTTTTTTTTTTTTTTTTTCATTTCCAAAATGGAGTTCTTATAGGTAAGTGAGGAGTCCATAAGGCAGGGGAGACCTCTGTAAATTTTGCTCAAATATATGTTGTGCCGCTTACTAAAATATTTTCATTCCATCAAAACTATGCTACTTAAATAAATGTAAACCCGGTTTCAATTATGTCATTATAGATTACATAGGAGTAGTTTGTTTGACTCCGTGTTAGATGTGTGGCAATGTTAGTTAAATTTCAAGGCCAGTCTGGATTTTTGGGCTGTGCTAAAGCATGCTATTGATTGAAAGAAGTTTTGGGGTTTAAAGCTATGTAGGAAAAATTTCTGATGATAATAACTACTTTTTATAGAGTATCTACTAACTGTAAGACTCCAGGGGTCATTATACTCCTTTTCCAATTAATGACTCCTTTTTTCTCATTACAGATTTGCTCCACTATTCTTAAAGTATGGCACCCTATGCATGCATGTATTAAAATTCTTATTTCGTTTCCTACACAAGTCCTCAGGGTGGGCAGGGCTGTGCAGCTGGACAGCTGTGCTCTGCATGCAGGCACTGGCTGGAGGAGGGGATGAGTGGGAGCTTCCGTCACCAGGCTGGAGCCAGCTGGAGACAGCAGAATCATTTTATTTATATGAAGAGTCCGGTCTGCTGGCCAAGCCTTACCCCTATAGGGCTGTCCCTTTGTGTAGTCTCTTTTCTCCAAGGGGGTGCCTTTTTTTGTATAAATGCAGTGCCCAGTGTTCAGGTAGCATTGAGGTAAGGATTGTAATGGTGAAGAAACAGGCTCTGAGAGGGGAAGTGAGTTGCATGAAGCCACCTCACATCTCAGCGGGAGTCTGAGCATGGCTTTGCCTAGCCTTCCACTCTTTTCCCCTCTCTGTGTATCTCCTTATTTATCATATGTTTAAGATTGTTTCCTCCAGTGTACTTTCTAGGACTTTGGATAAGTCTAGTTTCAATTAGCAATAATCGCGCCTCGGATAAACCTCATTGTCTACGATATTGCCACTGCACAAAGCTAAGGATAAGTCTAGTTTCAAAGGCTTAAATAAGAGTTTCTGGTATTTAGTCCATGATTTCCCCTTGTTTGGGTATTCGTAATTATAATTAATTGAGTATATTCTTTGCTTCATTCAATTGCAGCATTCATGGTTGGATTTGATTTCCCCTAAAGGTTAGCCCCTTCAGATGAGTTGCTTTTTCCTCCTGTGAGTGGACAGGCATCTAGAGTTCCATCTTTTCTCATTCTAAGAACTCATGAAACTTGGCCCAGAAGTTCACTGACCCAGAAGTGATGATAGGCCTTAATAGTGTTTTTTCCTGATTTACTTCTATCCTCAAAACATACGAGGCTCCCAATGCTGAGAACCATTGTATCAAGTATCCGCATATGACAAGAAGACTGAGGGACAGACATGAGTAGGCAGTTCATCACCCCACCCCCTTGATTGAGGGGTGGACACAAAGTGAGCCACTGTTGCATGCGCTTTGCTGGCTGCTGCCAGTGCTGACTGGCAAATGTAGCCATAAATTCATCCACACTTTGATAATCGTGTTAATTGGAGATGAACCCCTAGATTTGCACAGTCACTTGGTGGATCCATCCTCATAAAAATAATTCCATAGCCTAAGGGAATTCTTTATTTTTATTTTTCATATTTGAGACAGTACAGGAAAGAGTTAATACGTATGAAATGGGAGGCAAAATATGTAAAAGGAAACTCATACCTTGCTTGCTTTAAGAGTGGTTTCCTGAAATCACTTTCTGCCACTTGCTTTCTTGTGCAAACTAATGAGAGAAGCAGCATCTGGGAGAGTCTTGACTCTTCACGTTGTTCTCTTCTTCTCCTCCTTCCCTGCTCTTTTCACTTCCTGACTCATTTAGGCACCATGGACAGTCCCTTTTCTCTCCTTGGGCTGGTTTCCTGAAAGCAGGTACTGCCCCCTCAATAATACAGTTTTTAAAAAATCGGTCCAAGTAATTCTCCTTTTGGCCACCTGTGCAAGGAAGGATTAGGACACCATAGTCTGATTTTTTTTTAAATTAAGGTAGTCTAAAAGTATGTGGATTATATATACACCTTCTAATCACACATTTAATAAGAGAAATTTGCCTTAATGCTTTTTCCTTGAACCTCTGGCAATTAAGGCAGATTGCTTTTTCTGTCCACTGACTCACCTAGGCACATGCCAACTGGGATGTAGTCTGAGATTCCACAGAGAGTGCAAGGCTATTCCAGTCGAAGACACAGTTATGATCAGTAGACTCTGAATGGAAGCACTGTTGAAAGAAAAGTCTGTTTACCCGATATCTGTTGGATTCAATGTTCTTGGGATAATGAAAACAAGTAGTTTTTAATGCCAAAAGCTAGACACAGGCAGGAGGGTGAACTGAGGGGAAACACCTATTAGGATGAAAAACTCTCAGACCAGTGCTGTGTCAATATCTTGATTTACCTTAGAGTAATAGTCATGTAGTGATGTTCAGATTAGACAGCATTTTTCAAATATAATATCTCATTTTATTGTAAAAGGTATTTTTCATTAAAATTGTTTATACTATTTAATATATGGGTAAATTTAGAATCTTAAGGGACTATGGCCTAGTCACTCATCTCTGTGCCTCAGTTTCCTCAACTGTAAAATGAAGGTAACAGTAGCCATCTCACACGTTGTTGCAAGGGTCAGTTGATACAGGCAATATCCCTTAGAATTGTGCCTGGCCCATAGTAAGTGTTCGATTAGTATAAGTTAGTGTCTGTTGCTATTATTAGAGAAGTCATAGTTCTTGTTCAAGGTCATACACAACTACGAGGTAGTAGAAACAACTCAGAACCAAATCCCGTCTCCAAATTATACACACATAGATGAACCTTGGGAATTATGAAACTTACATGCTACCAAATAATTCTCTATGACAGTCTTTACCTCAGTTTCTTACTATTGCGGTTATATTTGGGTTTATATGTACTCTGCACTACATGGTTGCAATCCCAAATAACAGTGCTAAGTGGCCCTGGTTGGAAGGTGGCATCAGTGATGTGTATCTTCAGTGTCCCTGTGTCCTCCTTCCAAGGACTTTCCACTCTTCTCAGCAACCTCCCCACTGGGAACTCTCACTCCACCTGCTCTGTGGCTACAGCATTTGGCTGTATGCATATAGCATAAATATATATTATTTATGACCTTTTCCTCATTCTCTAGTCTTCCTGAAAGCTTGTCATCACCCCTATGCTCTCCAACTCAGAGGAATAGAAGATAAAGATATTATTCACTTTGTGTCACCCTTTCTATATTGCAGAATTATAGAAGAAAGAGGAAAAGGCTAGAAGAGTTAGGAAAGGAACAAACTAAAATTGTTACGTAAAGTAAACTAACACTCTGTCATTATTGTGTCATTTACTCCTTGCTATAGCTCTTAAACATTGGTGGCTTTCATGACTGTATTACTGATGGGGAAAGTTTCTGCCCAGAGTCAGAAACTCTCTTGTCTTAGGTCATGCATTAGTTAGCAGCAGAACCAGAAGTCAAATTCATGTATCCTGGACTCCGTAGTCCATACTCTTTCCAGTACACTCTGCTTACCTCATAAGTGTGCTGGGGAAAATTTTATGGAGAATTGGGCTTTGGTTATTTAGATTTTTAGGAATAGGTAAAAATAGCATACATAAATTTTGGAGGTTGTGCTGCGTGAGAAAATAGTTAATATTATACTTACTCTAGTTGAAGTATTAATGGCTGGAAGTGACTTAATATGCTTTACTTGGTAAATGATATTGACCTTTAAGGATACTTTCACCTCCTAGATTCACAGGATAATTACGTGGGGGACTACGTGGCTGAGGAGTGATGCATATTTACTGTCAGGGACCATATTCCCAGCCCTTCCTGAGCCCATGTTCCTGCCACCTCCTTCAGGTGGGTACTGCCTCAGCCCTGTGCCAACTTGCTAATAACCAAGGTCTTCCAGTCTGTGATGGGTTTTAATCTGTATTTGTAGTGGCTAAGAAATTTGGAGACGTTTTTCTGAAGATGTAAATCAGTGGATAAATCAGCAAGAATGATTTATATGGATGCCTTTTGGTATGCAGAAATCTACTTCCTTGAAATGTGAGGCCCTGAGATCCAGAGGCTGTTTCCAAAACTGCACATATATAATCTAATCCTTTCTCTACACAGCAATTTTGCAAATATTTGAAGACAGCTGTGATGTAACATCTGGGTATTTTTACCGATACATCTTGAGTCCCTCACCCTCTGCTATCTTTCCAGCTCGGTTAGTGTCCTCGTGGCCGACCTGTAAGACAGCCGCAGTGTGTTGTCAGGTGTAGTAGCCGGGGCCTGTTTAATGCTAAACGTGGAGGGGCTATGACTTTCCTTGTTCTGGTAACTGTCCTTCTTCCCATCAGCTGAAATGGTCATACTGTGGATTCATGCAGATCTCTTCTGACCTGAAACATCGGATCTATTTCTGGTGAAATCCTATTGTATTTCTCTGAAAGCAAATACGCCTCCATCTTTGATTTGGGATTTTGATTCTGCCTATGCACAGAGACTCTTTCCTGACCTCACCTCTCTTCATTTCAGCTCTAAATAGGGTAAAATCTTTAGAGTTCCTAGCAAGGATCAAGCACTCCAGTAAGGCTTAGTTTTCTTTGCTCTTGCTCTGCCGAACCCTCTCACATCCAGCCTCGTGTGTGTGTGTGTGTGTGTGTGTGTGTGTGTGTGTCTATGTTTTAAACAGCTTTTTGGTTCTGGTTCTAAGTTTTTCTCTAAATCAGCAATGAAAACAGCTTCAGTGTATAATAGCCCATTGTATTCTAGGCATATTTTATTTATAATATCTTAATGCTGCATCAAGTCCTGCAAGGTCTTTGATATTTTACTCATTCGCAGATAAAAAGACTTAGCAACAACAGAGAGTTAAGTTTTGATTAGATAAAAAAAGAAAAGGTGCTAGGGAGATGTGGTGACAGCAAGCAGGATCATCTAGGGAGGGTGTCAGGCCCTGCATAGCCAGGTGAATGCAGGGCAGTGGGCTTGTCTAGACAGGGGAAAGAGCTGCAGAGAAGCCGTACTTCTCCCCATTCCGTGGTTGTTATCTCCTGCTTCCCACTACCAATTCCACCAGGCTTCCTGTTTCCTGGCCAGACCTTTGCTCATGTTATTCCCCTAGGAGAATGTTCTTACCCACACCACCCATCCTACACTCTTCTGCTAGGCCCGTCCTTCAGTACTGGGCACTTCCTCCAGGAAACCCAAGCTAATTTCCCCAGGTGAACAGGGTCAGGTGCCTTTGGGCTCCTCAAATACCCTAAGCATCATTCATTTAATTTTTTATGTTACATTATAACCACTGATTTCATATGTTCTCCCATTAACGTATGATCAAATTGAGGCTCAAAACTGTCAAGTTGTATTTATTTTTGTAACCTGAGCACTGCCCTCAGCAGCTGATACATAGTATACTGCCCAGCAATTGTCTGAAGAATGAATAAATGAATTTGTAGCAGCTAAAAAGGAAATGAAAGTGTAGTAATGATGACATTTGAGAACTCTCTTGCTTTGTTTTGTGACCGATTCTTGGTGGTACCCTCACCTCTATGGCCTGTGTCTGAGCCACTGATGCGAACAGCTCAGTGTATCGGTGTCTGCTCTCAGTCAGAGCTCGCCCCTTGCCCCTGCCCTCCAGGTGCATATGGAAAATCTTACTCTGATAGTTTTTTCCTGTTTCTCCTCTTTTCAGCTCATGAGGAAATATGAGAATGACATGTTTTATTTATCTTGAAAGATTACTTATCAAATAAAGTTACTTGGTATTTATTTCCTTTACAAAAGGAAATTTGGATTTCGGGAAATCAGGAGAGAAAAATATAAAAAAGAAAGCTGGAGTTAGAAGTAGGAAGGAGGGAATGAGAAGAGAGGGAGTCATGAGGGCTGAAGTGTACTTTAGAAGGGGGTCTTGTTAATATTATAATAAGGGAAGGGAGAGGAGCCCCCAGATGAGTAACAGTCTTGCCAGGATCCACACGCTTCTCTGCTCCCCACCCCACACACCCCAGTCCTTGCTGTAAGATAAATCACAGAGCAGGAAGTCTGAAATGATTTGGGATTGATTTTGTTTGCTTAAATAATAACATTTTCTTTAACCTCAGTATCATGATGCAGCATTTCTAGTGTAAATTATTCACAATAAAAGCACTAAAGCAAGTTTGTGTGGTATGGGAGTAAACTCAATTTCAAAATTATAGATGGACAACATAAAGCTATAACTGTACGTTTTCAAATTTATGGTATGATGGAAGGACATTTCAAGAGCATAATGGAAGCAGTACAGTTGGGCTAAGTATAGTCATGACATTCGAGAAAGTATTAATCGTATATCACAAGTTTAGTCATTCTTCAGACTTACAAATTCTTCAGCTTCAATGTGTAATATTTTAGGTTTATATTTTAGGGTTTAGATATATGGATTCATAAATAGAAAACATTTTTTCCTATAATTAGAAGTTTGGATTTTGACAAGTCTTGATTTTGAGTAGTAAGAATATATTTTAGGGATCTAGAAGATTGGCAAGATAGATGCTAATATAATTCATAATTCATAGATCATGTTATCTCACCAAAGAGTAAGAAATTAATTATGTTCATTTTGAGAGATTTCCTAGTGATTCCTATTGCAGAATAAGTGCATATATAGAATATTAATATTAAAGATATTACTATAAAAGTATTATACCTACAGACACATGTTTTGCATATTAACTTACCATTTATTTTCTGAAAAAGAAAAGTAGTCTACGGCCATACCAGCCTGAATGCGCCCGATTTCGTCTGAAAAAGAAAAGTATTTGCTTTGCACACATGTATCATATATCAGGATTATTATTTTAAATAATTTTTTATCTACCCTTGCATTGTTATATGGTACATAATCCTAATTTTTAAATGGGCATCATTCTTAAAGAGCCAAATCTTTTCTTAAGAAACAATGTAGTGGAGTAACATAGTAAGTCAGTCCAGCAATTCTCATGTGGTGTTTGCATCTTCCCAGCTGCCAGTGGATTGTAATAAAAACCAAAGCATCTGTGACATAAACCACATTAACCAAAATACACACAGATTTTCTTCATTTTTTAGTTTTATGAACCAAGAAGAAGATATTTTTCTTTACAATTCCATGTTTATTTTTATAGATACTCCTTAAAAAATATTATTTTTTTCTTTATTTTTTTCATTAAGAAATTTCAAAGAGTGTTCTATTTAAATTATAATGATGATAATTACAATTTTCATTGTTAGTTTTGAGAATGTTTTTATAAAAAGTAGGTTTTTCACAACCATAAAGAAAAATAGTTTTAAATAATTCATATTTTTTATAATCCCACAATACTGCCACATATTACTATTTGATAGCTATTTATTAAATGCCTGCTGTGTGCATTCACTCTGTTAGGTGCTTCACATACATTACCAACAGACATTATAGGCCTTGCCCTCACACACTGTACAGCCTACTAGGAGAGGGTTGAAGGTATTCAAATAAATAAACAACAATAATAGAGTTTGCTTTAGTGCTGTTATTAAGGATGTACAACAAACTAAGGAAATGTACATAATAAGTGCTTACTTTAGTCTGGGGTGGGAGGACTTCCTGGCATAATTGATGTTGAAGCAAAAACCTAAAAGATGATCATATGTTATCTCACCAAAGAGTAAGAAGACCATTTACCACTGAAGGCAAAGCGAGTGCGAAGACTCAGAAGCAAGAGAGACACAGCACAGTTGAATTATTGGGAGAAGAAATCCAGGATGGCTGGCTCAAGAAATGCGAGGTTCAGAGTGGCCGGCGATGAAGGGAGAGTTAGGTGCCAGAGTACAGGGCGCCATATAAACCCATAGGTTTTAACCCCGGTTGTACAGTAGAGTCACATGCAAGACTGCATTTTAAAATACTCATGCCTGGGCTGAAGCCCCATATCAGTTGAAACTGAATCTTTGAGATAGAGCCTGGGAACTATTATTTTTAACTGTCACCCTGGTGATTTAGTCTACATTCCATATTGAGGGTTCCTAATATAAATTATGTCAATAATTAAGGTTTGTCTTATAGGCAATGGGAATACTTTGGCAACTTTTTATGCAGGAGAGAGGAATGTTAAGATTTGTGTGTTAGAACAGTGCTCTCTGGCCATATGTGTGGAGAAGGGATAGACAGAAGATTAGAAGCTGGAGAGTGTTTTGTAGGCTGTGGCAATAATCTGTGAAGAGGGAATGGTGGCTTTAGCTAGGGCGATGATGTTGTAGCAGAGAAATGAAGACAATGGAGAGATATCAAAAAGAAAGAGTCAACTGTTTGGAGAATGCATAGGTTAGGAGTGGAGTGTCAGGAAGAGGGAAAGATCTAAAGTGATGCCCAGGTTTCTGGCTTGATGGACTGGTGAAGGTAAGTGCCTTCTTGAAATAGGGGATGATGAATTTCAGTGTGACACAGAAGGGTTTGGGTTGAATTCCAGATGTCACTGAGGCCTGCCTAGATACTTTCATTTTTGCATATACATTTTTCAGATTTGTACATTTTGATTTTCATTCTGTGTTTGTTTTTT
>VBSM01003157.1:1556342-1566599 GCA_008086735.1 Cheirogaleus medius
TTTGTTCTTTTGGGTATATGCCCAATAATGGGATTGCTGGATCAAATGGTAGATTGTTATTGCATCAATTTCTTTATCCATTTAGGAAACATTTATTGAGAACCTGTCTTATGCCAGACAGTGTTTTAGATTTCAGATATCAGTGAACAAATCAAGGATCCTTCCCCTCATGGATCTTGTATTTCCCCAATTCTGTGTTCCTCTGATGGGCATCAAACCTGGGTTGCCAGAGTGAAAACTCTTAACTGCTATGTGACATGTTTCCACAATTCTATTAAAACATAGTCTTTATAAATACTTCACTTCTGGCATAATCTTTCCTCATGTTGACTGATGAGAATGTTTTAAATCTTTCCTTGGATGGTTTTGATTATTGTAATTTTATGTGATCATTTTAACAAATAAATCTATTGTTTATTTCCTTAGGATAAATTTCCAAGAGTGTATTTTTGAGGTCAAAGAATTTGAATTATTATTTTTACTGTTTCTACCCTATACTTTATTGTTCATTAACATGCTTGTACCTCTTAGGATGCCACCAACATTCTGAGAGAGAGAGAGAGAGACAGAGAGAAAGAGAGAGAGAGAGAGAGAGAGAGAGAGAGAGAGAGAATGTTTTTTAAAAGTGCAAAAGTGCACCACAATATTTGAAGCCTTGGGGCCCCTTGAGCCTCAGGGAAATCCTACTGACAGCCTCACTCCAATATACAAATGGCCAACAAACACACAAAAATGCCTCAAATCATTAGTCATTATGAACGTACAAATCAAAGCCACAATGAGTTAGAATTTCACATCCACTAAGATGCCTATAATAAAAAACAAACAAACAAAAAACCTAGACAATAACAAGTGTTGGTAAGCAGGTGGAGAAATTGGAGCCATCAGCTGGTGGGAATGAAAATGGTCCACCCACTGTGGAAAACAGTTCAGTGGTTCTTCAAAAAATTGAACATAAAACTGCCATATATATGATCTAGCAATTCTACTCCTAGGTATATATGCAAAAGAATTGAAAAGAGGTATTCATAGATACTTGTTCATGAATGTTTATGGCAGCACAACTCACACTAGTCAAAAGGTGGGACCAATTCAAATACCCATGAAAGAATGAATGGATAAACAAATAGTGGTATCTACATAAAATGAAATATTATTCAGCCATAAAAATAAAGTATTGGTAAGTGCTATAACATGGATGAACCTTTAAAATATTATTCTAAGTAGAAGAAGCCAGACACAAGAGACCACATATTGTGTCATTCCATTTAGATGAAATATCCAGAATATACAAATCCATAGAGGCAGAAAGCAGATTTGCGCTTGCCAAGGGCTATGGGTGGTGTGGAATGGGGAAGGATTACTTGATGAATACGGAGTGTTTTTCTGGAGTGATGGAGATGTTTTGAAACTGGATAGAAATGATGGTTGCACAGCATGGTGAACAAGTACTGCCGTCTATTTGGGAGAATACCACGGAATTGTTCATGTTCAAATGGTTAATTGTACAGCATGTGACTTTCACCTCAACAAAGCAGGGAAGTATACCGTATTCAACTGAAATCTCATTAGATATTTGAGTAAAGCATTTTTACTAATTTAGTAGATTTTAAATAACCAAATGCTTCTTTTAAAAATGTTAGTGGAGACCAATATTTTTTCATGTGTTTAATATTTGTATTTATTTTTGTGGGATATTTTCTTATGTTACTGTTCATATCATTCTCTGTAGATACATTTCACAAGATTTATTTTTAAGAATTTATTTTTGTTACTTTACATTGAGTTTTAAAAATTATTATAATCCATTGTTCCTATTTTTTCTTATTGCTTCAGTGCTATAAAATTTTAGAGTTGATATGTTTTGGACTCTATGTTTTGCTTGTGTCTATAATTTAAAATATATATGACACTTTAATTCATCTGGAGATTCTTTGGCATAGAGACTTTGAAAAGTAGATATTTTTCTTCCAAAATGGATGTTAAGTTTTGCCATTACCATTGATGAAATAATTCTTCCTTTGATACCCATAGATGAGCATCACTCATTCACAAGGCAGTCTTCTCTGAGGTCTAGCAGAAAGTTTGTTTCTTGTATACCATGTAGATAGAGATTATCTTTCTAATACATCTTTTTTTCCTTCTCCTTCTCTTTCTCCTACTCTCTACTCCTCCTTTCCCACATTTCTTTCTATTGTGAAACTGGAGGTTCTATGTGGAGAAGATTCTGAATAAGTCTGAAAAAAAAATTCAAGTAGAATAGGTCTTGGAGGGCTTAAAAATGCCAATGATAACGTCCTAAATTAACATCTCCTGATATGCTCAGTTATCGTCATTTCAAAGTAAGGAATAAACTATGTATATGTCTCAATAGCAACCATAAAATTGATAAATAGCTTCTGTTACAGTATTATTATACTATATATTTTAAGACTCAGTTTACCCTTAATGTATAGGTGCTCTTTATCTCTCATTCTGCCATGAATTAAGTCAGTGTGAATAAGTACTGCTATCTATTTGGGGGATACAGAAGATAAATACAGAAAAGGGATTAAGTTTTCATGTTATTGTTATCTAGTATAACCGAAGAATGTAGAAAACCATTTTTTCCTTTTTCCAGGTGTTATGCATCTGGTTGATATCTTGACTTTAAATTTGATACACATTTGGTGAATGTTTTCAATTGTACCTAGGTAGGGATACAGAAATGTTGCTTTTAGTCCAAAGAATAGATGCCACTCTCTTAAGAGCTATTCAATATCACACAGTAAACCGATTCTTTCTAAGGATATTTCTATTTAATCTTGACTAGCAGAATACTTCTGAGTATGTGTATGACTCCAAAGCCAATTCTAGTCTTTTATTAGAGTTGGTAAGATGATAGAGGTGTATGCATTTTATGACAGAATGGAACTTGCATGGTTCTTACAACAAATAGCTATCAGTTTGTACCTCAATGGGAAATGTAATCTCTTACATTGCTAACATGGACTCACAGAATGTGATTGCTGGAAAGGGTCTTAGCAACCATGACCCTTCCATTTAAAGAGGTTAAATGACCGTTGTATCTTGGGGATGGGATTACAAATCCAAAAATTGAGATGATATTGCATCTCAGGGTGACTGCTAAAGGTTTGTTTATGGAGAAAGTAAATTGTATTTGGTAAGAGGAAAAGCAGAAGAAAGAAGGGAAATGTAGCACAATTGAATGAAGCAAACATTTCTGGCTCAGATCAGTATGAAATAACATCACCCAAAGTGATTTTACTCAGGATTTGCAGTTATTCACTCACGGGAGTGCTGTGGGACAATTGAGAAAGTGTGAGAGGAAAATGCCAGCTGTCAGTATGAGACTATAGGGAGGTGAGAGAGGGAAGTGACCACCCAGGAAAAGCTACCAGCAAGCAGAGGGGAGATGCTGAATGGATAGGAGAAGGGCAGTGATTGCGTCCAGTCCTACTGCCAGCGTGGCCTGGGATCGTCATCTTTTCTCATTATTTTTGACACTCTTTCATGGAATAGAGCATCTGGAGATAATTCTAATTCTGTGGCAATTTGAGGGATCAGTATAATCTCATAAAGAATTTGTTGTCTTACCAATATAGTTGATTATAGTCTTTGATACTAGGTTCTTAGAAAAAAAAAAAAACTACACACACACACACACACACACACGTGAATGTTGTAAGAATCAAGGGTGCATTTCGGGATGGCTTTCTGCGTAGATGAGGAGGGAAGTGGTTCACCTGCATTTATGCACATCTTCCAGGGAACAACACTTCCATGCTAGTGTTTGGTTGTGAGGTGTTTTCATTAGCGGATCTCTAGGGAAAGTCCTTGTGTCCATTTCTTTGTTATTTGTTTAAATTGGTTTCCTCTTAGTTATAAGAACCATCTAGCTATATTGACGTTTACATTTAAGGTTGGAGAAGTACAGTCTATATTATGAGTGAAAAATATCCTTTGTTATGGAACTCAGATTCTCTTTGTGGAGTTGAATCCCCAGGAGTATAAGTAAAGAATGCAAAAGGGCTTTTATTCATTGTTAATTTAAGAGGATACATGGAAGTATTAGCAGCATTATAGTTGAGAATCTTGTTATATTATATATAAGCTGACTCTTTTTAAAATCTCTATATTGTAAGAATAATGGACTCTCCTACCAAATATAACTTTATAGATTATTTAATCTAGTCTTTTCATATTAGAAATAAGGAAACAGTGACACAGTAGCTGTGTGATTTTCCCAAGATCATTGAAAGAGCACATTGTAAAGATTACACTAGGATATCTAGCCAATGCTCATTTTTAAATATTTTTGAGAAAATTTAGAATATAATTTTAAATTAGGGCCAGGGGACATTTTCTAGTCTGAGTAATCAACTCAAGGAAAAACCCCAAACACAGAATTGATCCATAAAAATCAATCAGGTAAAAATTCAGAAAAAAAAAGTATGGCCACAGCAGTGTAGTCTTTTTCTTTTTGTTGTCTTTTTTTATTTATTTTTAAATTTTTCATTTCAGAGTATTGCAGGGGTACAAATGCTTTGGTTACATCAATTGCCTTTGCACTCTCTGACAAGCATACCCATCCCCCAGATAGCATGCACTGCATCCATTAGATGTGGATTTACCCGTCCCGTCCTCTACCCACCACTCGCCCGACACCCTGTGAATATTACTTCCAATACGTGCACACCATCTCTTAATTTCTTTATCACAGGTGTTTCTAAATATCTAGGGTGTAATAAAGATGTACTAATATAAGATACCTTGGTGGGATTAAAGTTTATGTCATTTGTTTAACTTTGTTATAGATAGGTTAAATAAATATTTGACTTAAAAGAAATGTAGATGTTTGTCATGTTAGAGTCCTAATTTATTTCAGAGGTTCTTGTCTAAGTCTGGAAATCTTCTGTTTTTCTTCAATTGGACAATCACTATTCTGCAGTGGGACTTTGTGATTTCACAAAATAAAGCATAGGTAGCAGGATCATATGAATTGATTATATGTTTCATAGCAGGTGTTGATATGCACAAGTAGGACCAAGAAATTGACAAAGTAAGATGCAGAGTCTTCATAACAAATTTTAAAAAATAATTCTTTATATCTTGTTGGGTGTGTCATAAGGCATCCGTGTCAAGCTTTCTTGCAGTGGATTATCTATATGTGATCCTTTGACATATTATTAATATTAATGAACTTGGACATATGACATTTCTCTCAATCTAAATAATTATGTAATCCAAATTTAAATTATTACATAAGGGCCTGACTTTAGATAACTGTAAGCTTAAAGTAAAGGCAAAATGTAAAGTTTTTGATGAAATTTCTATAAAATCACTTACCCTTTTTCATTAACTCAGATGCAAGTGAACATACCTTTTTACTGTAAAGACTTTGAAAACAAAACAAGACAGATACATTTTCCATTTAAAACAGCTCTTTGAGTCACTAGTTCATACTTTAAAATTTCAATTAATATGCTAGTGAAATACATCTCACTAATAAGGCATCTTACTAATAAGATTGAATCATTAACATATATTTTTATTGCCAAAATATATTTAATGTCTTCTCTCTGTACTACAGTTATAGATAGACATTGTCAACAGTAACTAGTCTTTAGTTTACTTTTGGAATTATTATTTATTATTGGCTTTGAGTCACAATAGTAAACATTCCCAATAATGATGTAATTTTGAAATGTATTATGCTTTAGTAACTGTACCAGTAAACTCAATAATATATAATTCTCATAGAGTTGGTACTTTTTTATATTTTAAAGTCAGAGTGGCCAAATTCATACGCTAGAATATGTGTACATTTTTATGGTTTAAACACTTATTTTAAATGATAGGTTGCCTGAAGTACAGGAATACGCTTCTGGGAAAAGTAGGTTTTTTTGTTTCTATTAGGGTAAAACTAAAAGGCATCACATCATTATATTTATTTATTTGTTTTCAATTTGCAAATAGTAATTGAGTATAGTTATGGGGTACAATGTGATGTTTTGCTATATGTATACATTGTAGAAAGATTCAATTAAGCTAATTAATACTACCTTCTCACGAACTGAATTTTTGTGATGAAAACATTAAAAATCTATTCTTTTAGCAAATTTGAAATGAGTAATACATTATCACCACCTATGGTCACCATTGCAGTGCAATAGATCAGGAACGCTTATTCCTCTAGTCTAACTGAAACTTCATACCCTTTGAACATTTCCCCTTTCCCCTCCTGTCCATTTCCTCCCTTTCCCCAGCCTCTGATAATCACCTTTATACTCCATGTTTCTATAAGATAGATTTTTTAAAATTCCGCATATAGGTGAGATCATACAGTATTTGTCTTTCTGTGCCTGGCTATTTTGCCTATCATAATGTCCTCAAGTTCCATCCATTTTGTGTCAAAGAGAAAATTTCCTTATTTTTAAGGCTGTGTAATATTCCATGGTGTATGCATATTTATACCACATTTTCTTTATCCATGAACACTTAGATTGCTTCCATATCTTGGTTATTATGAACAATGCTGAAATGAACATGGGAGTGCAGATATCTCTTCAACATACTGATTTCAATTCCTTTGTTTAAATAACCAGAAGTGGGATTGCTGGATCCTATGGTATTTCCATTTTTAGTTTTTTGAGGAACCTCTATGCTAGTTTCCAAAATGGCTGTACTAACTTACATTCTCACAAAAAAGAGAATCCTGTACAAGGATTCTCTTTTTTCCACATCCTTGCCAACACTTACCTTCCATTTTTTGATAATAGCCATTTTAACAGGTATGAAGTGATATATCATTGTGGTTTTACTTTGCATTTTCTCAATTATTAGAGATATTGAGCATTTTTAAATCTATCTGTTGGCTGTTTGGAGCTCTTCTTCTGAAAAATATCTGTTCAGATCCTCTGCCTATTTTTTTAATTGGGTTATTCATTTGGTTTCTGTTGAGTTTTTTGAGTTCCTTATATATTTTGAATATTAGCCCCTGAACAGATGTATGTAAGGTGTTGAGCAGGAATTGAGAGAATTGATATATTTAATAATAGTACCAAAACCATAAAATACTTTGATCAAATCTAACAAAATATGTGAAAGATTCATAGGCTGCTGAAATAAACTGAATAAAACTTAAATAAATGGAGAGATATTAATACATTGTGTTAATGGATTGGAAGACTCACTATTATTAACATCTTGTTTCTCTCCAAACTGATCTATAGGTTCAACACAATTCTAGTCAGAATCCAAGCAGGATTTTTTTTTATAGAAATCAACAAGTCGATTTTATATATGAAAAGACAAAGAAACTAGAATAGCCAAAGTAACTTTGAAAATGGAAATGAAAGTTTGAAGATTCACACTATGTGATTTCAAGACTTGTGTAGAATAAGGCCTAAAATTTCAGGAGCTACCTCAGCATGTTTAAGCCTCACAGCACCCTAAGGCCTTCCTGTGCTTTTCCTGCTCTCAGCAGATATGCTCCCCACAGAGAGAAAGCCTTCTCACCTGCATAGTTCCCTGTCAGCTGGACCAGTTGCACTCCGCCTGGTCCTCAGTCTACCAAGCTTCAGTTTCCTGCCAGCCACAAATTATTCAAATAAACCAATCTCATCTTCACATGGTGACAAGGGGCACCCTATCCTTCTGATGTTACAAAGCCTGCCTCTGCCTCTCACTGCCCCTGCTTGCTCACCTGTTTCCAAGTGCATCCCCAGTGTGGTCCTGCGTGGTGTGCAGTGTCCTCCTTCACAGGGCTGTGAGTAGATGTGAGCGATAAACCGCTGCCAGTCTGATCTGCCCTGTGTTGTGTGTTCAGCCATCTTCTTCTATTTAGAGCAGCGAATCCCTCCCTCACCAGTGCAGTGAATAGGAGGTGATCAGAACACTATTAAACTGCAGTAATCAAGTCAGTTTGCTATTGGTGAAAGAATAACAGTCCAGAAATAGATGTATACATACATGCATGGCCAATTGATTGCAATAGAGATGCAAATGCAATTTTGTGGAAAAAGAAAAGACTTTTCAACATATGGTATGGGAACAACTGTGCATCCATATATATATATATATAACAAAACTTAAATCTTTACCTTGCTCCACATACAAAAATTAACTCAAAATGGACCATGGACCCAAATGTAAAAGTTAAAACCATAAAACTCTTACAAAAATATAGGAGAACATTTTTGTGATATTGAGTTAGACAAAGGCAAATATTTCTTAAATACAACACCAAAAATATGATTCATAAGAGAAAAATTTGATAAATTTGACTTCATCAAAAATAAGAACTTCTGCTCCTCAAAATCCACCAAGACAATAAAAGTGAAAGCCAAAAATTGGAAGAAAATATTTATAAATCATATCTGATAAAGAACTTGTATCCAACACCAATATCACAGAGTTATGAGGATTAAGAGAATAATTCATGTAAAGGATTTACCATGAATATCAATAAATACTTAAAAAGAAAAAAAAAAGGACTTGTATCCAGAATTTATGAAAAACTGCCAAAATTCAATACTGAGAAAACATACATCTCAATTTTAAAAAAAAAGGTGGTCAAAAGATTTGAATAGACAAGTCACCAGAGAAGATATACAGATGGCAAATAAACACATGAAAAGATGCTTAACATTATTAGTCTTTAGGGAAGTGCAAATTAAAAACAGGGATTTACCACTATACATCTCTTAGAATGGTAAAAATGGAAGGAAGGAAGGAAGGAAGGAAGGAAGGAAGGAAGGAAGGAAGGAGGGAAGGATGGGAGGGAGGGAGGGAGGAGGGAAGGAAGGAGGAATTCTAAGTGCTGAGGAAGATATGGAGATGCAGAACAACTGAAATTAAAATACATTGCTGGTGAGAATGCAAAATTGTATTTTGCCACTTTGAAAAACTGTCAATATGTTATAAAGTTGACCATATACTTACTATTCAACCCAGTAATTCCACTGTTGGATATTTACCAAGTGAAATGAAAATTTATGTTCACACAAAAATTCCTAAGCCAGTGTTTACAGCAGATTTATTTGTAATTGTCTCAAACTGGGAACAATCCAAATGTGTGTCAGCTGTTGACTGAATAAATAAACTTGGTCCTTGGATGGAATATTAGTCAATAATAAAAAGTAACAAACTATCAATACCCACAAGAACATCTCAAATGTATTATGCTAAGTGAAAGAAGACAGTATCAGAATGCTACATATTATATAATTACATTTGCAATATTCTGGAACAGGTCAGACTCCAAGGACAGAAAATACACCAGTAGTCACCAGTGGCTGGGGGATCAGGGTAACGGCTGACTACAAAGACCATGGGGAACCTTGGGGGCTGATGGAATTGCTCTATTATCTTGACAGTAGCGGTGTGGTGAAGTGCCTGTATGGATTTGTCAGATCTTAAAAACATATGCCAAAAAAAGTGAATTTTACTCTCGGTAAATTATAACCTAATAAGAAAATATGTTTTTTTAAAAAAAGCTAGTCATCATAAGTTGAACAAATTGGAATCTTTTACTCACTATTTGTTTTGGGGATTTAGTGAAGAGTGGAGGGATCACAACAGTGGATTCTGGTCTGGCTGTGTCACTAACCAGTCATAGGTTTTCAAGATCATGATGACTTTCTTCAAGAGGTATTGTGCAGTCCAAATTAGGTAATGTTTTTGAGATAGTTTCATAAGTATAAGAAGCCCCATACTTGACAAAAAATAGTTAAAATTATTTATAATGTTTGGCAGTGATGGAATTCTTAATAACACCTTCCTGTTTCATATCAGAGATACGTTCATTTATTCAATAAATATTTATTGAATATTTGGGCATAATGTGTTCTAGGAAGTGTGTTATCCTCAGGGAGTCACAGATAAGTAAGCTATAGTCTGCTTCCCTTGGGGAGTTTAGCATCTACGGTTAGAGATAGATATAAAAACAAATCCCTGCAGTAACAATGATGAAGCTGTTACAGAGATAAACATAAGGTTAAGTGAAGTGGTTCCCAAAAGAATGATTGAAAAACTCTTCCAGCAGTGGGGCCATGGAAAATAATCCAGGAACTTGAAAGTTCTTGGATACCCTTTATATAGGAGCTTCGAATTTAGCCTATAGGTGGCAGAAGCTGCTGAGGGTTTTAAGCAGTGGTGAAAATACAACAAATACGGTTTTAGAAAAATCATCTGGGAGGTGGAGCAAGATGGCGGACTAGAAACACCGCCAGACAGAGTGTCTCTGCAGAAAAG
>VBSM01003157.1:1566699-1585503 GCA_008086735.1 Cheirogaleus medius
TACATAACCGTAATATTTGTACCCCCATAATATGCTGAAATAAAAAAAGAAAAATTACAAAAAAAAAGAAAAGAAAAATCATCTGGCAACAGTGTGAGTTTTTATCCACATGCATATGTGGTGTGGGTATGTATGTGTGTGATAAGGAATTTGACAATGGAAGCAGAAATACCAGTCAAAATACTTTGTTAGGAACTTGACAAAGTCAAATAAAATGTGTAGAGATGAATCTCTAAACTTAACATTTTATTTGGGATACAAGAACTGCAATTCAAAGTGTATGCATAGACTGGTGGCCTTCAGTGTTCGAAGATGAAAGAAGAGGTTGGGGGTTTTATAAAAAAAAGATAGGTGGTACATGTGTGTTGGAAGTAAGTTTATTTATATTAGCTGGCAAGCTTCGATTGGTGAGCAGCAGTTGTGGGTAAAATGAGTCATACAGTTGTAGCAGGTTGTTTCAGCAAATATTAGATAAAACTGGTTATGGATTATAGCAGGAAGTTTCAGCAGCAATACTTGAAGGAATTACATTTTTAGAGCAATGTTGTATGTCCCAAGTGCTTTTATCTCCCTGACTTCTCAACTGTTTTAGTTGGGTATGACAAGAATGACCCAATTCATATGATCAACTTTCACAGACTGTTGGTTGAAAAGTGATGAGAACTCAAACTAAGGCCATTGCAGAGGGCTTTTAGAAAAGGAGACTGCTTCAAGAAGTATTTTGGAAGTAAAAAGAAAAAACTTACTGTCTAATCCCATGTGGAGGGAAGGAAAAGAGAGGCTGACTCAGTGGATGGAGGTACCGTTAAAACAGTATAAGGATCAGATGAGGAAGCTCAGATTTGGTATAGAAGAGGGAAGAGGGGAACAGGGAAGGGAAGATGCCTGTCAGTTTAGTGTTTGAAATTCTAAGATCATTTGTCTGTGGGGCTGTAGGTGGAAATGTCCACTCAGTGGTCACCAACCCTTTTGGCACCAGGAACCAGTTTCGTGGAAGACAGTTTTTCCACAGGTGGGGTGTGGGGGGTGGTGGATGGTTTCACGATGATCCAGCTGCCTTACATTTATTGTGCACTTTATTTCTATTATCACTACATTGTTAACCTCTCTGCTAATGGTTATCTGTATTTGCAGCTACTCCCCAGTGCTAGCATCACCACCTCAGCTCCACCCCAGATCATCAGACATTAGATTCTCCTAAAGAGTGCACAATCTAGATCCCTCACATGCATACAGTAGGGTTCTCGCACCTATGAAAATCTAATGCCACCGCTGCCACTGATCTGACAGGGGGTGGAGCTCAGGTGGTGATGTGAGCAATGGGGAGGAGCTGTAAGTACAGATAAATTTTGCTTGCTCATTGCTGCTCACCTCCTGCTGTGCAGCCTGCTTCCTAACAGGCCACAGACTGATACCTGTCTGCAGCCCAGGGGTTGGGGACTGTAACTCTAGATCATTATGAATGGATCTGTGCTTCAGAAAAGACATCTTCTTAGAGACACAAAGGAGAGGTGGATGGTGTCAGGGTGCTAGAAATAGATAAGGCCAGGTTTACAGTGGCTTACATTATGGTAGCTTACATTTCTAGTTGAAAGAAATAGCTGAAGGCATAAGCAATATTCACTTGGTGATCTGAGATCTCAGGTGAAAGGATGAAGTAGCATGCATTTGTTTTTTGTTTTTTGGTTTTGTTTTTTTTTTTGCCAGTGCATATTTTGTTCCAGCCTTGTCTTCCATTCTGTCCTTCACATGTGTGTTTTGTGTGTTTCTGTGCCTGCCTCTTCTGCAAATTTGGAACTCCCTTAGAAAAGCTCAATTCTTTCTTACCTTCAGTGTTAAGTGTGGTGCCTGGCACACAGTAGACATTCAAATTTTTTAAGTGATGAGGTGACTGTTATACTCTTATACCTATCTCTTTATATAGAGAATGCTAATTTATAATATAAATTATGTAGTTCTAACCACCTGGAGTTAAGCTATAACTCATCATTTATTTTCAATATTAACTCTCATTGAAATATATAGGGTGAAGCCAACATTTTTAGCAACCATTAACAAATGTGAATCAAGTTCAATCCATCATTAATTTATTTTTAAAAAAGTAACCAGCCTGAGCAACATAGCGAGACCCCACCTCTACAAAAAACAGAAACGTTAGCCGGGCATGGTGATGTGCCTGTAGTCCCAGCTACTTGGGAGACTGAGGCAGGAGGATTGCTTGAGCTCAGGAATTTGAGGTTGCTGTGAGTTATAAGGACAAGACACCACTGCCCTCTAGCCTGGGAAACACAGTGAGACTTTGTCTCAAAAAACAAATTGTTTTCTAAGATTTAAGAAAAACCATCACTACGACTTTAATCTCATTCATCCAATATGATTTTGTGAAATCTTTGAAAATATATTGCTGTCTTTCAAGAGCACTATTAGAAAGCATTCTGGTTCAGAGGAAGCTGCCTCCTTCTGTTTATTGGTTTCATTATCAATGACAGGCATTTTGGAGAATATAATTTGAGGAAAAGAAGAGGTATCACTTTGACCACATCAGTCTGTCAGTTACCTGAATGATTTTCCTTTCCTGTTTGAAGTATGTGATAATGCCTTCTCTCACTCTCTAGAAAAAGACCCCTCTCTGCGTACCCCTCAGATATTCTGCTTAAGCTGGCCTTGTTGACAGTGTGAATATAATTTTATTGCCAATTGTGGCTGGTGTCACAACCTCTGATTCAAAGCTTTCCTGAGATTATTTATCCAGATGGAATAGGAAGGTTTGGTGCAGCATAGGCCCCCAGGCCAGAATGGCTGACCATTCTCTCCTAACTTACCCTTTGCTCTTGGTCTAAGGAGAGTGGGCATCTGGATTCTTAGAACTCTTCTGTCATCCCTGAGCTGGAGAATACAGCCCTTGGGAGAGCCCTAGGAAGAATGTTGAATAGAAGCGAAATATTTTTTGCCCAATCTCTTTTCTCTAAGCATTATTTGAGCATGTTCAGGTTAGTATTAATGTAATTTGTTTGATTTTTTCTTGTTCTTATAGGGCTTGTTGCATTGCCTATGTGAAGGTCAAATGTACACAAATTCATCACTCATATCCTGCATTAGTATTGATTTAGACTGCTATAAACTGGCTGGAAATGAGAAAAAAATATTTCCTGTTTCTCAGTCATAAGCCAATTAAAATATTCAAAATGTATATAATTACTTCCTGAGAAATTTTATCTCAAAATAGATATAACTACCATTTCTGCTAACCAATAAATGACTATCTTTGTGTGAATATTCATAGTTCTAATATTCATCCCTCTTTAAAGGACTTTTGGCTTTGCATTGAGGTGGATGCATTTCATCTATTTTCTGCAGAAAGTGCTTTCATAAAAGCAACCTGTTCAAGAAAGGCTTGCTTTTACAAACATGCTGAATAGTCTCACATGTATCTTTGAAAGAGAATGAATGCATTCATATGTGTCAATACAAAACACACTGTTTAATTTATTTGCATATTTGTATTTCTGTAACACGTGTTATAAAATCAATCTAAGGTCAAATTCTCAATAAGCATGAGTTGACAGAGAAGATCATATTTTTGTGAATTATTATTATGAAATGATATGGAAGTTTGGAAAAAGAATCAATTGTGCTTTTGTAGGTACTTCCAGGTATTTTCCCCTTTGGGAGCTTAAATCTACACATGGTACCCCACAGCACTTCAGTGAGCATTTCTGGTCTGTTCCAAACAGATTCCTGTCATTTCTCGCCCACACTAGTGAATACCTTCACTGGCTCTCAGCACCTATTCTAATCAAGAAACAACAAAACAAAATGTGCCAATCTTAAAACAACATCAATGCAACAAATTAAAACCAGGACAGATTTCATTAGGAATTTTTGGCATATGCTGGTAATCCAAGATTGCATTAATCCAAAAAAAATGTATCATAGGATTTTATTTTTTGAGAATATATATCTTATAATAGGCCTTTGAATTTAACAAAATTAATTATATTTCCTAAAGAAGCTTTGATAAATAAAGAGCTATTGATCAGAATATAAAAATAGCTCAATAATATAAGCATGAATATAGTTATAATAATTTTAGTATGAGACTGTATTGACACATCCATGTATATTTTAATTTGTATTACTAACATATTGAAATAATGTTTAAGATACATAAATTAACAATAAAATTAAAACACTACCTATATCTTAGAAATCTTGGTGTGCTTCTCAACAATCTTGAGACCATTTACATTTAAAGTGATAATTGGTATGTTTGAACTTGTGGTGTTTGTCATCCACTATTTTTTTCTATTTGTACTATCTGTTCTTTTCCCTCCTTTTTCTCCTTTTCTTACTTTCTTTTGTAATGAGTATTTTTGAGATTTATTTTTATCCTATTTTTTGACTTATCAGTTAAAACTTTGTTTCGTTATTCTAATGGTGTTCTTTGGGGTTATACTATTCACCTTTAACTGTGACATTACTCTCTTCACATGACATTAAACCTCTTATTATGAATCTTACAATAGTGTACTAGCATTTATCCCTTCTTTGCTTTTATTTTATTTTATTAATATTATTTACTCATATATGTTTTAAAGCCCTTAATATGTTGTTATCATGTTTATTTGAATAGTCATCTTTCAAAGCGATTTATAAATACACAAAATATTTTATCTGTTTACCTATGTAGTCACCATTTCTAGTGCTCTTCGTGCGTTTTATACCCCTACATTTTCATTTAGTTATTATTATATTTCCTTTAATCTGCAGGACTTTCTTTAGTAATTCTTTCTTGAGGGTCTGCTGGTGGATTATGTTAGCTCTTTTATGTCTAAAGTAGTTTTTTATCTTCATTTTTGATTAATGTTTTCGTGGCACATCTTTGTCCATCTTTTTACTTTCAATCTTTTTATTTTTCCTTTATTTCTGAAAAATATTTTTATCAGACACAAAATTCACAATTTATAACACTTTCATTTTAGTTCTATACTTGAAAAATGTTATACTGCTTCCTTCGGAACTGTGTGGTTTCAGATGAGATATTCATTCTAAATTGAAGAGGTATTCCCTTGTAAGTAATGTGTCATTTTCCTCTGGCTGCTTTCAGAGCTTTCCCTTTGCTCCAAAGTTGATTTGTCCTGAGATCTGATTTTTTTTTTTCAGTTTATTTTCTCTCTGCTTTTCAGAATCGGTAGATTCTACAGATTTGTTTTTTCCTCCTCATGTTCATATTAACTCTGTCCTCTATTATCTCTATTCTACTGTTGAGCTCATCTAACATGCTTTTAAAATTTTGGGTTTGTAATTTTTGGTTTCATAAATTTAATTTAGTTCTTTTTTTATAACCTCTATTTATTTATTGAGATTTTTATCTTTTTTATGTTTCAAGATATTTTGTAATTGCTTGTTGAAGCATATTTATGATTGTTGCTTTCAAATCCTTGGCAGATAATTCCAACATCTAATACATCTTAGTGTTGGTATCTATTAGAGGCCTTTTCTTATTTAAGGTATAATTTTCTTTTCTACTTGAGTGATTTTTAATTATGTAATGGATATTTTGGATGTCATATTATAAGATTCTATAGACATTTAATGTTTTTTTTTTAAAACTAAGCAATTCCCCTATACCTGCTGACTGACACTGTATTAGTGAATATGGATAACCATCTCATTGTTGCTAAATGGGGGTGTAAGCTCAGCTCCTTGCTGAACTCTGGTAACATCAGAGAGGGTAGAAAGTAGTAAAGGCTTAACTCACACTGCTTTGTTGCTGCAGGATGGGGGTGGAATCACAGTTCCCTAGTGGTCATCCTTTTCATTTTTGAAGGAAATTCTTGTATGATATAAAATTACAAGTTGACAGGTTATTTAAATTTTTCTCCTGTACTTTAAAAATGTTGCTCCACTGTCCCCTGAATTCATTGCTTCTAATAAAAAAAAATCTACTGTCATTCTTATCTTTGTTTCTCTGTATGTAACATGACCTTTTGGGGGGCTATATTTAAGATTTTATATTTTTTATTGATTTTGAGCATTTAAACTATGATATGCCATAGGGTTATTTTTTAATCTTTCTTTTTCCTGGAGTTCATTGAGCTTCTTGGATCTGTAAGTTTATAGTTTTCATCAAATTTGGAGAATATTTAGCCATTATTTCAGGGTCCAATTACATGTATACTTTGCCACTTGAAGTTGCCCATACCTCAATGATGCTCTTTATTTTTATTGGCTTTTCTTTTCTATGCTTCATTTTGGTTGGTCTCTGATGCTATATCTTCACATTCACTAACCTTTCTTCTGCAATGTCTAATGTTATTCCCATTCAGTGTATTTTTCATGTCAAACGTTACAGTTTCAATCTCAAGAAGTTTAATTTTTGTCTTTTTACATCTTCTAAGTATGTACTTAACTTTTTGAACATATAGAGTGAAATTATAATAACTTGATTTTCTTATCTGCTAATTTAAACACTTGTGGAGCAGTTCTGGAAAGATTTTGATTGATTTTTTCTGTTACTTATGAGTCATATTTTCTTATGAGTCATACTTGGTAATCTTTGTATTGGATGCTTAACTTGTGAATTTTATCTTGTTCAGTACTGGATATTTTTGTATTTCTATACATATTCTTAAGCTCTGTTCTGGAATGCAGTTATCTGAATACACTTTGATGCTTCGGGGTCTTGTTTTTAATATTTGGTAGGCAGGACCAGGGCGACATTAAGTCTCTGGCCCATTTTTCCCCATTACTGAGGTGAGACCCCTTTGATTACTCTACTCAATGCGGCTGATAAGAATAGGCAGTATTTCTGACTGTGTGAAAATGTGAGTACTTTTCCTTCTGATTTTTTCACGTAGTTTCCTCACAGACATGTGCTGACCACTACTCAGCTGAATACACAGATCTCTGGGGTCCTTTTTCTCTGCTGCTCTATACTTTCTGGGTCTCTTCTCTGTGAACTGCAGCATTCTTGATCTCCCTGGGTTCTCCATTTTGCCTCCTCCACTGAACAAGTCCCTTGAGCTCTGTCTGGCTTCCTCTTTCCTCCTTGCACTGTACATGGACATTCTCCCTTGGCAGGAATCTGGGAGCGATTGTTGGGTTTGCTTTGTTTGCTTCCTTTTCTTCAGGGACCACTGTCCTTTGTTGAGTAAGACTGAGTGTCTTGAAAATTCTTGTTTCATAAATTTTTCTTTGAAATATTTTGTGTTTGTTTTGTTTTTTGTTGTCTCGGGTGAGAATGTAAATCTGAATTCCATAACTCCATCTTGTCTGGAAGAAAACTCTCTCATCAATTTGAAGATATTATTCTACCCACTCTTGTCTTTAATGTTGTGTTCAGGCTCATTTTTCCTCCTTTATAGTTAATCTGCTTTTTTTCTCAGGCTGATTTTAAGATGTTTTCCTTGTCTTTGGTGCTCTTTACTTCCATATATACTTTGTTTGTGTTTCATTGAACTGTCATAATGCAATTCTAGAATTAAAATCTTTAGTCATTCTGAAAAATGTACACATTTTATTTTTGAATATTGTTATTTTTTCTTGTTCTTTTTATTCTTTACTTTTGGAGCTCTGATGAGGGTGGAACTCTGTCCTTCATGTTGTATTTTGGATAATTTCTTTTGATCTTTCATTTCCTAAACCCTATTCACTTGTGCCCAAACTGATGATTTCCTTATCTACTGACTATTTACTTTAAATATTTATGTTTTCATTTCTGTTCTAGTTTTTTGTTGTTGTTGTCCTTTTAAAATCCTCTTGTCATTTTAGTCTTTTGTTTCCTGTTTATATTTTCAGACTTCACTTTTGTTTCCTTAACTGTGTTAAGCCAATTCATTTTGTGTTCTGTGTCTAGTAATTCCAATAACTCTCAGTAGTTACTTTTGTTTTCCAGTTGTGTTGCTTTGGATTTTTGAGTGTTTTACTATTCATCTCTTATTCTTGGGAAATTTATCTTGGATAAATACTTAGAGGCTTGGAATAAAATTGTGTCCCTTTCCAAAAGAATGTATTTGCTTCTACTAGGCAACTAGGGGGTTCTACAAACTTGGTACCACCTTAGAATAAATTCTCGGATGGAAGCTTTTCAGACCATATAGGTTGTATGAATTTGTGCTGGTTTCATTTTCAGTTAAAATTTATATTAATGAAGTAACCATTTAGGGTCCTAACTTTATTTATGTGTCTCCATTTTTATTCTCTACTTAGGGTGGGACCTGGGATTGGTAACCATGTCACAGTGTTCTGTATGAGTATCTAATATAAAAGGGCAGGGCAGATAGTTCTAGAGTGCAAACCTGCTTTTCACTTATTTAGTAGTAGTAGTAGTAGTAGTCTCTAAGAATTCCTTACTTTCTTCTCAGGTCAGTGATACATTTAAATGTCTAAAAATGTTGTAACCAATGTTTTTTTCATTAAAAAATTTTTCAATTGGGAAAATTGTTTAGGGTTTCTAGTTGGCCATACTGCCTAAAATAGAAATCCCTTATGTTCACATATTTACAGTTTGAGACAACTCATATTTTCAAGTCAGATTTGTAATATTGTAAATGGACCCACATAAATTTGGTCATGCACAATAATTAAGTTATTTTTAGTAAATACCAAAATTCCTTGATATTTAGAAGAAATTTAGAACCATATATGAATTCTTTCTACAACCTTGCTACAGTACTTGGTAACCATGAAAACACATCTCAGACTGAATTTATCAGCAGGCACAAAAGCAGTAATGTATCCTGTCCTATATTTTTCATAAAGTTCTGTTCCTACTCATAGAAGGAACTTCAAGGATATCTTGCATGAAATGTTCACTAGAAAACACTGAAATATTTTATAGGTGGGATCAGTTATATTTGTGGTTGGCATCAGTATAGCACATCCTGTGAAATCAGTAACTAGACTCAACACCATTGTAGAATCACTTCACCTAACTGAAAATGTACCAGTACATTAGAGTGAAGAAGGAAGAGCTCACTAGATTTTTATCACCTATTCATGCCAGGGTTCTGTCACGTACTCGCTAACCCACTTATCTTGAACGCTACCAATTTCACCAATGAACACTCACTTTAACATTTATTCTAATAAACAACAGATCCCTGTGTTAGAGATAAATATGACCAAAGCACTAGTAGCCTCCTCTGGAGTGTGGCATTTTGTAGGAAAGGCCAGCTAACCATCTCCTGGAGTTTGTGTTTCTGATGAAGGAAACTAACTATCCCTGCAGTATAGATAAAAATCAGCTAACATACTTGTATCTCACATTGACTCTACTGAAGTATTTTTAAAGTAAATTACAGACTTCTTACAAGTATACACTTTTTATTATGCTGGTATGACTTTTGTAGTAGGTAATATAAATTCTTTTTGCATCCTCACTGTCAGTTCTAACTATTTTATTGGCATGTATCCATCAGCTAAATGGTGGCTTAGAATCGATTTTTTAGTACAACCTATAAAATTTAGTAAAGTTCCCACTTTTTAGAGAGTCTTCTCTTGAAACCACATTAAGAATGTAAACTCATTTTTGAAGTAGGAATAATCATTACTTAGTTATCTCTTTCATGTTTTGGAAGTTTGCTTTTTGAAAAATTATCTTCATTGTTCAAAATAAATTAATTTATAAAATTCATTGATTATTTTCCTTTTATCCAGTCATGAAAAATCATTCAGCATCTTTGTTGTCATCTATTAGAACAATACATTATAGTCATTTTAGGTAAAACCTAAATAATAAATTTTTAATATTTTTCTGGAATTGTTCAAAGCTAATTAAAACTAAAAGCTAAAATTATTAAATCTTTGCTGACTTCCTAAGGAGGCTTCTTACAGAGACTGTTTGATTTATGAGCTTTTCCTTCCTCCGGCTAGCCGTGGATTTTTGGCAGAAGTCAGTGCTTAAAATAGGTGTTTGCTTGTGGTCAGACCTTGCTGCTATTAATACCTATCAGATGCCTAATATATTAACTTTTATTTAGTATTTTACGTTTCTGTAGCACTTTGCTCTTTGCAAAGTACTCTTCACACAATTATTTCAGTTTGTGCAAAGAACCACAGGAAACCAGTTTTAGTAACCCCATCATCATAGAGATGGGAACTCTGAGGCCAATACCATGGTCACAGTAAGTCTGTGAGTTTTATTAAGACTTCCACAGGTCTTCTGATCCCAAATTTGATGTGCCATCTGTTATTCCACAATGCCTTACTTCCGTTTTGGTGAATTATAAAGTGGAATTGAATATAAATGAGATATTTACATGCCATTTCAGATGCTAAAGTTTTTGCACATTAGAAGGAAAACATACCTTATACTTGTATAAGACTTACATTAATATGAAAGTCACCTGCATAATTTCTTGCTGAAAGCCATTTCTCTTATTTCTACTTTTCTTCCTCAAACCTCCTATTTGTGTCACAACCGATTGAATTAAAGCACTTTTTAAAATAACACTTTAATGTGACAATATATCACTTTCCTAGATAACTGCAAGCCCAGGCAAAGTCTTTGAGAATGTGGAGCGTAACTCAGCAAAATGTCAGGGAAGAAAATGAACAGAAGAAGGCCTCGAACATCCGGAATTGCTCAGAAGAGACTAGAAGTGGCACCGGAGGATTAGGTACTTGGAAGCAAGTCCCTAAAATTTTGGAGATAGAACACTTGGAAAATGAGAGAATTGAAGAAAAAATCTAATGTTTTGGAAATCGAGCTTGACTCTTTAATTCAGAGCTGTTTTTAAATTGCTTCCACTCGTCACATGGAACACAAGGACAACATTATAATGAGCTAGCTCTGTACAGAGGGGAAATAACATATAGAAGTTTAGGTAAATCTGTCAGAATTTCCAATAATCTGTCAAATGCTAGCCACAGGTGGATGAGTGCTGACCACATCCTGCCCATATGAAACTCACCACTAGTATTACAGGCCCAGAACGTATGTAGATGTCACGTGCGCAAGCTGCTCCAGAGAACGTATCTCCAAAGGGTTTAGGATACCCCAGTTAAAATGCCAAACTCAAAATCAGAAAAGATTTCATTCAACCTTCTTTTTTTTATTTCAGAATATTACAGGGGTACAAATGTTTTGGCTAATAGATTGTTTTTGTACTGCTTGAGTCAAAGTTATAAGTGTGCCCATAACCCACATAGTGTACATTGTACCTGTTAGGTATAATTTCACCCATCCCCTCCTCCCCCTCCCACCTACATGATTTCCATTAAGTTTTACTTCCATCTGTGCACATGAGTTCTGATTGGTTAGTTCCAATTTAATAGTAAGTACATGTGGTATTTGTTTTTCCATTCTTACAATGCTTCACTTAAGAGAATTGTCTCCAGTTCCATTCAGATTCTTGCAAAAGATAGTAATTCATTTTTTATGTCTGAGTAGTACTCTGTGGTATACATATACCATGTTATTAATCCATCCATGAATTGATGGGCACTTGGGTTGATTCCACATCTTTGCATTTGTAAATTGTGCTGCAATAAACATTCTAGTGCAAGTGTCTTTTTGATAAAATGACTTTTTTTTCTTTGGGCAAATACCCAGTAGTGGGATTGCTGGATCAAATATTAGGTTTAGTTTTAGTTCTTTGAGGAATCTCCATACTATTTTCCATAGAGGTTGCACTAGTTTGCAGTCCCACCAACAGTATATAAGAGTTCCTTTCTCTCCACATCTATGCCAGAATCTATTGTTTGGGGACTTTTTGATAAAATGCATTCTCACTGGGGTTAGGTGGTATCTCATTGTGGTTTTGATTTTCATTTCTCTGATGATTAGTGATGTTGAGCATTTTTTCATATGTTTGCTGGCCTAATGTCTATCTTCTTTTGAGAAGCTTCTGCTTATGTCTTTGCCCACTTTTTAATGGGGTCATTTGATTTTTTCCTGCTGATTTGCTTGTGTTCCTTGTAGATTCTGGTTACTAGCCCTTTATCAGATGTATGGCATGTGAATATTTTCTCCCATTCTGTAGGTTGTCTATTTGTTCTGTTGTTTGTTTCCTTTTCTGTCCAGATGCTTTTTAATTTAATCAAGCCCCATTTATTTATTTTTGTTGTTGCTGTGATTACCTTTGGGATCTTCTTCATTAATTCTTTGTCTAGGCCAATGTCTAGAAGAGTTTTTCCAACATTTTCTTCTAGAATTCTTATTGTTTCATGTCTTAGATTTAAGTCTGTTATACATCTTGAATTAATTTTTTTTTGAGTGGTGTGGGATATGGATCCTGTTTCAGTCTTATACATGTGGCTATCCAATTTCCTCTGCACTATTTATTGAACACAGATTCTTTTCCCCGGTGTATACTCCTACCTACTTTGTCAAAGATCAGATGGAAATATGTGGATGGTTTTATATCTGGGTTCTCTGGTCTGTTCCATTGATCGGTGTTTCTTTTTTTGTGCCAGTGCCATGCTGCTTTGGCTACTATAGCCTTGTAGTAAAGCTTGAAGTCTGGTAAGTGATGCCTCCAGATTTGTTCCTTTTGCTTAAGGTTGCTTTGGCTATTCAGGCTCTTTTTTAGTTCCAAATGAAGTGTATAATTATTTTTTCTAGATTTGCAAAAAATTATGTTGGTGTTTTGATGAGGATTGTGTTGAATCTGTAAATCACTATGGGTAGTTTGGACATTTTAACAATGTTGATTCTGCTGATCCATGAGCATGGTATGTTTTTCCATTTGTTTATCTCATCTCCAGTTTCCGTCCTAAGTGATTCATAAGTCTCTTTGTAGAGATCTTTTACCTCCTTGGTTAAATATATTCCTAGGTATTTTATTTTCTTTGTAGGTATTGTGAAAGGTATTGAGGCTTTGATTTGATTCTCAGCTTGACTGTTGTTGGTGTATAGGAATGATACTGATTTGTGTATATTAATTTTGTAGCCTGAGACCTTGCTGAATTTATTTATCAATTTCAGAAGTCTCTTGGCAGAATCTTTGGGTGTCATCAGAAAAGAGCGATAGTTTGACTTTCTCTTTCCCCAGTTGGGTACCCTTAATTTCCTTCTCTTGCCTAATTGCTGTGGCTAGGACTTCTAGCAAAGTATTGAATAGAATTGGTGACAGTGGGCATCCTTGTCATGTTCCAGCTTTGATTGGGAATGTTTTCAACTTTTCCCCATTCATTATGATGCTGGTTGTGGGTTTCTCATATATAGCCTTTATAACTTTGAGATATGTTCCATCTGTGTCTGTTTTGTTAAGGTTTTATCAACAAATTTTATCAATTTGTTGAGTTGAAATTTGTTGAATGCTTTTTCTACATCTATTGAGATGATCATATGATCTTTGTTTTTGCTTCTGTTTATGTGGTGAATCACATTTATGGAATTATATATGTTGAACCATCCTTGCATTCCTGGGATGAAGCCCACTTGGTCATGGTAGATTATTTTTGGATGTGCTGCTGAATTCAGTTTGCTAGAATTTTATTGAGGATTTTTGCATTATATTCATAAAGGATATTGGTATATAGTTTTCTTTTTTGTTGTGTCCTTTCCTGGCTTTGATATTAAGGTGATACTGGCTTTGTGGAATGAGAATGAGTTGCGGAGGATTCATTCCTTCTCGATGTTATGAAATAATTTCTATAGTATGGGTACCAGCTCTGCTTTGTAGGTCTGATAAAATTTGGCTGTGGAACCATCTGGTCCAGGACTTTTTTTTGTTGGAATACTTTTTTATTGCTGCTTTAATTTCATTGCTCATAATTGGTCATTCAAGAGTTCTATTTTTTCCTAATTGAGACTTGAAACGCTGTGTGTTTCCAGGAATTTGTCTACTTCCTCAACATTTTTGAGTTTATGTGCATAGAGATTTTCATAGTATTCATGGATGATATTTTGTATTTCTGTGGTATCAGTTGTAATAACTCCTTTGTCATTTCTGATTGAGCTTATTTTGATAACTTGTGTCTGCTTTCTCATTTAGTTTGAAGAATATTTTGATTTCCACCTGAATTTCCTACTTGACCAAAATTGTTCAGCAGTAGGTTAATTTCTATGACTTTGTGTAGAATTCAGTGTTTCTGTTGGAGTTGATTTCTAATTTTATTCCACTATGGTCTCAGAAGATACATGGTATAATTTCTATTTTTTTGAATTTGTTGAGACATGTTTTGTGGCCTAAGATGTGATTAATCTTAGAGAATGTTCATTGTGCTAATGAGAAGAATGTATAATCAGTAGTTTTTGGGTAGAATGTTCTGTAAATGTCTGTTAGGCCCATTTTCTCTAGAGTCTCATTTAAGTCCAGTGTTTCTTTATTCATTTTCTGCTCGGAGGATATGTCCAGTTCTCTCAGTGGGATGTTGAAGTCCCTGGCTATTATGATGCTGCTCTTTATCATTTTGATTAGCTCTAGTAGGGTTTGCTTTATGAATCAGTGTGCACCTGTGTTAGGTGCATAAATATTTAGGATTGCTATGTCTTTTTGACGAATTGCTCCCTTTATCATTATATAATGACCATCTTTGTCTTTCTTTACTATTATTGATTTGAAATCTATGTTATCTGATATGAGAATGGCTACACCTGCTTTCTTTTGCTTTCCATTTGCATGGAATATTTTTTCCATCCCTTCACCTTGTCATTAAGCTTTCTTATGTTTGCTATGAAAGAATGCTAAAATCCGTAAAGTACTAAACCAGTGGGAGGGCACTTTTCATTCATTCACATAGTTGTTCCTGGAATTATTGGCTCCATTGAGCTATTTCAAGGAGCTGTGTTTAATTTTTGTGCCATCTCCTGGTCATTATATGTAATTTTTTAGTAAATAGTTTACTCTTCATAAACTAAATATTCATTTCTCTTGATGACAGTAAACTGGATTGTGTATTTTAGGAATTGTCACTGTGGAGAAACCATAGTAGACTAAAATAAAAATTCTAAACAAGTTTAGAAACTGCCCATATTTACAGGGCTGTAAAAGGAAAAGGAATGGGGGTTTCCCAAGGGGGGAGCCAGTAGATCAGTGGCTCTAGCATTGTTGCTGCAAGCTATAGAGATGTGGTTCATTACAGGATTCCTGCCAGACCCGCTGCACACTGGTAAGGGCACTTGTTGGTTTGTGCCCGCACAGTCCTGCAATTTTGTCTTCAAAGCAGAACCCAGCAAAATATAGCTTGCAGTGTTTGCTTTTCTTATCTCTAACAAAGATATATTCTACTGGGCTATATTTTTGATTGTCTGCCCTGTAGTGATGACATCCAAGCACTGGAATTCTAGCCCCAAGCCTTTTAGTTTTGGCAAAATTCTTACAACTAGATTAGCTTCCAGTCCTTTAACTTCACCTGGCCACAGAATTAGCATCAGCAGAAATGAAAGGGAGGTGGTGGGCAAGATTTCCATATCAGCAGCACTGTATGAAGGGCTTGCATCAGCCTGTTTGCTTATGAAACCTCCCTTCTATGGTTTCTTGACACTTCCTTTTTCTTTCTTTTTTAAAAATTTTTTGAGGAGTATGTTAAAAAGAAACCTTAATGAGTCTATACTCCAGGAGACATTCCAAAGCAAGCTCCACCCTTATAAATCCAAAGAAGGATTTATGAGCTGTAAAGTTTGCATTATTTTAAAAAGAAAAAACAAGGATTGAGACATTGCAATTTCAGAACTCAGATAATAAAACTATTCTGACAGAAAGTAAGATAAGGCCCCAAGGAGAGGCATTCATGCTTTGAAAACGAAAGCATCATTTTTAGCTGTAGAAACTTCTGGGAAGACAGATGCAAGCATACCACACTAGCAGTTGCCTCAACAGAACACTGCTTCTCTTGCTTTGAAAAGCAATTGGAATTTTGGTTCCTGTGCAAAGACTCCTCAAGATGTCTCCAGAGATGGCAACCAGAAACCATGTGTAAAAGAGAGAGTTTTAAGAATACCATTGTAAATGAATTACTTCCCATTATAACCTACTGCCAAATCTTTCCTCAAAAGTCACAGGAAAAATGAGAGTTCTGAGAGTTGGGAGTCTCCTTCTGTGTAAATGTGGGTGTCCGAAAACTGCACACGAGGAAGACAACTGTCACCCCAGACTGCTGACAGTGGGGTGTGGCCACTGCCAAGGCTGGGTACAATGCCACATCTGTGCTGGGGGTGAGAGGGGCCTCCAGCAATAGTGGGGCAGCTTCCCTGGCAGCAGAATCAAGAGCCCTGGCACTAAAGTGGTGACCCCAGTCACTCTTTGGGAACAAAGTTTGATTTATTCATGCTTCTATTTTTATGTGCATTAAAATCTCTTTTTCATAAAATCTTAAGTTCTTCAGGCTGGAAAGAATACTTGTGCATCATTCCTTCCCCCTCTACACTGAATTGTACCTACATTACCAGTAACAGAATCTTTTCTCAAATAATCCTGAGTTGTCTCTAGTTCTTTTGTATTTGTAAGGTAGCTCTTCTTCAAAGGGAACCAGATCTACCTCTGCTGTTCTTTTCATCCATGACTCCTAATTCTGCTCTGCGGGTAACATTAAGCAGCCTAACCTCTCTTCTGGATAACATCATTAGCATATTTGAAAGCAGCTACCATGCTTTCCCTTCCCTTTGTCCATTACAAGCAAAACAATTCAGGATTCTTCTGGCAAGCACATATTTCTATTCCTAAGCACGTGTGACGTGGCAGAGAACAAGTCTGATTGCCCCCACAGCAGGCTGTCCCCAAGAAGAAAACCAGGAATTCTACCATGATATTCTTCTCAAATACAAAAAAAACAAAAAACAAAAAAACCTTTTTTTCCATTGTAACACTATTTACATGGTTTATTGGCATTGGGTAAGGACTAAAACACAAACAGTTTGATAAGGAAAGTTGCCTTGTACCACAGTGGTTAGAGCACAGACATCAGAGCCAAATGGCCTGCACTGGAATCCTGATTCTTTCCCTTAACGGCTGTGTGACCCTGAGCAAGTTAGTTAACCTCTCTGTGGCCTCAGCTCCCACATGTGAGAAAGGGATATAATGATATCTTATCCTTATTTTATAGAGTAGGCATGAGGAGTAAATAAAATGAGTTAGTATTTGTAAAGCCTTAGAATAGTGCCTGCCACGTGGTAAGTGCTATATAACTACTTAATAAAAATAAAAATAAATGAATAAAGGAAGGAAGGAAGTCATTTAAGAAGACAGACTTTCTATTTCTTTAAAAGTTGACTGGGAACAGTTAAAGATGGACCCATAAGACACAGGGAGTGGTATTTCCCTGTTGGATAAGGTCTCAAGATAAGTGAAGAGCTGGGCATTAAATGAAACCATTTGCTCTGCCTGTTTAGGGTTAGGTGCTCTTTGCTATGCCTGAAATGCCCCCCACCAATACACACACACACACACACACACACACACAAAGACGGACAATTCCTAACACTCCTCATTTCTAATTCTTTGCATAAGACTCAGGTTATTTACTGAAATCAGGCAGAATTCCTTAGCATATCAATAAAAGCTCTCTGTAATTTAAAAGTGGGAATTATTAATAAAATGGATTTTATGCCTGACTTGGGTGAGAGTAGGGTCACAAAAGCCCCCTTTCACACCTTTCCACTGAAATACATTCCCATGAGAGCCACTTGGAGTGTGAGTGCCCCTGGGAGCTACAGTGCTTGAGCCCAAGCCTTGACCTGTGTCTGCTCCCAGGAGGACCCCTGGCTCCAGGAGGGACTTACTCTCACCCCCCAAGTGGGGATGTGACAATGCCTGCCCTCCCTGACTCACCTACTGGGAAATTACAGTAGCTAATGCTGCTATAGTACTGAGAACATGACAAGTTTTAAATGAGCACTCAATTTTTCTTATGAAAACATTTTAATGGAAACTTGATGGTGACATATAACAGCTAATGAAATCATGAATGATTTTAATAGGCTGAATGAAGTTGTTCCAAATGTAGAAAAATATTATAGTTACATCATGCCATCAGTTCACCTGAGTTACCGCCCCTTTTTTAGAATCCACAAAAAGATTCTTTCTATGACATGTCTGCATGAAAAGCAGTGGTTGTAGGCAGAGTTCTTAAATTCCTCCAACAAGTGTACTAGATACAGTCCCATCATCTCAAATAAATGAAAAGTGACATATCTGATACAGTTTATTCCCATGGTAGTAGGGATCCTTGCAGCATGCAATACAGTAATTCTCACAAGGGATGCACAATTAACTATCTAAGTCAATAACAAGTAACAAGTTGAGAAAAATATTGCAAAACAAATAAAAATTATTAATATTGTTTATATGTAATCTTAGAAATGCACAAGGCAAATATTACTCCAATAGAAAATAGGAGAAAAGACAAAAATAGAAAGTTAAAAAGAATTTTAAATGGACAGTGTAATGTTAAAAAAAAGTTCAGTTCAATTACTATTAGGATAAAAGGTAAAGGAAAAAAATAGGTATCATTTTTTAATCTATGAAATTGGCAAATATGTAAGAAGTTAATTACGCTGCTCCAATCTCTAGCCTTGCTGTCTTATCCCTTAATTACAATGTTTCAGCCACTCTGACATTTTTTTCAGGCTTCTTGAAAGTGCTAAGAGGCTTCTTTGCCTGCAGGGTCTTTCCCTTCCTGTTTCTTGAGCCTGAAGTGTCTTTCCTCCACTCTGTCTGTTGTGTTTAAATGTCCCTTTCCTGAAACCCTGCCTGATTTAGAGTATTCTCTCCTTTTCTCTTACTTCCTAAAACTTACTGTGATTTTTAATCATACAATTGCTTGTCTTTATTATATCTCCTTTGCTCTGGACAATACACTGCAAAACAGCAGGACCGTGGAAGGTTTGTTCACCCACATAAACACAGCATCTAATAT
>VBSM01003157.1:1585603-1599302 GCA_008086735.1 Cheirogaleus medius
CTGCCAAATCGTGAGCAACTTGTACTTAATACAGTTATATATAAGAGTTCCTAACTTTATCATTGCAGTCTAGTGCAGTAAATGTAAAATTCTACTATTTAAAATAAGTTATTCTTTATTTATTTTAAACTACAGGGGCTGAGAAAAATTAAAGGACACATTCCTATATCATATTGTGGTGCTTTTAGACAAAGAGTAGAGGTTACCTTTCGAGACATCAGGACCTCTTTCTCTAAATTTAAGACACATTTGTCCTTTAAAACAGAATTTTTTTCAATCTTACCTTTCATAGCTCCCTACATATTTGTTTTTGGTAAAATATTTTAGAGTTATTGTGTTCTCTTCGAAGTATAGAGAGAACCTCATAAAGCAACTGTGACCAGATAAGGTATGTTTCATCATCTGTGGTGACATAAAGAGGGGTCAAATAATAGTGCCACCTGCCCCTCCCCAGCTAAGAAACCACTCCTACTAGTATAAATTTCCTCAGGTTAAGCGTATACACTCCAACATTCCATCCAACTGCCTATAGTGTCAAATTCCATTAAACACTATAGAAGAGTTTTTAAAAAATTATGATAGAGCAAGATCTGTCCTAAGTGCTGGCAGTAAATGGGGCCCAAGAAGGTGGCAGAGGCATTCTCTCACAATCTTGCTAATGATGTTCTTCTTCGTAGCCACTGCTTGTTGCCTTATTTGAAATGGCCCCAACATGCAAAATTACTGTTTATAGTAAGCAGTTGGTAAGAACTTTCATTTCTGTTGTTCAAATATTCCAATCTTACTTGAAAATATGGGACAAGGTGTTGGAATCTGGTCAAAATAATTCAGAATTTCTTTGTGCTAGGCTGAAATTTGCATCATTCTGAATCGCTTCAGTCATGACAGCATAATGTGTGATGTCCCCATGCATGTAGTACCAGAATGTCTTGGTATTATCTGTGAGAACTTGCAGCTTGCTCACACATTTATTCTAGTTTCTTTTATCGAATTGTCCATCTCAGAAGGGTAGTGAGTTGAGATGCTCCAGCTCATCACATAAACAGGAGTATTTTCTGTGGCTCTGATTTATATTGCAGCTGTGGTTAATGCTGTGAGTGTTTACATGAAGACTGATGCATGGATACCTTTTCAATAGCAGCTGGGAGACTGCAGTCAGCCAAAACTTCAGCAAAGTACCATAAATCTTTTTGAGTCAGCACTGAGACAAACCAAGAATCTTTTTTTCCCTCTTTTCCCGTTAATGCATCCGAATTAAACCATTAAACAGGGATGAAGGTGAAGTGCTGTAAAAGTTTTGCACAAATAGGACAGGGGAATGTTTAACTTTGGACACCGTGACTAGACTTGTATTACTTTGCACCTTTCATCCCAAATGCTTCATAGGCTAGTTCCAAATGTTCCTCTGCTTTGAATTACAGCCTAGGAAGAGAAATTTTGGCCAGTAACCTGGGGAAGAAATAGATGCTTTAAGGAAGGTGGCCACAAATCTCTTCAGGTCACTAATAAATAAGGAGAACTTTTGGCCATTATAATGTTGGATCCAGAAAAATATCCTGGATGTAATATATACCTGTGGAATAGGATGTCATGGCATTAAGACCCAGTATTTGAATGGCTAAATCATTTGTTCCATATTTATGGCATCTATTCTATTCGTTTATAACAAATCTTTTTCATTTATTTTATTTATAATATTTATGTGCCAGACAGTGTTCAAGACCTGGAAATTAAAATAATAAAATAAAACTCTGGCTTTCTCCCTTCAAAAGGGAAGTGAAGAGCATTTGGTGGAACAGACAAATCACAGTACAACTGGTCAAGCATGGACATTTCTTACATCATTGCACAAAGACCTTAACTGGCAAATGGGTGCAGTGAATATCCAGCAGCCTCTCTCTGCTTAAAAGCGCTGTGCCTCTGTTTCTCTCTTTTGGTAAGGCTACATTGACAGGCTTGGTGAAAAGCTTTCTTATATTACACTGCACCCCAGAATCAGAATCCACGGATCTTCTTTTGCTTTGAAGACTTCTGGTTTTCCCTGTCATTTGGAAACATTGGTATTTATTTCAAAGCCAGAGTTTTCTTCCTCTCTTTCCAAATGGTGTGTGTGTGAGAGCCTCCACGTATTGCTTCCATGTGAGATCACATCTGAAGGGCTGCTTTGTGAATGGAGCATCGCCATACCACTGTATGGTATTGTTATTAAGGAAGTGCATGCTTATGAAATTTTGCCTCTTCCCTAGACTAAATATATTAATCCATGTCTAAGTTCTTTGGGGTTTGGTCTCCTGCCCTCTCCATACACATTTTATCCCCTTAAAAATGCAGTTTTTATATCTCCAATTTAACCTAAAGCATATTGAGTATAAAATAAAGGCTTGATTTGAGCTGGACTACTGGAAAACCACAAAGAGAGAGAAAAATTCTATAGTTTGTCCAAGAACACTTTACCTTTCATTTTAGGTCTAAATATCTCAGATTTGAAAATACTGCATATATAGACTTTTTAAAAGTCTGATACTTGCTTCTTTCTTTAAACGTGTATTGATTGCTTTTCAACTGGTTCAAATTTGAAACCCAAGGATTCCACTCTGTGCCAAGAGATTAGTCAGGCATTCTTATGTGTGACTGTAATGTTCACAATATTTATCAGTAAAAAGCATGATTCTGAAGAAAAGACTTGGCTGTCACAGAACTGTGTTACATCAGTTCCTCTCCAATGACCTGGGGAGCCGAGGCGTCCTCCCATGTCTATGGCCCGCTCTGCAGCCTGTCTCTTTTAAATAGACCTGGAAACTGTCCCCCATGGATCACCCCATCTAACCTATTTCAAGTTTCTGTAGGTAACTCAGAGTCCCCCATGGGTGCTTTTTTGAGCCAAGAACTAGAGCTTCCAAAGGGGTCTCCATTAAAAAAAATAGAGAAGAGAAAAGAAAAATCCTGATTGCTGAGAAATTTAAAAGACAAATCAGATAACAATACTTGCAAAAGTGGCCGCTGGTCTCCTGAGAGAAGTGAGGATGCAAGGAAAAGACATTCAGGAAGTGTGCAGCTTGCCTCTTGCTTCTGTGGGTGACCCAGATCACAAATGCATGCTTCCTCCTGTTCCTTGTTGCCATCAAGTGAAACCTTGCCATGAGTAAAGCATTTGTATTCTTTCTTTCGAAAAAGCAGATTGTAGGAGGTTTGTGTGGCAAAAAGAGTCTGTTTAACCGTAAGACTGCGTAGTTACTTAGTCATGTACAATAAAACCTCAAGAAAAATAAGGACCATTCAATAAGGTGTTCAGTTTAATTGTGTTTTCCAGTCAACTGACAGCTTTTAAGCCCCTGCTGTTGAAAATCTCTGTCGTATGTCCCTGTCTTCCTGCTCCAACAAGAACATCGTAGGGTCTCAATGTCTTTGCAGGCTGACCCTGTAGAGAGAATTGGGTGTTTGCTGAATGTGCAGAAAATGGCCTAGACACGATATCTTTCATCAAATCTTGCTTTCAGTTTGTTTTGTTTGCAATTATTCCTTTTTCCTAAAAGCAGAGTACTAAAGGGAGAAAATTCACAACTTAGCATAACACGGAAGTCTGACGATTGCAGCTTCTACCTAGCTGGGTTCATTGAAAACTGCTTATCTCTATAGTTGATTCATTAGCCCAGATTTTCTTAGCCTCCTATTTCAAGCCTTTTCCACCTGCTTGATTGAACTGAGCCTTCCAGCTGCTAAGATAGTCACCGGAAATATGTCTCAGCCACAGGTACATTTCACATTTGTAGCAACCAGATAGTCAAGGGGAAAGATCTGGTTTGTAGTATACTTACCAACAGCCATGGCATAAATACTCCAACCACAGGTGACTTCAAGCTGTGAACGTGATGCCACTGAAGGTGGAGTCAGACAGAGATCCTGAGCAGCTGCCACTGCCTCCAGCATGCCCCTGTCCCCTGGCAGTAGTCACCCAGAAATGCCACCAAGGGCCAAACCCTGAAGGATCTATGACCTCTGGCACCCTGCCTCAAGTTGACGTGTGCAGGCACTAGTTTCCTGTAGGTCTCTGCCCTGGAGTGCAAACTGAACGAGAGAGGGAAGTCTGGGGAGGCCCTGCCTGAGATCTGAAATGAAGAAATTAATATTTCTCTGAGTAAAGGCAGCCAGTTGGAGGGGGGTGTATCTAACTTAGAATGAGTGAAAGGACACCATAAATGTCAAACTTCAGATTGCAATTCATCACTTATCTTGAATGTGACTCCAAGAAAGAAAACTGCTTACCTATAAAAGTTTCACCTGCATTTTGACTTTTATTTCCCTAGCTTCCATCCTCTTTATTTTCTCCATAGTATGATGTATGCGGCCTGATTATTTTAATTACCTCCCCCAGTAAACTTAAAGATTTATGTTCACTGCTGTATCTCACTGCCCTAGCTCAACCAATCTTTATGGAATAAATTGAATGAGTGTTTTATTTTTAATCTGTTTCATGGATTTTAAAAAAATGTTATCATTATTATTGTTATTGAGATGGGTCTTGCTCTGTTGCCGAGGCTAGAGTGCAGTGGCACAATCTTAGTTCACTGCAGCCTCATACTCTGGGCTCAAGCCATCCTCCTGCCTCAGCCTCCTAAAGTGCTGGGACTACAAGCATGAGCCACCATGCCTGGGCTTGTGGATATTATTAAGTTATGAGTCCATTTTATTTCCAGCATTTTAATCTAAAGATAATACCTGACATTTAAAAACAAAGCAAGTTAAAATAATTACAGAATTAATCAAGTATAAATACGCAGAGTTCTCAGGAATAAGTTAATCTTGAAACCAAAATTTTTAAATGTGTAACAGATGGTAAGATAAGATTTTTCTATGTACATTTAATATTTTATTATATATCATAGTATTTTTATCAGTTGCATTAAAAATGAAGAACTACAAACCTCATGGCATCCATATGATAAATAAGCATTGCAGTCTTTTATCTGATCTTTATATTAATATTTGACCCATGTTCAGGGAGAAAAAGAAAAAATTGCTGCTATTGCAATTTTAAACTAAATGTGCTTCATGATTTTTCCTTTTCATAAAATTTCTAGCTATCAAAGTGTCTACTGTGTTTCTCTACTTAATTTTTACAAGTGAACATTACTGTTTGGCACATACTTCTGGCAATGTGGAGTTTATAGTTAGTGTAAAGAAAGCCACAAACCATACTAAGTAATTGTAATGCCATAAAAGATGCCCCTAGGAACATAAAAGGGAAACCTTCATGGAAACTAAGATTCCTCCATTGAAACACTTGCCAGTATTCTATAAATACTGGCAATTAAGAAAAATGAAATTACCCTATTTTCTACTTCGTTCTCTCAAAAGACAGTAAGTGCATTTTTATTGGGAAAAATGTGATTAATTTTTAAGACACATTATTGGTTGACTTTGCATGTGCTTATTTTCTCACTCCTTTTGTGTCCTCAACATATACATAGGGCTGCCACCTAGGACCTCTTGGCTTCTGCAGAAATGATGGGATCCTTAACATTAGATTTATGTTCTCATGTGTATTTTTAAGAGACAACCTCATAAACACCAATCTGAATACTTTTATAAGCTTGGTAAGATCTTTATGAAGGACTTAAGTTTGAATGAATGAGTTATTTATGGATTTGATCTTACTACACATTCTATGCTTTTCCCTTAAGATAATTTTAGGAGAGTTTTGGCAAATACACACTAAAAGGAAAAGTATATAATGCAACATGGACTCACTAAAAGAAACCACAAAACATAATGATGTGCTAAATTAAAAAGGAAAGCAATGCTAAAGCTTATTTCTATCCATTTGAATGCATGCCTTTGCTTAAGAGGGGTGGGGAGAGAGAGCACGCACGTGTGTGTGTATGTGTGTGTGTGTGTTGGGACGAGGGATGGAGAGGGGGAATTGCGCTGTGGTTATTTTGGACAATTGACCTCAGGCTCCTGAGCATTACCTATATGGCATCATTGTCCATTTAAAATGCTGATTGAGAACATCATATTCATGGTGGCTACCAATATCTACTGCCTACTTTTCGCAAGATGCTGCCCAGATGCTTTGATCACTTATCTTCAGTGTAGTTGTGTGAAGAGATGCCTTGACTGAACCGTAAGCCCATAGTGAGTGTCCCAACATATCTGACCCATCACAAGTTGTGGAACATGGATTCAAGGCCGCATTTATTTTGCCGCAAGAGCTGAATCATTGCCATCTGTCCTGCTAAAATTGTAGGTATGCATACTTCATTTACAGGTTTCAGAGAAAACTAACACCCTGAAACAGAGGGAGATTGGCATCACAGGTGCAGTTTACCCTCCAAGTGTGTGTAACAGCAAGCTAGTCTAAGGAAGGATAAAAGTTGTGACTCACTGATGCTCACTGAAAAATTTTGTATTTTAGGCCTAGAAATAAGTACATGTGAATTAAATATTAACTTATAAAGATGTTGTGACATGTAAGGGTCAGATTGCTGGGTTCCTGATGCCCTCGTTAGGGAGGTTCTCTGAATTGGTATCCTGCTCAGACTCAGGCTGTTCCTCTGATGGGCTGGACAACAGTCACGGCTGTTCATGGATTATCAGAACCTTGAGTCCCACTTGTATTCCCAAAAGCACATCACCGAAGGTGGAGCACAGGACGGGGATTGTAACAATTCTCACTTTCTAGTGACTTATCAGGTATTAAGTAATTTGCCTACAAATTTTTGTCTCACTATATTTTTATCTCATCGTATCATGAAGTCCATAGAAGAACAAGCAGGATGGAATGTTATGCAAGCATCTCAGAATGTCAAGTATGGTAGAAGTCTGAAGTCAAGTTTAAGCAATGTTCTGGGCAAATGTAATGCTTATGAGACTGCGGGACACTCCTATTCATCTGGCTTGAAACAACTGAAATTACAGTTACTGGAAATGCTTTCTATAGTCAACTTTTATGGGAAAGAGACAGAAGACAGGTAAACAAATGGATATCAGAGATTTTATTTTTTAAAGTAGCTTTCAGAACATATCATGGGGCCAATCCAGAGTTAGCCCAGGGTTCCAGTCCTGTACAATAAAGATTTATTCTTCATAATGAAGAACATGGCAATATACTTAAGTATTTTATAAATGTCTAAAACAGATGATTTTTGTATAATTTTGGCATTTTATATTTTATAGTTCTTTGAAAAGCATACATATATGGATTGTATAATAACTGTATTTATGCAAGTATGAAATCAGCCAGCATGCCTCTGCTAGCACCCACAGTTCATCAGTCCTGCATAAACTCCCCCACCTCCCTGCTACATATCTGGCTCCATGACATTCTTCCTTATCTGTTCCTCTGCTCTCAGTGTCTCTGTCTGTTCATGCCATGCTCCTCCACCCAAGTTTAGGGTCTGTTCCCTTCTCAGCTACTGAGGAATCGTGGGATGTCCTTCTGCTTTGAATCTTCACTGTATGCCCAGCCCCAGCTTTCTTCCATTTGGTGTACAAGGACTCCCATGTGTCTTGCCCTAAAGTCCACATGGCCTTCTGGTCTTATCTCCTCTCCTGCTGTCCCTCTCAACTCCCACCTGCTTTCTTACTTCTCTCCCTCTCCCTTTGGCCTGGCTTTTTAAGAGAAGCCTGTCCTCACTGTCTCTACTTCCTGACCTTCCATTTAGCTACCAGCTCACTGCTCTTTCTCACGATCTTTTCTGTAATTCCACTGAGCCCTTTCTGGCACATGTCACTAATCTCTCCAAAAGGTCTAAAATACACAGATCTCCTCTTACTAAAGCGGGACTCTCTACTGTATTTGATTCTCTCATTGTTAAAACTCCTGCCTTTGCATTCTTATACCTGCTTTTTGTCTTAACTGGATACTCTTTCTTAACCTGCTATTTAAATATTGTTAGTTTTCCCCAGAATCTACAGTTGACTATCTCATGCCTCTAAACACTCTTGCTGCCATAGCAGCAAAAAGAATATAAAACTTGAAGTCAGGGAAACCTGTGTTAGAATGAGTGTAGCACTATGTCAACTCTGATTTCAACTAAGTTGCACGAAGGCACTGAGTCTGTTTGCTCAAAAATCTAATTTTAATGTCACATACTATCCACTATATTTAAATAGTATATATAAACATTTTATAATTGTTGCATATTTAGGCTGTTTCCAGTGTTCATGTTGGGTGATTGCCAGAAATTTTCAGTCCCTAACAGCTCCTATAACCTTTTACTGATTAGGACCATGTCTCCCCAAACATACTGGACCATGATTCCCTTTGTCCATCACCTCCTATCCCCCCATATACACACACAAACACGTACACACATATACACAAATACACACACATGCACACACACACAGACGCACACATTCTAATTGCCCAGTTGCCCAATCATTTCTGAGAGTGGCACTGTATGTGGGTAGGAGGGTAGGAGGGAGGGGCAGGTCAGGTGCTCATGATGAGAATGAGAGGAGCAAAAGTCTGATTTCCTCAGAAAGAGGGATATTCAATGCAATCTGCAGATTCAATGAATTGAATCTACAGATTCAATGCAATCCCTATTACAGGGAAGGCACAATTGCCCAGTTTCTGTATAGCATGGACCTTGTGTTTCTGAATTAGTGGGAATACTGTGAAAAAAAGCATGAGATATACTTTTATCTTCTTTAAGACTGGCTGGTTTGCTTGGTTTCCATGGGAGATATATGCAAATAATACTACAATTTGAGTTTCACAATTCAGTTAAATTTATCGACTAGTGAAAATTCCTCTAAGATTCTTGAAAATGGATTTACTCTGTGTGTGTGTGTGTGTGTGTGTGTATGTGTGTGTTTTCTCTTTTCCAGTGTGGCTAGAGCTAGTTTAGTGGGAAGTTGGTAGAGGAAACATAATAGACTGCCAGTCAGATCCAATCTACACCAGAAATGTTATAGTCAAGGATTATCTTTATAAATCCATTATTTGGTGAAAGAATTAATTATTTAGGACTTACGTTTCATTTTAGAGTAATTTGAAGGTAATTTTTGAAAAGAAAATCTGTTAAGATGTTGTAGCATCCTCCATTCATAGATGGAAGTGTTGAAATATGCACATTTGTAAATAGACTTGCCCTGGTCTCTACAAAGAGTGAGTAGTGGTAATCAGGTCTTTTGGGGCTGACTAGCCAACTCAGAATGCTAGCATAAAACATGCATTGTGCTCATCATTCAAGCCCTCCTAGAGTTGAGATATTTGGATATTAAAGGATTCATGAGGATCAAAGAAACAAATGTAATATTTGTTCACACTTATTGAGGCAACAAACATAAATTATAAAACTGAAAACTTAAAATAGTACAAATTAATTAAAATATAAACATTCATCAGTTCTAGTAGGGAAAATAATTAGGTATTGAAATTTTGAACCTAAGGGGAAAATGCATTTCCTGCAGATGTTCCATATTTGGGATTAGTAAGCCTATTATATAAAGCATTCTTATAAATCAATAGGATAAACATCTAATAGACAAATGGGTGATGAGCATGAACAGGCACTTTATAAAAGAAAATGCTAAAATTGATGACAAACCTAAGAAAATTTATTTAACTTTATTACAAATTATAAAAGTACAAGTTGAAATGCTGTGAAAAAGATAAAAAGGGCTCATTAAACTGAATTCAATCAAGCACATGTATTTGAATAAATTTGAGGGATAAAATTTTGATAGTAAATTAATCAAAATTTTACATATGCTTATATCATGACACATAATTGTACTGCTAGGAATTTATACCAAAGCAATAACTGAACAAATATTCAAAGCTGTAAGTAAAGTTGTTCATCACATTGTTGTGTATAATAGCAAAATATATGTTTAATTTATATATTAATTAATCAGGAATTTAATTTTGCTAAATCGTGGAACACTATATGATCATTAAAGTGATTACATGGCTATATTTATAGACATGGAAGGAGTTTTGCCTTACTAAGTAGTTAAAGCAAGATTCAAAATAGAATGACCACTATTTTATATGTGCAGGTATGGGTGTGTATCTTAGTGTGTATGTCTATGCAAAAATAAAAGACTTTTAGTATTGTCATGTCTTGTAATATTCTATGTTATTTTACAAATAAGAGAAACATAAAACTGTTCATTTTGAAAAGCACATTGTTTAATATATGTTCTATATTTTCTGCCATGTTGATAGTGAGACTAATGAATTGTGATACTTTTCTTTTGTGAAATGATCACCCACCCTTACAGAAAATGAAGAAAAATTAAGACATGTTATAAAAAGAACTGACAAAGGATAAGTGGGATGAAAACCAAAGAATGAACAATTATCTTATACATAAAGGAGTGCAATCTAGATATTCATGATCAGACCAGGGGAAAATGAACATTGCAAATGGACATTTCACTTCTACATTAAGTAGAAGTGAAAATGATATTTTAAAAAATAACATGGATCATTTAATATGAAAACTATTAATTAATGGGTAAAGAATGTTTTTTTATTTTTTTTAATTTATTTTATTGTTTTTTTAATTTCAGAGTATTATAGGGATACAAACACTGGTTACGTAAATTGCCTTTGCACTGCCTGATAAGCATGCCCATTCCCCAGACTGCAAGCACTGCTTCTGTTGGGTGCAGATTTACACATCCCCTCCTCCCCCTGCCACCTGCCCAACAGCCTATGAATGTTACTTCCCATATGTGCACATTAGTGTTGATTAATTAGTACCAACTTAATGGCGAGTACATTGATGTTTATTGTTCCATTCTTGTGATATTTCACTTAGAATCATGGGCTCCAGCTCCATCCGGGATAATACAGTAGATAGTTCATTTTTATGGCTGAGTAGAACTCCATGATATACATATACCGCATTTTGTTAATCCACTCATGTATTGATGAGCACTTGGGTTATTTCCATATTTTTGCAATTGTGAATTGTGCTGCTATAAACATTCTAGTACAGATGTCTTTTTTATAGAATATCTTTTTGTCCTTTGGGTAGATACTCAGTAGTGGGATTGCTGGAGCAAATAGTAGTTCTACTTTTAGTTCTTTGAGGTATCTCCATACCACTTTCCATAGAGCATTCCCACTTAGAACTGGAACTAGACAAGGTAGCCCTCTATCACCACTTCTATTCAACATAGTACTGGAAGTCCTAGCCAGAGTGATCAGACAACAGAAGGAAATCAAGGGCATCCAAAGAAGTCAAACTATCACTTTTTGCTGATGATATGATCTTATATCTAGAAAATCCTAAAGATTCTGCCAAGAGACTACTGGAATTGATAAATAAGTTCAGCAAAGTCTCAGGTTACAAAATTAATGTACACAAATCAGTAGCATTCATATATACCGACAATAGTCAAACTGAGAACCAAATCAAAAATTCAATACCCTTCATGGTACCAACAAAGAAAATAAAATACCTAGGAATATATTTAACTAAGGAGGTGAAATATCTCTATAGGGAGAACTATGAAACACTAAGGAAGGAAATAGCAGAGGATATAAACAGATGGAAAATCATACCATACTCATGGATTGGCAGAATCAACGTTATTAAAATGTCTATACTACCAAAGTGATCTACAGATTCAATTCAATCCCTATTAACATACAACATCATTTTTCACAGATCTAGAAAAAAAAATTCTAAGCTTTGTATGGAACCAGAGAAGACCTTGTATAGCTAAAGCAATCTTAAGCAAAAAGAACAAATGGGAGGCATCAATTTACCAGACTTCAAGCTATACTGCAAAGCTATAGTAACCAAAACAGTATGGTATTGGCACAAGAACAGAGACACAGACCAATGGAACAGGACTGAGAACCCAAATACAAAACTATCCTCATATAGCCATCTGATCTTTGACAAAGCAGACAAAAACATACACTGGGGAAAAGTGTATTCAATAAACAGCTCTGGGAAAATTGGATAGCCACATGTAGAAGACTGATCCACACCTTTCACATCTCACATAAATCAACTCAGGATGGATAACAAACTTAAACCTAAGGCATGAAACCATAAGAATTCTAGAAGAAAATGTTGGGGAAAACTCTTATAGACATCAGCCTAGGCAAAAAAATTTATGAAGAAGACCCCCAAAGCAATCACAGCATCAACAACAATGAATAAATGGGACCTTATCAAATTAAAAGGCTTCTGCACAGCCAAAGAAACTGTCACTAGAGCGAATAGACAACCTACAGAATGGGAGAAAATATTTGCATGCTATACATCTGATAAAGGGCTGATAACTAGAATCTAGATAGAACTCAAGAAAATCAGTAAGAAAAGAAATCAAACAAGTTCATTAAAAAGTGGGCAAAGGAGATGAACAGAAGCTTTTCAAAAGAAGGTAGACTAATGGCCAAGAAACATATGAAACAATGCTCAACATCTCTAATCATCAGGGAAATGCAAATCAAAACCGCAGTGATAATTTTTTTTCTTATCTCTGTCATTTATACTTACTTGCAATCTGTTAATGACAAATCTCATCCAAGAAATAGGACTTGAAAATGTTGCAGATCTCAGCATTTAACCCAAGGTGCTGAAATTGCTCATTAGCTGGGAAAACTGTATTGCTTGGATATATATCATTAATTGGAGCAGCCATTCATGGGGTTTAACAGATTTCAGCTAAAATTCAGCACAAGATCATGTTGATATTTGCAAAGTAAAATGCCACTACTGGTCAATTAAGAAGAAAAATCTTTTTCTCTTAATACTTAACATGTTCAATGCTCAATGCATGGTAAAATCTTGGCTTCTTTGATTGGGTATGAAAATGTTTTCCTTTCAAGAGTTAAAAATAATGTAAATGAAGCTTCTGGCAAAAAAAAGTTACAAGTGGTATATTTCCTGATATTTTAGTGTTTGATCACCAATTTTGGTGCCAGGCCACATGTTCAGCTGCCTGGCAGCTCCTACTGTATATGGAAACACTTCCATGTTTATAGAAATATGCTGGCAAAAACCCACCACTTCCATGAATTATTAATCCTTATTTTGAAAAAGGAGAGGAGCAGGTCTAAGTTCAAGTGGTTCTCAGTGGCTGCGACAAACATGGTGAAAAACTGTTCAGTGAAATGAACATCTATGCTTCATTTGACCACCAGTTTGTTGTGAAACTTATGGGAAAAATTAAGTTTGTTTTCCTGTAGTAGAAATTCAGCAATGAATTGAAAGAATGATCGATAAAAGTTTTCAGTGAGAAAACAATAATGAAGTAACTATTAATAATTTACAATATGAAGACAGAGATTTTTGCTTTTCCAATGACAACCTTTATGAAAAAATAAGATTGCAATCTGAAATTAGCCTGTTAAAAACGCCTTAATGCTTTCATCTCACTGCACTGAGAATTGTTTCTTTCAAACCTCATATAGCCAAAGCAATCTTAAGTAAAAAGAACAATCTGAGAGGCATCAGTCTTCCTGACTTCAAGCTGTACTATAAAGCAATAATAGTTAAATCAGCCTGGTATTGGCACAAGAACAGAAGCATCGATATCTGGAATAGATCTGAGATACCAGAAATGAAACCATCAGTATACGGTAACCTAATCTTTGATAAACCAGACAAAAATATACAATGGGGAAAAGAATCTCTCTTCAATAAATGGTACTGGGAAAATGGGCTAGCTACATGCAGAAGAATGAAGCAGGATCCCTACCCCTCACCTCTCACAA
>VBSM01003157.1:1599402-1610451 GCA_008086735.1 Cheirogaleus medius
CCTTAATGTCATATTAAGGAAAGAGAAAGACCCAAGAGTAACTTGTCTAAGGAAATATAGACGACCAGAGGCACAGCTGTTACTAGAATTTAGATGTCTGGTTTTAAGTAACAAGCAAAGCTCTGTGGTTTTAAAGCACTATCAAAGAAAAATTAGAATAAATAAAAAATAATCACCCCTTGTTCCATGATCTATAGAGAACGTATGTTCATATTACCTTTTGTCTATGGTGTTTGTGCAGACTGAGCTCCTGCTGTGCATGCTGAGTGTTAAACAACATTAACGTGGAACAGTTTGTAGGTCCTCCATGAAAGGTCTTGTGCAAGGACGTTAGATGACTTCTATTATAGGTGCCCACATGCTTGTAAGATTAATAATTAGATACATAAAACATTGTGGAAGGAAAAAAGTTTTTGAACTCCATATTATAACCAGATGGCAGAAGGTGGGAGACACATGATATGAAAGAGAATAAGAAAAGGAAAATGGAGTAGAAAGGAAAGGCAAGAACATAAACCCCTATGTATGACAAAGCAAGGAGTAAATAGGTTAGGAACATTATCCCTGAAGTCTCTAATTCTCAGCCGTCAAGTTTTCTCACCTGAAAAGGATATATAATAATAATACTGATTTCATAGAGTATTTGGGAGGATTAAGTTAGCTAATATATATGAAATTAGCACCTGGTAAGGGATTAGTAAATATGAGCTGTTTTTATTGCTATGTTAATTTCAGGGAAAACATCCACTCTGTTGATTTAAAATGTGGTTAAAAATGGCCAGAAATTATTACAAATGCTTTCATTACCACCAAAAATTTGGATGCTAAGGGCATTGTTTTTATTTTCATTGTTCATATTGAGTGCTCTTTGACACACAAGTGTCGGAGCCTCTATTATGGAGGTAACACAGGTGATTTTTGTTCTCCTATAACTGGGGTGGCAGGAAAGCTGAGGGTATTAGGAACTGCTGGACACAGACAGGGATGCCACAAGGAGTCGTCCTTGCCTTTCTCAGCCCCTGGTTCCCTCTTCACACACACGGGCTTTCTGCATGTGGCTGCCAACATGGCCCTGGGCAGGCTTGGGATCACTGCTCCTTATTCTCTGACAGCTGAGGAGAGAAAGCTTCTCACCAGTTCAGTGGAGAATATAGGCAAAGATTCCATTTTGGCCTGATACAGCCAATTGTGTCCATCCTGGGCCACTGTGGCCAGGACCATTGGGTGCTGGGATGGGATGTCTGGCCAGATCTCCCTACCTCTGTGTCCAGGGAGGTAGAAGTAAGGCGACTGGGAAATCCACCCGAAGCAATTCGTTGCCTGAAGACAGAGCTCAAAGAATGGAAGTCAGAGATATCAAAAGAAGAAAACGGAACCAACAGAAGTTGATAGGTAGATAGGTGGAAGAAAGAGGAAGAACGGAATGGATAAGTAGAGCTTTTGATCATTTGTAAAGGAGCGATTGCAGTTATTTATTCAGGGAGAAAATGCCATATGCTAGGTCCCTCTTAGAGTCATTGGAGTGTCAGGGCTGAAGGTTCTTAAAGGTTGCTTTATCACCCTGGACACACACGACTAGACACTAGTGTGCTCGGCAGGCTGAAAGACATTTAGTCCAGGGTTTGTTTACTGCCCTAGGCTCTGCCATCTTCCACTGTGCGTTTCAATTCTGTTGACCAGGTACTGGTGCTATAAAGAATGGTTTTTAAAAGTGAAAGATCATAATTGATTATTTCTAACTGCTTCATCTAAGTTTAGAAAGGAAAAACATCCATCTCGTGAATGACAATTGGCCCTCCATATCTGCAGGTTCTATACCCTCATATTCAACTAACCTCAGACTGAAAGTATTTGAAAAAAATAACAATATAACAATTTTAAAAAGAATAATAAAATATAGAATAGCAGTTATTTATATAACATTTACATTATATTAGATATTATAAGATGATTTAAAGAATGAGAGGATGTATGTAAGTTATATGCAAATAATACACCATTTTATATAAGGGGCTTGAGTATCTGCAGATTTGGGGTCCTGAAACCTATCCCCCACAGATGCCAAGGGACAACTGTATATCCATGCTATAGACTTTCCTTTTTGTTGTTTTTGCTATTGTTTGGTTTTTTCCAAAAAATGTAAAAATGTTTTAGATTTCTCTATATTATAAATCTCATTTTAAAAGTGTAGAATCAAGGAAGTCTGCCAACTACTTTTGTTTTCTCTACTTTTTTCTCCAGGTTAGACTGCTTTGGCAAAGGAGAATAATATTACTTTACCATGTAAAACATGGTTAATGGCTTTAAAAGAATTCCCCAGCAACTGAATAATGGGCTGCCAAAAATATTCTCAGTGCCAAAGGATCTGAATATGTCTGTTCTATTTATTGTGTGTTTCTTGTTTCATCATGACTAAGTGCTCACAAAAGAAATAAAAATCCAAACCTCTAGGGCATGTGGAATTTGAGGGCAGAAATGATATTTTAATATATACAGTTCCATACGTAGCATTTGAAGATGATTAGGAAAGTATAAACAGAAAAAAAATGATGAGCATGTAGTATGTAAGATACTCAAATTATTAATGAAGTTGGTTTCTAGTAAATAGAAAGAAGTTGTTCTACTATTGCTGTTGTGCTTGGCTGAGTGGATTAATATTGTTTATTCTAAGGAATACTGAAAGTCTTATACCAAAAACTTTTAATTTGTTCTGCCTGTTTGAATAAGTTTACATTTCTCAGAAATAGGAAGATGAAGCCTATATCTTAATTAAAGCTCTCTGTTCAAAAATCCAGATAGTATAGTGTAGCAAAATCATTTATTTTTAAAATTTTACCTTGTTAGTAAATTGAATCTATTAAGAAAGAATGTTCTTAACAATAAAATTAAAAAAAGGAATATACTGAGAAGATCTGGGAAAACAATGGAAATGTAGAAAGATTTAAAAGGTGCTTTGCTCACTGGAAACGAGAGAAGTCAAGAAGAGTAACATCTCAGCACTCCCCACCCAGCCCTTCCCTTATCCCCTGAGGACCCTCCCACTTGGTCTGTGTCTGACCATCTGGCTCTTACTTCAGCAGGAGACTCTTAATCTCTCCCCATTCTTAGTTTGGGCCAGGCAGTTGCTAGTGGCCTTGGCTTCCACCTGACAGGTTATGTATTCTTTGCCAGCGTCTTAACTGCCAGGATTTCAGAGGTAGGATAATTGTCTTCAAAGAATTACACATTGACTACATGTACCAAAATATCACACTGTGCCCCAAAAAGATGTGTTGTTATTATGTGTCAGTTGAAAATAATAATAATTTAAAAAAAGAATCCCCAAGATAGGGATTCTTAACTGTTTTTGCATGTGACTCATAGGACATAAGACATCCACATGGGACCCACTCCCCTGGGCCAGGGGCCAAGAGAAATTCCTGGGCTGGTTAGCTAAAAGTACATGTTTTTTTACTCCTACTCAGCAAAGTTTATTGGAATTCAGCAGGATAAGAGTGACTTCCTTCAAAAGATAAGCCTGAATCTGCTTTAAATGTGTGTGTGTGTGTATATAATCTGGATATGAAATGTGGTACTTTATTATTAATAAAAATCATTTAAAACAATCCATTGTGATTAACTAATATGAACCCAAATCTCCTGGTGAAATACCACCTTCATGTTCTCTTGGGGCTAGTTCAGTCCTCTGAGAGAGCCAGAGATTTGGCCCTGGGGCCTCCCACTCCTGTGTAACTGCCTACCTTTCCAAGAAGTATATCTAATGCCTGATAGTGGCCACCTAAAAATAAAGCCACCTCATTTGAGGTGGAGTTCCCAAGAAAGAAACCTAAGCATCTCTGAGTTTATTTTGACTTTAAGAAAAGAAGCTTTCTAGCTGCCTCTGGAAGCTCAGTGCTGAACATACCACTTCCTGTTTGCAGAATTAACTTTTACAGAAAGGCAGTGATTATGAGTAACTATCTGCTGTGATATCAAGCAACTAGTGCACACCACAACTTATGAATTTAGGGCTAGGTAGGTATTTAGTTGCAATAGTTACAAAGATCAAAATATTTTTACCACTGACTAAGTATCAGGAAAATGTAAAAGAACTATGGGTTAGCACAATCCCTTAACTTTGGTAAATGCAGAATTTTTATTAAAATGCTCTTTGATAAAAATTAGTACTTTTCCTTATATGAAGTACTAAGAAAATTACTATGTCTGTAATGTAGGGAAAAATTATTACAAGAAAAAATTGTAGAAAGTCATTTTATATCCAGTTGTTCTTCACTTGTGGATTTGGATATACTATTCTTTGTGTTATTGGAATAGAATGTTTGCAATTCTTCTTTTAAAAAAATGTTAATTCTCTGCTTCAACACTGGTGAGATAACGGCATGGTGTATAATGAGTTGGAACTTCAGAGTGTCATCTAGTTTTCAAAATTGCTCTGTGAGATTATTAATAAAAGTTGAACTTCAGAGTGTACAACTTACAATATGCTGTTTCAGTACTTTTAACAGAAGAGTTTTATTCATAACATTCTGAGCTGGACACAGATTTTTAGAGAATGAATGGAGTGACCTACTGCTTTACTAGAGGGAATTGGGGGTAGAGAGCTTTGTCACATTGCAGGGTATATGCACTTATATCCTTATGTGGACTCAACTTTTGTAAATGCAGTATTTTAATTCTCTGTTCTCTGAAAAGGCCATCTGGAGGCTGGAGGTGGGAGGTAATGCATTTAAGGGAAAACCAAGTCATCCCACTTAAATGTAAAGCCAAATATCTAGCATATGTGTTTAAAAGCAATCTGAGTCTTGGATGTGCACTGACCGCGTTTCTCCCTTCTATTGCAGGCTCAACGTGGGAAAAGACATTTCGGCAGATCGGCTTTGAAAGGTAAGTAGGACTTAGCACATCTCCATTTTAGCTAATATTGTCCCATTTTATTCTGAGTAATTTATTGATTAGAGATCAATAGTATTGCCACCACTCCTTCAATAACTGTGTGATCTTGAGCAAGTCATTATCTCACCCCTCTTAGCCTCAATTTCTTTGTAAAGTAGAGCTTTATAAAGCCTTGCCTGCACAGACTGGAAATAAAGATGTAATGGGCAATGTATGTAAAAATGCTTCTTGACCCATGAAACAGAATAAAAGGTAAGTTATGTAATTAGAGAATCATCACTTCATATGTCATATTCAATTCTAAAGTTTTAGTATAGTGAAATTTGTATTAATATCGATCTTCCCAATTATTAAAATTGTTAGATCTTTTTAGCCTTAAGTAAAAAGCTGAGATCATGTCATTCTTAGCTAAAAGCATTTCTACACCAGCGTCTCCCCAACAGCAAAAAAAAGGACACACTATAATATCAGAAAATGTGCAGGTGGGGTCAATACAGTTTTTACTCACTTGCCCTTGGAATTGAATGGCAGCATTTCAGACAGCTCTCTACCATTGGCATTTAGCATCTGATATTGAACTTTCAGCTATTGAAAGTAGAAAAAGTAATTTTAATTTTGTTTTACTCTCAAATTAGATTTGACCAGTTTCTTTCATCATATTGAAAATGTGTTTTTTCTGTGTATCAATCAAACTGAAAGAGCACTTAGAGCATATAAAAGAAATGATAAAACAATTTAAAATGCATTGTTTCTCCAGTAGCAATAGAGAATAATGTATCACCAGATCACTGTGGTAACAATTCCTTTGTCATTTGTTAATTGATTCAGAGATTTATTTATTTCTCTACCTACACTTCCACTCACATCAACACCACCACTTTTGGTCACACAGTAAGGGCTCATAATTCTTAGAGTAATGTGGGAGATTGGCTTGGGATGGTCAGATCCCACAGGCCACCTTAAAACAAAGAATGGAAAGTCGTGTGAAGCTTCATTCCAGTGGGAAATCTTTTCCCAAAGAATCTTTCTCTTGAATCTTCTTTCATACTATGAAATATTTCAAGTATATACAAAAGTAGAGAGAGTAGCCAAATGAATGTGATATATCTACTACCTAGATTCAATAAGACTTTGCCATACTTGTTTTATCTATTTTTTTGAAGAAATATTTTAAAGAAAATCTCAGACATCATGTCATTTTGTCCCTACATAGGTTAGCATGCATCTCTGAAAAAAAATGGGCATTTTCTTCCAGAACCATAATCATACCTAAAACAAATAACAATAAGTCCTTAGCATCATTTAATACCCAGTCAATATTTAAATTTCTCAATCATCTAAGAAATGTCATTTTTATCAGTTTGAATCAGCATGCTACCAAAGCCACACATTCTATCTCATTATTACATCTCTTAAGCTTCTTTATTTAGATCAGTGCCCCAAACCCCTCTGGTTTCATTTTGTTTTTCTTCACATTATTGACTTCTGAAGAAATCAGGTCATTTGTCTTATATAATGTCTCTCATTTTGGATTTGTCTGTGTGGTTTAACTTGTTATTCTAACCCTCTATTTCATGTAAATTCAAATGATTCCACTTTCAGCCTTTGGGAAAAATGTCTTGTTGACTTCTCATCTTCTTGACACAGACCCATGGGTCTTTACAGTTTCCATGTTTCTGGAACAACTGGATATACTAGGCTCGTCTAGAATCCAGCCTGGGTCAGCCTGTTCAGCAAAGAGCTCTGCTTTCTTTTGTGAAGAATGTTTTTAAACCACAATCTAAACACTAAGAATGCTCATCCATTCTGGGCCTTTTCAATAGATGGAGCTAGGAAACGTATTTTTGTAAAAAAATCCTGAACTCATGTAATAATTTGAATTCAGAAGTTTTTAACTTCTTTTATATTTGTATCTCTTTTCTTTTTCACTGAAAATCTTAGCTCTTATCTAAATATTTTTTCATTTTAATATATATATAATATTTTCAAGATAATTCTGTAATAATATTATCCCCAATAATAAGATGACTGGATGAAGTTTTTATAATTTGTACTCATCCTAATTTAATATTCCATGAAGGAGGTATAATCAAAAAACTAAAAATGAAAGTGTTTAAGTTTTTTCTCTGTGATCATATCCCAAGTTTTATATATTATTTGATTTGTTTCAGAATCTTAATTTTAACAGATTTTATCTTTTGATTTAACTTTATTTTTGAACATACATTTATATGACTTTAAGTCCAAGTCATGTGACCAACATTTTTTCAGGAAAATGTTAGTTTTGTCCCCTTCTCTTGTGCCCTGCCCTTCCTTTCTTCTATAGTAAGCATGTTTATTAGCTTTTGGTTTAACCTTCCGATGTTTATTTTTGCATATGTAAGCTAATACTCACGTCTATCTGTGGCCTCGCTCTGCCCTTGCGTGAAGAGTGGCATATTATACACCTTCTTCTGCACTTTGAATTTTCCACTAAGAGGATGTATATCCTGGGAATCATTCCACATCAGTAGATGTTCTTCACTCCATTAACCTGTGCCTGGCATCCCTTCGGTTGACTGAGCTAACACAAAGGGTAAGAAGGGTCAACTCAGACATACAAGTCAGGGATCTTATCCAGTATCAGGCTTTACTAATAATTTCAAGGATACAAGTGATCTAGGGGTAGGTAATGCATGGAGAGATCAAGCATATCCCATGTGGATCCGAGCTCTTTCATTTTCACACCAGATCCAGGCTGTCTCGATAGTGACAGTGATAGAGAGTGATAGATGAGGTTTCTAATGAGGTCTTGGGATCCCTCACATAGCAGAGAGCATTTAACTGTGTAACATTCCCAGTTTTATACCCAGGAAATGTAAATATCTCCCGTGACATTCCCCAGGGAGTCATGCCTCATCAGTCAATGGGTTGGAGATTTGTTTTACCATAGAATTCTTAAATCAGGATGCCCTGCTTGAAGCATTCTACTGATAAGGACTCTTCATAATAAGAAGTCATTAACTTGTTTGCCCATGGATCTAGTTAATATATTTACAAGATTTTAAACCAGGTCCCCTACCTTATCTGCCCCCAGTGCCTCCTTAGTAACCGGGGGTGAATTGGATGACAGGCCACTTATTTTAACATCTCCTTCTCTGGTTGGTGCAACACAGTCCACTCAGCCAGCACCCAATCAGTGGACACTGAGACTGTTTCTGTCTTTTGCTCTTACAAAACAAAACAAAAAAAGGTTGTAACAAATAACCTTGCACACACTTGTATTTTTGCCAAATATCTTAGGGATAGATTCTCAAGTAAAATCAAAGAATAAGTTCATGTGGAATTTTGCCAGATATTCCCAAATTTTTCTCCATAGAGTTACAACAATTTCCACTTCTAACAGCAGTGCATGAAAGTAACTGTTTCTCTAAAGCCCCAGAGTATGCTGTCAAATTCAGGATTTTTGCCAGTCTGGCAGGTAAGAAATGGTATCTCAGTGTCCTTTTTTTTCCTTCTTCTTCTTTCTTTCAGCATATTATGAGGGTAGAAATGTTTAGGTTATGTGTATTGCCTTTCCCCCTCCTTCCCCCGTGCCCGAAGTTAGAGCTTCAAGTGTGTCCGTCCCCCAGATGGTGCACATCACACTCATTATGTATGTATATACCCATCCCCTCCTCCCGCCTCCCATCTGCCCGACGCCTGATAAATGTTATTCCTATGTGTCCACTTAGGTGTTGATCAGTGAAACCAATTTGATGGTGAGTACATGTGGTGCTTATTTTTCCATTCTTGGGATACTTCACTTAGTAGAATGGGTTCCAGCTCTATCCAGGAAAATACAAGAGGTGCTATATCACCATTGTTTCTTATAGCTGACTAGTACTCAGTGGTCCTTTTAATTTGAATTTATCTTGGTTCATTGTTTTCCATAGAGTAAAGAACAGGTTGAGATCCTTTGTTGTTGCCTAAATGTAGCAGTTTGAGTAAGAGCTTCTAAGACATTTAAGGAATCATTGATCAACAGGATTTGGCAATTGAGGCTACATTTTATTCCTAGCTTATAGGACCTTAACCTTTTTCTTACTTGAATAATGATTTAATACAAACAGCCACCATGTGACAAACACTGTGTTAAACCATTTCTATTCCATACAATAACACCATAGACCAGGAATTGGCAAATTTTACTATAAAGGTAGAAATAATAAACATTTTAGCCTTTGCAGGCCATACAGTTTCTATTATAGCTTCTCAATTTTGCTGTGAAAGCATAAAGCAGCCATAGACAGTGGATGTGGCTATATGCCAATGAAACTTTATTTACAAAGACAGGCACTGGCAAGATTTGGCAGCTGGCCATCATTTGTTGACTGTCCCACACCATAGACTGTGGTCACCATCTCAGAGGTTAAAAAAATGAAATAAAATAAACCAAAGAAACCAAGTAGGCTACCCATACAGTCATAGACACTTGTATTAACTTGCATTCAGTTCCAGGTTTGCTTGTTTCCAAAGACTAGGCTTTTTACACTACACCACATGGAATTCTTGAATTATACATCGCTTTTGTTTTGTGTTTTATATTCTTTCCTTATAGCTCTGGGGACACAATCTTAAGCCGCATGTATTATTAACTATTCTTATTTCATGTCTATTTTGAATAAGGCCAGATAGTATAAAGTCCATATTACAATGCCTCCCTAAAGTGTTTATGCTTCTAGATGGAGGTATAAATAAAAATGTTAGTAAGGCATATATCAAGTGGTATGTTCCTTTCCAGTACTTATACTATGGGTCCATTGAGGGTATTTGGTGATCATTCTGATTTTTAGATGTTATCTTAACACGTCATCTTGCTTTTCCCATCCATTTCATGTCTTCTCATTTAAGGGCAGACAGTATTCTGTGCATTGCATCAAGTGTCTTAAAATATAGAACAGATATTGATGATATTGATCTTTGGGGTTCTTGTGCATTTTCAGTTGCAAAGACTAAGTGTCAGCAGTGCTGTTAACTAGGGCTTCCTTTTTTTCCCTCAAGTTTAACCTGTTGTTTCTCTTAAAGGGAATTCCAATTATATCTTAAATAAAGCTATCTGGTTCTTTAAAGTAATTGTAAGAGATATTGATCGTTTCATGGCTATGTCCTTCTTTGAAGTTTGTTCATTAATATGCTTGCCAGCAGATTATTTTAAAGTGATCACGTCTACAAGAAAAAAAGTAACTAAGTCAGCTAAACCTTCAAAGCTTTCTCCAAGAATAAGAAAGCAAAGATTCCTTCTACTGTACATTATGTGACCTGCTCTGCATGCCCTCCTTGCAGTAGCGCTTGCTGGAATAGTGGTGGACCTTCCTGTGATACAGTATTCAGCCATTTCCTTTCTGGAAACCATGTGATTATATGCATCCCCTAAGAATAAATACACATTGTCACAGTTCATGTGGCTGAATTTGTGATAAAGTATCATGTTCACCTTGCAAACAATCACATTTTCCCTCTGTGGGGATATCAGGAGTTTATTTTAGGACTTCGTTACAGGAGTGTGTTGTAACATAGGAAGGAAATGTTGTAATGTAGGTTCGTGTATCTTCTGAGTCACCTCCAGCATGCCCTCCCTACTTCTAGTACTACAATATTGATATCTACACAACAAAAGAAGACTCAAGTTTTTCTTTTATTCCAGAAAAACAAAAAAATCTGTGCCAAACATATTTTAGTTTCAATCAGAAATCTCACCTTTCTGTGCAGATTTTCTAAGCTTATGATTATAAATATTTCCAAATCACAGTCATTTGTTAGTCTAGGTCAAGGTGATGCCAGGTGAGCATGGCTTTGTAAATTCATTGACACTGCTTGTTCTAAACATGTGTTATCAACAAGGGTGGCTTTAGAACCAAAAAGGTTTGGAGCTAAAATGGCCCAAATTCTCAGTGGCTTATATTTCTTTCAGCAAATATTTTTTTTCTCATATGCAAAATCCAATGAGGAGACCAGACAACTCTGTAGAGCAGCCTGCCTATACGTGGTATTTCATTGGTGTATCACAAGTACTACTTGTGGCACTTTTGTCTCAACATGACGCTTCCGAGTTTACTCAAGCATGGGAGAGAGCTTGGGCAATTGCACACTGGATCCTGGATCTTAAACATTTCCACCTGGAAGTGTCATTTGTCA
>VBSM01003157.1:1610551-1635095 GCA_008086735.1 Cheirogaleus medius
TGGTGCAAGTTTGGCTTTGAGAAGTGCTTTGGAGCTTCTTCTTGGTCCAACCACTGAGCTAGTCAAAGCCAGTTGTTGTATAAAATCCACTTTTCGTCACACATCACAATCCGATCGAGAAATGGTTCATTGTTGTTGTGTGCAAGAAGAGAAGACAATGCTTCAAAATGCCGATATTTTTGATGTTCGGTCAGCTCATGAGGCACCCACTTATCAAGCTTTTTCACTTTTCCAATTTGTTTCAAATGCTGAACAACTGTAGAATGGTCGACATTGACTTCTTCTGCAACTTCTTGTGTAGTTGTAAGAGGATCAGCTTCAATGACTGCTCTCAATTGGTCGTTGTCAACTTCTGATGGCCGGCCACTGCACTCTTCATCTTCAAAGCTCTCATCTCCTTTGCAAAACTTCTTGAACCACCACTGCACTGTACGTTCATTAGCAGTTCCTGGGCCAAATGTGTTGCTGATGTTGGGAGTTGTCTCTGCTGCTTTACGAGTAATTTTGAAGTTGATTAAGAAAATTGCTCGAATTTGCTTTTTGTCTAACATCATTTTCATAGTCTAAAATAAATATAAAATAAACAGCAAGTAATAAGTCATTAGCAAAAAAATCATAAAGCAAGAATGTGCATTAAAATGATGTATAATATAACCACATTTATTTAAGAATGTATTCCAATATCAAACGGCAAATTTCACCAATGCTAAAACCACAATTACTTTTGCACTAACCTAATATCACAATAAGCTCTGAGTGAGGTCTGAACATGGTTTTCTCTTTCCAAAGCTACACTTTTCATCTGAGAAAAAATGTTTCAGCAAGTAAATAGGCTTGAGCATAGTAATTTGCCAGCAGACATAAAAGTTCCTGCTGTCTGGGAGATCTTATTGCTGCCTATTTAAAAATAACAATATTTTACTGATCTCTTGCCCATTTTTACTTAAAAAGCAAAGAAGTTATTCTCAATGAATCTGTGTAATCAGCACAGTACTTCAGATTACATTACTATCAACATTACTGTGTATGATTCTATTTGCTGCTCTACTTGGATTGTGGAATGAAATATCTTGCCCCTTCAAAAAACATTTTAAAATATAAATCACCCTGAAAATAGCATGGTATAATGAACACAAATATTCCTTGAATTTCTTCCCCGCACCCCTCCCATGTAGACTTAATTCAAAAGGCATGGCTTTGTCTTTGGGGAGATCGAAACCCTCCATAGTTCTCTGCCTGTTGGCAGGCCACTCCCCATGCACGTATTTCATGGAGAAATTTCTACCACCTTGCAAGCTTTTGACTTTACTGCTCAGTGAAACCTGCCTTAATGGCTTACTCCTAGGACAAAGACCTCTTCTCATATTACTTTTCACATTATCCTATTATGGTACTGGACATATTCTACTGAATTTTTTTTCTGTGTTTCTTCTCTTTTAGATCTTTAAATACTTGAGTGTGTGAGGATGAGACTATCTTAATATCTTGGTGCCCAGGGCACTGCCTGACATATCCTAGCTAATCAGATATTTGTGGAATGAATTAATGAGTTCTTGATAGGGAAATTACAGGGTGCTTATGAAAGAGTGGGCTTATGCAAAAGCCAACAGGGAAAGGATGCAACATCTTTTTATCATGACATTGCAGCAGCTTGTAGAATGAGAGGGCAGCTTGTAGCGGAGCTGGCTCACTTGGGAGAGCAAAGGGAGGAAGAAGTGTTGGCAACCTGGTAGCTTAATAAACCAACAGGGCCATGCATATAGAGGTACACAGAACACCTTTCTTAATTCATTGATTAACTCAGTTCTTATGTTGGCTTTCTGAAACATAGGCTTCTGAATGCTTTAATTTTTTCAGACTGTGTATAAATATTCCTCAAAAGTTTAGCAACTTATTTTGAAGTCATAATATAAAATTTTGTCAAAGTAGTTTACATTCAGGAAATGACTAGAAAAAAAAAGGATGTTTCTACATTCTGGTGCTTAAAATGAGGCCTAACATATTAATTTATTCATTTTTTGGACATTTTTAAACCTCCATTTCCTCCTCACTCCTGAGCTATATTTAGGGTTTTCAAATGAACGTATCAGAGGAAGGAACTTAAATTTATTAAATACCTATTTTATGCTACCCTCTCTGTTAATACTTTGCTTATAAAATTTATTAATTTCTCACAACATTCTAGAGTTAGATTCTTCTGAGTTATGCTGAGCTAAAAACCCCATATCTCAGTGACTTACAAGACCAGAAGTTTATTTCTTGCTCCCATTAAATGTCAGCTACAGAGGCTGTGGATTGATGGTGGCTGTTCCCCAGGTGCCTTCTTCATCACAAGATCCAGGCTAAAATAAAGTTCTTGTGGCTGAGGAAAAAATGCTATGGCCAGGCCAAGCAATGGCTCTGGATGCATTTGTTCAATGTGTAGTGTGTCACTTCTGCTTACTTGCAAATGCTCATACAAGTCATGAGGCCAAGTCTATGGGCAGAGAAGCATGCTTCTCCCACAAGGGCCCACTGTTAGCTACGTGAGGATGAGTGGGCATGTATAATATTGTCACAGGAAAGGAGAGTGACTAGTTGGAAGTGCTAACATAACATATGCAGTGGACTTTCCAGTTTTACAAACAAGCAAATTAAAATCATGGAAGTTAAGTATTTTCCTCAAGATCGCACAACCAGTGAATATCAAAGATAAGATGTGACTCAGTTTCATGTGACTCTACTGTTTATTAGCTCATAATCCACCATACCAGCCTCTGTACTTGATATCAATAAGGGTTTGTTGAGTGCACATTATGACAGCTATGCTGGATGCTGGGGATGGTGGGAAGAGAAGGTCTTGGTCTTATAGAAGATATATATGTATAGTATCTTCTATATGTGTTAACATAAAATATCATAAAGTGCATTACATTCTACCATTTAGCTCAATCATTTGAAAATGGTTTTTGAGCAGCTATGATGTACCAGGTGCCATTTCAAAGATATATGTGTCACAAAGCAGAAGGAATAAAGGATTAGTTGGTGTGGAAGGCTGAGGTGAGGCCTGCCTGCACAGTTGGGGGACAGCGTAATTGTGAAAGCTCAACTTCGGGGACACCTGGGCATGGATTTGAAGGATGGCTTCATTGTAGTTCATCCATCAGAACCACTAGGGATGAAGCATGAGTTCACACATGATTAGAAATGACAACCTAGTAAGGGGTGGAATCCACATTAGGAAGTACCTTACAGTCAATGCCTAAAGGTTTAGATCTTATCTCAATAGTTTTGGGGAGCCATTGAAGGGTATAAACCCCAGGGAAGAGGCAAATGATAAAGCCTAAAAATGTTCATCCCCTCCCTCCAACAATTACCTGGGAGCAGATGGGTAATGAGCTAAACTTGGGTCACAACATCCTGCAATTCAAGAGCTCCAGAGATCTTAGAGAGCTACTCCCTTCTTCTGCATGTGGTTACACTGAGGCACAGAAAAATTAAGCAAAAGAGCTAGAAATGTAATTTTTTAAATTAGATATGGTCAAAATCCAAATCTGACTTTGTATTTAATAAATTCAATGAGGTGGAATTGTATTGCTAATGAACTTGTTTTGCCACCATTTAATAATAATGATATCAATAATAACAGTAATAATATTCAGCCAAGCACTATGGGTCATATTACATATTCATCATCTTTTTTAAACTTCACAAACTCTGAGGTGGCTGAAGCACCACAGTTTATGGACAGAGAAACCAAGGCTCAGAGCACCCCACACAGTGACCACCGAGCTCAGAAGTAGTGGACAGTTGATTTAAACTCTGAACACCACCATCCAACCTACTTTCTTGCTTTAGGTCACAGTGGCTGCTGTCAGAAATAATTCTGTTGCCGTTTGTTCCTGGTGCCATCTGCTCTGTGTGTTTGTGTGTGTTAATAGAAGTAGGTGATTTACAGTCCCTGCTTCATGTCAGAATCTTTGCTTATCTTCACCTCCTTTAATAAAGAAACCTAAAAAAAGAAAGAAAGAAAAAGAATCCATGTTAGAAAGGCTGAATAGAGAGCCCTGAGGCTTAAGAAGCATCCCTCCTGGTGGAGATATTTGCAGCAATTCTATTGCTATGCTCCTCTTATAAAATAGGACAAGCACTTAGAGCCCTTTGCATAAGTACAATGAGGCAAGCTTGGGAACCCCCCAATAATCAGATGGGATGGGTTCTTCCTTGGCTCACCCCCATCCTTTGGCATTTGCTAAGGTTTTATTAAAGTCACAGAATTCAGTTTTTTCAGACAAGAGTTGTGTGTACATAGTAAAATATTCTTTGGCACTAGTGAAATTTGTTTTTGAAAAATCTTTTCTCTCTTCCTTCTTTACTTTGAAAAACTTACTGTTAAAGAATCAAGCACAGTGCTAAGTACTAATATTGTTTCCTGTGATAAGCACAGGCCCAGGGAATGCTGATTGCTTGCCACTGGCTGACTGGAGCATTTGACTAAAAGGATTTTGAGCAAAAATGAAGGCTATAGCCAGGTAGGAGGACACTGCTCAGGTGCAGAGGCAGAGGTGGAAGCACATCTGTCCCTGTTTTCCATTCCTAATGAGACCCTGAGCTTTGCCAAACTGATCATCCTGACATCTCAACCCAGCCTAGTGTGTGGTCAATGTTTGGGAAATGTGAACATCAAGGATTTGCAAGGACATGGTGACTAGTGGTCACTTCAGGCACTAGTGGAGAAAACTGAGGTGCTATGACAAAGACCAACTGAATGATTTATCTGTAGTCCAGGTAAAGTACTGCCTGCTGAAACATCCCTCCAACGTGACAGAATTCTGACTTAGATTTTGTTAAACCTATTGTCATGAGATAGCCACGTTGCACCGTAAGGCAGTAGATAGAGATCCCATTCATTCCTGGTATAGGCACTTGTTAAGTACCTGTAACTCTCATACAAGGAAAAAGATAGATCTTATGATAGAGGCTTTTACATATATGTATGCTATATAATTACTTTCATTAAACTTTTCTTATATAATTGATCAAATGTACTGTTTTCCCTGATCCATCAAGATATCTTATATATACTCGAAACACAGATTAAAAACCACAGTTTAATATATATATATATGTGTGTGTGTGTGTGTGTGTGTATATATGTGCATGCATGTGTGTAAAAAAAAGTAGATGACTTGTATTTTTAGACTGTTGAGAGCTTTACCTAGGACTTTGGTTTCCAACATGGAAAGTAGTAAGCTTAACCTTCCTTTATTCAAGTAGAATGACATCATTTAATAAGTATTTGGTGAAGATATATATTTTTCTTCTAGAAAAAAAATATACAATCCTTCATTAAAATTTCTTCTCTTTCTTTCAAAACATAGCTAGAGAAAAAGATTCTCTGACTTGTAATCTCCACCTTTGCTAAATTGGGTCATTATGACTAATATCAACAGTCTTTGAGTTAATGAATGAGAATGATGAGATCCTACAGAGAACAGTGCATTCTTGAACTAAAAATCTGAATTCCCAGGTGATTACCTTGGCACCTTGGTCTATACAAAATTAGAGGAATTAGCATGAACATTTTAGATTATATTCGTAGCATGAACAGATGCACTGTATAATGTATCACTTAGAGATTTCAAGTCTTGGTGTAGACAGCTTGGTGAATTGTGGGCAGGAAATTCATGCTGTTTGATATGGAGGTAAAACTTGGGTGTCGAGTCCATAAAATGGAATGTTTTGGAGAATTGTGCTAGTAAGCTTGTATCTACAAGCACAGGGTCCATATTTCTTAATTGTTCTGCATCCTACTTGCAAGTCTAAAATTACCTCTTTCACAGTTCTAAACTCCATAAAATACCTTTTTTGTAGCTCAGCCAATGAAACACCTATGCTGGGAACAAAGACATTATTGCCCAGATGAAGCAACAGCTACTATTGGGCAGATTTTATAGGAACTGTTTGAGTTTTCCATCAGGATCCCGGGAAATCACCCTAGATAAAGTGAAAACTGTTTCTTCTGGCTCTTCTTTTTCCTGATCTACCTCAACACACACACACACATACACACACACACACACATTCATTCATACACGCACACACTTTCCTAAATTTACACAAAATATTTGAAATAGCAAACAATTACAGTATTCTCCCAGTACTGTGCTACTTCTATAGCCTAGTAGTCTCACTCCCATGGGTAATGTGTAAATGGAGATTCAGAGAGGTTGAGTAACTCTTCTACTCCTCACTAAGTGGCAGTTAGGTCTCTGTGACTGTGAAGTTTGTGTTCCTTCCCTTTGCTAATCTTTGCAGACCCCATAAGGGTCTTTTCATAATATGTCAGGTGCAGGTGCAGCCCTGTTACCAGAATGGTGGTGCTGCCTAATAGCAAAATACCATGTTGTGTTCTCTGCCTCCTCCCTTTCTTGGCCTTGGTTTCCTGCATCCCTTCTTGCTTAGGGGATGCAGGGAAGCTTTGATCAAGCAGGACTCCCGGCCTTCATAGATCTTTATAATCCTTTTCTTTCAACCCTGCTCTTGGTATCACTTAGCCCCATTCCCAGCATTGCTGCTATACCATGGGGAGGGCATCTATGAGAGAGGCTCCTCCTGTGTCTGAAAGACTCTGCTGCCCACTCCCTCCTGCTCCTGCACTTAAGCCTGGGCTCATCTTGTCTTCCCTGGGAATGGTGGACCTTTCCCCTCATCCTACTGCCTTACTGCAATTTATTCCTTATTCTATTCCTCCTGGCCAGGAAAGCTAACTTATTTTTACTAAAACACAGCTATAATCCAGTCTTTTACCTGCCTACTGAATTAATTTCTAAGTCCCCAACCTAATATTCAAGACCTCCCCCACTCGCATTTCCAGTCAGATTGTCTCTCCCTGCTTCCTTCTGCACACATTTTAAGTCTCCTGATGGATGGAGTCTGAACTCACCCCACATTTTCCAGCTCCTGTTTCCATCTAAAATATTCTTTGCTTAATGCCTTATTGTCAAAATCTTGCCATCTTGCAGACATCTCCTTTATATCACCTCACTTCTGAAGTCTGACACCATTCTGTCCTGATTTCATATATATAAATTATTTTTACTAAAACTTTCTCTCTCTCTCTCTCTCTCTCTTCCCCCCTCTGTTTCTCTTAGGTGAAACTTTTACCTCTCAGGTAGCATCCATGCAAGGGTGCATGCTATATTGATCCCCATGTGCTTAGCACAATGCCCTAGTGTGAAACAGGTATAAAATAAACATTTGTTACATCAAATTTATAGACAGTATAAGCTAGAATTTTATGTCAAAAATTTTTCATCTGTATAACTAAGAAAGACTTAAGAGTTTACATCAGCCTACCTGAATATCATTCTATAGCAGAGAAAGTCTTTCAAGACAAAGTATTTTACTGCATAATCACTGCCTAGGGAAGAGTTTAGAAACATTTAAATTACTGTATTATATAAAACGGTTGTTCTTATTTCAGAGGGTCATGGAAAATACTTATGATCTGTTGGTAATGCAGCTTGTATTTTCATTTCACCTTAACAGTATAATTTCAGAAGTTACCTTTGTGCATTAAAAATGTGTTTAAAGTCATTAAAAACTAAAAAAAAAATCACACATGCATGTAATTCTAGTAGCAAACATCTCTGCAGTAGTGGCTATAGGAGTAAGCAGTGATGTTTAGCATTTTTGTTTCTTCACCCAGAGATCTTAGGATTTGGAGGTCAATACTACATCATTCAATTGCCGCAGTGAATTAGGAGTGACTTGCCTTATCCTGAGAGGTTGAGAAAGATTTTTCAACAGAGACTATGTGGAAGGCCATACCAGAAAAGCAAAATTCTGCAGACCACACCACACCCCCCAACTCTTTTTTGGCACAGTAGGGAGTGAGTGGAATCAAACTAACAGTAAGTAACCTGCATCTCAAATATGAGATGGAGACAGGTAGCCACAGACAGCACACACAGCAGAATAGTTAACTAACACCTTGTAACTTGTGAGCAATAAAAACCAGAGAGGATGTCACTCAGAGAGCAAATGGAAAACACTGATCAATTAACAGGTCAATAGCGCAGGAAGTATAAACATTAAGTTAGGAAGTCAGGGAAGCCTCAGATGTAGCTTCAAATGGCTGGTCCCAGAAGATGTTTATTGACCTGCTTGCCATAAACAGAGAGAAAATTGTTTTCACTTGGTCATCATGAGAAATGTTTGGGTTTGAAAACTTCTCTGCACTCTGCTCTGACCAGTTAAATATATTTATTTAGAAATCCACACAATAATCGAATTCCGTATTGGACTGAGTATAATTTCAGTGAATCTGCTCGTGGTTTCGTATTAGAGCAGTAATGGATGCAGACTGCACTGCAGTGAGGATGGGGAGACCCTCGTCTTTAGGAATCTGAAACCCAATGCTCAGGCTTTGCCTCAAATTGTTGGATGGTCATCAAAACTTTTCAGAAATCAGGTGTTCAACTTCTTGAAGAAAAATGTTGGTAGGTAATATCAATGTGTCTCTGTTTAACTCATTCATTATGACTAGGATCTGTAATCTGAATGGTTAGCATTTGCTCCCCAGCCCCCCAGGAATGCTATCATGTGTTCCAAGCCATCTATACTTTGCCCTGAGCTACTTTTAGGGAAAGAAAGAAAGCAACAATATCAACAACACTGACTTCATCTGTTGCTGGCATAGGGTTAGGGTTAGGGTTAGAGGTTAGGGTTAGGGTTAGGATAAGACCTGTGGGTCAAAAGGAGTGTACTCATTCCCAGTGAGTGGCACGGAGGTTTGTCTTTAATCCTCTGAGCGAGGTCCCCCACAGTCACCAACCCAACACTGCACTGCTGCTGCTGTACACGTACCCCCAGATGGCACCATCCCTAGCACCCTGTTCTGGGTTGTGGCCCCAGTGTGGTTACTAGGCAGCCTCACATGGCCTTTGACTTTATCCACTGAATAAGTCAGAAGGAGTCCAAAGCTGGTGGCACGTAAGTGCCTGGAGGACACGTGTTCTGTCTAGGTAAAGAACAGCCCACTGAGGCTTCAGGGCGAGGAATTACCCTGCAGAAGCAAGTGTGAACTCTTCACTATTATAGAATCTCTTCTCAGTAAGGAGAGGAAGGTTGTGGAGTCTGCAGACATCTAACATTAAAAAACCTCTGTATCAGGAGGAACATGCAGGGCCATTACAGTGTCTAGCACTTAGTAGGCATCCAGGAAATATTTAAAATATTTAATAGAAGTGCTTATAAAGCTACCTGCTAAAAATGAGAAATTCATTACAGCATAAACAGCTGTTCCTGAACATTCAGCCCCACTAAATTTATCAATTATAATAAATTATAGTTTCTTTTACAATTTAATTAAGAGGTATTTGTTAAAGAAGTGTCTTATACCCAGCATCAAGATTGTCATGAGGATACATTTTATATCATTGCCTCTCCCAAAATATTTGTACCCTCATAATATCCTGAAATATAAAAAAACTCCTCATGGAAAAAATCAATGATACTCTATATGTCGACTTATTAAGAATAAATATAATGATTATCATTTATTTAAAAAAAGATTGTCATGAGGAGAGTAGGAAAGAAGCATAAGAAATGGTCTCATTCTGATCTGCTCATCCATCTCAAATAGACACCCAAGAGCTCACTGTCAATATGGAGAATATTTGCTTGAATTATCAGGAATCACATGTGGAGACCCCCCTGAGTCTGGACTAAAAGGGAGAGATCTACTGTGGGAAGCTGGATTCATCTTGGTGAATCAAAGAGGGGTTAGCATTTGTACAGGGGAGGTGAGAGGCTGCAAGGAACAGAGACAGGAATGAAGACAGGGTGGGTGTGACCTGCGTGAGCATTGCTGAGAAATCTGGCCCAGCTGGAGCAGGAGGCTTAAATCTTGCAAATAGGATAGAAATACGCACTGCACACATGTGTACACATAGAGATCTCAATGGCCATGGCTCACTCTAGGAGTGTTTATTTTTTTATTTATGAAAATGACAAATCTTTGTTTAGGAGGAAGTCCCTCAATAACCTAGCCATAATCCCATAAATCAGTGATTTTGTAATAGGTCTTCAGCTATTAAAACATGATTTCCCAGAATTTCAAGCAAAGGGATTTGCAAAAGAAACAGTTTCCTCTGAATCCAGCATTGTTAATTTTATCCTTGCCATAAATTTTCTATTGGGGAAATCCCCAGGGAAAAGAAGCCAATGAAGCAGCTTCTGTTGAAATACCACAGTGAAGTGCTCAAGGACCTTTATTGACTATATTTCTTTTTGAATGTTGAAATGTTGTAAAACAATTCCCACCATTTAGTACAATTTCTGTGTTACTTTCAACAGTTATATCTTTACAGACATCACTTGTTTAAAACATTACATTTGTGCCAAGTGCTTATTAGGTTTTGTTGGTGGTTGTTTCTTCATTTATAGTTTTTGCATTTTCTCAGATTTTGCTTTTCCTCTCTATTCCTGTTCATCACACTTGTGATCTTTATCATTTCCTGCTAAACTACTTCAGTGCTTCACTCTCCCCCTCACCTTCTCCTCTTTCTCTGTCTCTCTTTCTCATTTATTGAGGTATAATTTACATTCACTAAAACTCTACCCTTTTTAGGTATGTAGTTCTGTAAGTTTGACAAACACACACAGTCATGTAATCACCATCATAATCAAGATATATAATATTTTCATTATCCCACCTAAATTTCCATTATCCCCTTGTAGTCAATATCCTCCCTCTTCCCCTGACCCATGGCAACCACTGATCTGATTGTTCTATGGCTTTACTTGTCCCAGATTGTTATGTAAATGGAACCATAGAGTCTATGGCCTTTTGCATCTGGCTTCTTTCACATAGCATAATGCTTTTAGATTTATCCATGGAATCATAAGTATTCATACTTGCTTCCTTTTTAAAAATTAATGTTAATTTATATTTGACACATAATAATTATACATATTTATGGGGTACAATGTCATGATTCTTTTTTATTACTAATAATATTCCATTATATAGATATGCCATAATTATCTATAGGTCAGTTGGTCAATAACTGGGTTGTTTTCAGCTTTGGGTGATTATGAATAAAGCTGCCATAAATATTTGCATACAGATCTTTGTGTGGATGTATATATTTGTTCTTCTTACTCCCGGAGTCTCTTAATTGGCCATTGCACCTTCAGTGTGGCTGCCAGTAAATCCTGCATTACCCTAAATATTTACTGAACACACTTCTGAAAACTAAATCACATTTTAACTGCATGGGGAAGTATATTTAAAGATGTTCTTTGGCAATTTTATTTGCATTATGGCTATGATGCTGTCATTTGTGCTTTACAAATTTATGTAAATTTCTTGGATTTGTTTAACATAGAGTGTACCTGTTGACAGTTAAAAAATCCAGAGTTTTTTTATTCATTTGATTAATATTTTATTTCTGGAATAGTTTTGATTTGTTATAGCGTAGTACTTCCAGTTTGTTATAATAGACTTGAATACAGACTTTGAGATTGCTTACCTACAATCTTAAAATCAAAATGTTCTGCATACTTAAAGTTCAAGCCTAATTTTTTGGAGAGTTTTGCTGTTTTAGCTGCTTATTATAAGCTATTCCCTACAAAAATAACAAATGCTGATATTTCATGGCATTTGCAGACTCAGCCACATTAACAAATGAGAACTGCTCTGTCTCAAAAATGTGTGCTGTGGATTAGCTTTATAATCCTCACACTTCAAACCAAGGAAATGGGGACCCCAAGACTGTAGCCCCCACTACACTGGAGAAATCACTGACCTCCACAGTGTAGGCTATAGTGTAGACAAAGAGGATTTTACTGGCTTCTCATTTTGCAATAATTCACTAGAGCTTTGCAAGCCAATTAAATAATCACAATAGGAGTTTGTCAGTCAGGGTTTGGTGGGGGAGCAAAGTCCCTCTGCTATGGGATAAATAATTTATTCCAGGAATCAGGCCATGCACCACTGCAGGTGAAGGAGTGAATGTCCAAGAGGAAAGTGGAGTCAATCTGAGAATTCAGGTGCATCCAGCAGTTGAGGTGGGACCTAATGGGCCCGGAGCTCACGGAAATGTCCTCAGGAAGCTCTTTCCTCTGTGTGTTTGCCACTTCTGTGGGTTGGTGGCCAAGCGCCAAGTGTCTGAGGGAGGGCCTGGGACTGCTGTGGTCCCCTGGACTGCTCTCAGGGATGAGAATGAGGAAGGGGGACCTCCCTGACACCTCCTAATCTGTCACTGCACCCACTATGCAAAGATCTCCAGAAACAATGGGCCTGCTCCACTTGTACCTTCCACATCACACGCAGGTATCTGTTTGGCCATTTCTAAATCAGAACCATGCAGGGCCTGGATTCTGGGAGCAGTCCCCATGTGACCAACTTAATATAGCACAGCACCTATGACGTTACTCTAAAATGTAAATCATCATTCTAAATACCTTTACCCATCATCTTCCAAAGATATAGTGGAAACACTCATGATTAATTACTCAAATCTGCAAAGAAAGAAATTATTATCACAGTTTATATAATAGTTTAAAGGGGTCAAATATTCGGTCCAAAGCCTCAAAATAATTCATTATGAAAATTAAAAGATTTCTCAATGTAACCTCATCAAAATACTCTTCTATTAAATAGGCAGTGGTTCAGATGCATTTGCTGCTGTTTTCCTTATCTTTGAACATTTGTTCAATGGTACTTTATTCAATGGACAAATTACAGAATGGATAGAACTTGTTCCAAAAGCTGAATTTGGAACCTAGAACATTGCAAGTGACAGAATCACCTGTGCACACCTGGGCAAAGATCCATATGTTCTCCTCCCCATCTCCTCCCTTTCAGTCTTCTTGTTGCCAAGAAGCAGTGAGGTTCTTCCCCATCTTTCCTTGCCTTTCAGGTTTTTTCCTTCTCTTTTTTAATAACTACTAAGATATTGGTGTCCTCAAAGTACGTACATTAGGGGGACAGAGTGGCCCCTAGAATTGTTGGCTGTGGCAGCATGCCAGGCCCCTTAAGAAGCTTTGTTTTGGGGGGAGAGGGGTCCCACAGAGATGTTGGTGAAAGTGCACCCAGCATGAGAAAATGTCTCATTTGCCTTTCATTCCCTTGCTGAATGGCAAGGTTGGCAGGTTGCAGAATGCACAGCTGAATGAGATAGCTGCGGTGGTTTGGAAATTAGTTACATGAAGCAAATCATTGACTGGGCAAATAACTAAATATATTAAGGATAATGGAAGCCAAGTTTCTAACTATCGGAGCAAAGGTTTATAAGACAAAGGCTAGAATGAATCCCAAGGTGTTAAATTGAAATTGAATGTATCAAGTTGAACATATGGATTTTTAAAATACATATATGCAGGAGTATATGGAAATAGTTATAAAGATACATTTATATATATGGAAATATACATAAATATCGGTTACCTACCTCTGTCTAGGGTCCAGAAGCAATGACACACCAGTGACAATGTTCACTTCAAGTTCCCAGCTCTGAACACCGTGCTCCACTAAAAGAAAATAAGGCCTTTTGCAGAAATGGGACTTAGAGACTAGAAGGTCTGGGAACAGAGAAAGTAAAAGTAGAAGATGAGCCTAAAGATCTTACTGTGTCAGAAAGTAGGACAGTGCTCAAAGAATGACAGGGACAACATGCAAAAGCCAACTTGAAGGGCTCTCACAACTCAGGGGCTATTTGAGCATCAAAATAGATAATAATAGTTGCAAAATACAACCCATCTAATAATATAAGAATTCATGCATCCATACTGATGTTAGTTAGCTAAGTTATTAATTAGTTGGAAATAAGTGGAAGTGCTCACTTGCAGTAGAATACCAATTTATAATGATGAATACATCTAATCACCATTTGGCAGCCCTTGTAATGGTAGTTGGTACAAGCAGGAGTTATTAATGACTGCTAAGGTTGGTGGGTGGACATTTGATAAGGAATAGGATATTGATGTAATTTTAGAATATGTCCCCACAAAAATCAAATCAGACACAAATGTAAAAATGGTGACTTCAGCAGAGATACAGGCACACAGCACCTTGACCAAGAGATCAAGGTGGGATGGATTGGATCATGTGCCTTCTGGTGTGTAGCACTAGGAAGTACACAGCACAACTTCTGTGTACTTTTTTGCAAGAGTGTATGAGCCAGGTTGAAGGTTATTCCACACAATGAAAGACTGTACTCGTTTAGATTGTCAAGAGAATGAAAGACAAAGAAAGACTGAGTTTTCCTAGACCAAAGGAGACTGATAAAACACAAAAGCTGAATGTAACACATGCTCCCAGATTGGATCCTCGGCACAGAAGATTACAAGACATCGTGGCATATTTGGTGAAATAAGACTGGAGTCTGTACACCAGATGGCACTGTAGTGTTAGGTGGCAGTGCTGTGTTGGGTGGCAGTGCTGTGTTGGGTGGCAAGGCTGTGTTGGGTGGCAGTGCCGTGTTGGATTGTAGTGTCGTGTTTGGTTGTAGTGCTGTGTTTGGTGGCAGTGCTGTGTTTGGTGGCAGTGCTGTGCTGGGTGGCAGTGCTGTGTTGGGTGGCAGTGATGTGTTGAGTGGCAGTGCTGTGTTTGGTGGCAGTGCTGTGTTTGGTGGCAGTGCTGTGTTGGGTGGCAGTGCTGTGTTTGGTGGCAGTGCCGTGTTGGATTGTAGTGTCGTGTTTGGTTGTAGTGCTGTGTTGGGTGGCAGTGTTGTATCAGTGTTAATTTCCTGATTGGGAAGATTGTATATTGTTAATATAGGAGAGGTAAGTACTACAGTCTCCCCTTATTTGCAGTTTCACTTCCAGCAATTTCAGCTACCTGTGGTCAATGCCGGTTTGATAATAAGTGAATTTAGTACAATAAGATATGGAGGGAAAGGGCATACCTCTAACCCTTCCTAGGAAGAGGCAAAGATATAAAATATAACCAAAATGTCAAGAAAAAAAAAAACATTTATCGGGTGTCAGGCAGGCGGGGGGAGGAGTGGATGGGTATATACTTACATAATGAGTGAGATGCACACCACCTGGAGGATGGACATGCTTGAATCTCTAACTCGAGAGGGGAGGGGAGGCAAGGGTAATACATGTAACATTAACACCATTTGTATCCCCATAATATGATGAAATAAAATAAAAAGATATTTTGAGAGAGATCACATTCACGTAACTTTTATTATGGTATAGTGTTATAATTGTTCTGTTTTATTATTAGTTATTGTTGCTGATCTCTTGCTGTGCCTACTTTATAAGTTAAACTTTACCATAGCCATGTACGGATGGAAAAAAAATAGTATATGTAGCGTTTGGTAGCATCCGCAGTTTCAGGCATCCACTGGAGGTCTTCGAATACATCCCCTGAGGATGAGGGGAGATAAAAATGCACACAAAATGGAGACATCGTTTCTTGACTCATCTTACACAAATGCACAAAACACTATCAGCACACACTGTATATGGACTGAGCTCCTACGTGCTTGATTTACCACAATGTGTGTGTGTGTGTGTGTTTGTGTGTGTGTGTGTGTGTGATTTGATCTTTTTATCAATCTCCCAAAGTGATCATTCTGTTTATAATTCTCTCTTGCCTGAGGTTTTCTTCAGATCGTGGATTAATTTTCCTCTGGATTCTTTGTACTTGACATTTTGTTTTCTCACTACTTTTAAACTCATGTGCTTGATTTGAATAGAAACAAACACTGGATCATATTTAAAGCCCAGCTCACAGTTGTGCCCACTCCCAAATCCAGCTTCTGCCACTCACCCAAAATTCTCCTGGCAAGACAGGTAGGAGCACAGCCAGTGTCTCAGTTTACTCTCACACTCTTATGAAGAATACAATATTTTCTTCATTTTATAATTTAGGAACCTGAGAAACATGCCCTATGTTCACATAAACAAGAAAGTGACTTATAAATGTTACCCAATATCTCTTCTAAAGCCTGACCTGGACCTTGGTACCTTTCACATCTACCTCCTACCATTCATTCTCATCTTTTATATCACAACAAAATCAATTTGCTTGTAATTCCCTGGACACACCAGGCTGCTTCAGACATTCTTCTTGACCCACCGCAGATTTCACCAACTGAGGGAACTTTCCCTTTCGGCTCTTTGACTAAAGAGTTAATCATTCCCTCTTTTTTTGCTAAGCCTTCCACATGTGGGTAATTTTGCTTCCATCTGTCCTTCAGGAATTTATTTGCTTCCATATCAGCCTCTCCTGCTATACACAGTGTCGTCCTCAGCACTGTTGGCCTAGGGCCTGGCAAAATGTCCATGATATGATAGATGCTAACACCTATTTGTTGAATTAAATTAGCAGGAATGGGTTCAGTTTGAGGTCTTTAAGTCCAAAGTTCATGCTGTTTTCTTTATTCCTTGTTATCTTCTAGTAGTGACATACAGAGCTTCTCGCTTTTTTCCTTATCCAGTATTTATAAAGAGGATGAATGTGCTACTCTGTCACAGCTCCCCACTGTGTATCTTATTTTCTTTTTAGAAAAATGAATTTTAGTTCATTTTTCTCAAGCTATTCAATGCACTAATTCAAGGAGGAGGGAACATCTGATATGCTGCATTGTGTTTATTGCCAGTGTGGTTGAAGGATGGAGTTTTCTGATTGTCTTTTGTGTTGTCCTTGTAGCCCTACCTCCACTGAGACTGATGGCTCACCAGCTGGACAGTGTGGCAGCGCTTTGCTTTCCTTTGGAAGGCGAGACACTTTCTTTCATCCACATGGTGTGGCTCTGTTTTTGGGAATGTTATGGTGGAGTTTTCTTCTGTTATGCTTAAAGGATTTGGGGACTCCAAACAACAATCAATAGAAATGGGTATGGTTGAGGGAGGATGGAATATGGTTGCAAACTCAGAGAAAGTAAAAAAAGGACAAATGCATTTCGGCACTATTCAGAATAGCCAAGATATGAAATCAACCTATGTCCATCAGTGGATGAATGGATAAAGAAAATGTCAATGGAGTACTATTCAGACTTAAAAAAAAAAAAAAGGAATTATGTTGTTTGCACCAACATGGATGGAATTGGAGCACATTCTGCTAAGTGAAATAAGCCAGGTTCCAAAAGATAAATACCATGGGTATGTACATACATAATGAGTGCAATGCACACCATCTGGGGGATGGACATGCTTGAAGCTCTGACTCCTGTGGAGAAGGAGGGGAAGGCAGCACACATAACCTAAACATCTGTACCCCCATAATATGCTGAAATAAAAAATAAATAAATTAAATTAAATTAAAAAATAACTTAAAAAAAAAGAAAGAAAGACAAATACTACATGTTCTTACTTACGTGTAGAATATGAAACAGTCAAACTCAAAGAAGAAGATAGTAGAATGGTGGTCACAGAGGCTGGAGGGTGAGAGGAATGGGGAGATGATGGTCAAAGGGTACAAAGCCTCAGTTAGGAGGAATAAGCTCCAGAGATCCGTTGTGTACCATGGTGACTATAGTTAATAACAATGTACCAAATACTTGAACATCACTAAGAGATATTTTAAGTATTCTCATCACAAATAAATGATAACTATGTGAGGTATGCATGTGTTGAATAGCTTGATTGAGTCATTCCACAATGTATACATATATCAAAGTATCATGTTGTATACCATAAATATATACAATGTTTATTTGCCAATTAAAAATAAAAGGAACTTTTTCTGATAGTATATGCTATCTATATTTTACATATTTGAATGTCATTTTATTTGTAATATGAAGGTAATATATTAGATATTTTAATGTCCTTACTAAAAACAATTTATCAATTCCCAAACATTGTTTTTGAAATATTACTAGTTGATAAGATTAAAAAGCTTGCCCTCCCTCCCCCCCAAAAAAGACAAATGCAAGAAGAGGCAGAACAGCTCCCCAGAGCTGGGTGGAGGGCAAAATGCTGCAAATTAGGGGGACACATACCTGATTTGCAGCATTTGCCATTTCCACAATGTAACACTCCCACAGTGGTCGATTCTGAGCTAGTAACATACCATCCCTGAGCTCAGAGTTGGCGAGAGCTGGTACCAGGCAGCCCAAGGCACTCCTGAGGAGCAGAGTATATGAGGACAATATGTGATGATGCTCCCCTTGGCCCTGCACCCTACTGTCATTTCTGTGAAGGCTCTCCATCAGTGCCAGGGCTTTAGAACTCCTAATGGATACACTGCTTCATAAATAACACAAGTGAAAACCCAGCAATACATTGATAGGAGAATAAAGTGTTGTGTGTTCCAAATAGAAATTTGCAACTCTCACAATGATGTAAGTGGATGAAAATATCCAAGCAGTGTGTTAGCTTTAAAGTAATCATACAAATCCAGAAAAACAAAAGTAGACTCTCTGTGTGAACTTTAAAAACCATTTTAATAGTTCTTATTCATTTAAAAAATACTCATTTGATATATTAATCATTTTATTTTAATCCAATTGAAATTGACCTTTTTACCAACTCTGAACCAAAGGATTTTCCCTCAAAAAGAGTTGCATGAATAGAGTTCTTTATGAACTTCTGAAGATTACTGTGATGGTGTTCTTACCTATATGCTTCTCAGTAGTACTTAAAACTACAATATTTTTCTTCTTTTCTGGTCCCATCTAAATTTTACTGCCTCCTCATTTTTGATACTTGTGGTCAAAATAAAATTTTACAGTTGGAAAGACCCTGAGAAGTCATTTTGTAAGGGGAGAAAGTGAAGCTTAGAAAAATAAAGTGTTTTGCCCATGAATACCCACCTCTCTGACTTCCTCTCTGGACTTTGACAGGAAAATAGTAATTGAATTTGGTTAATGAGTCAATCAGACCAAATAAATCATGGCCAATAGTGTATCAATTGGTCATGATCTTTCCCAGTTAAGGTAATTGATGTACTGTCTTTCAGATATGTTTTACACAAGAAATTCTAAGCAGTATGGCTATTCTGACTTTTAAAAATACTATGAAGTATTAAAGATACACTTTTGTGTCCACCAACCAGCTTTCAATAAGCTTAAAAACTTGAGCATCGCCAATATATTCAGTTGATTGTATCCCTCTCCCCTGACTTGAAATAGGTATTGATCATGTTTGTGTAGTCCTTTATGCATGAATTACTAAACAATCTATATAGTTGGCATGTTTTCTACTTCTTTTTTGCCCACCATCGTGTGTGTGAAATACATTCATATTCATAGATATAGACCTGGATCACACATGCATTTGCACTTATTTATTGCTTTATAGTATTTTATTTAATGGCTAGGTCATAATTTAATTTTTTTGTTCTCCTCTTTATGGATATATAGATCATTCCTACGTTTCAGCTTCCTTGAGTCCCTTTCAAGAGCTGTAATCACTGTCTGAACAAATCAGATCAGTACGGCTGTAACAAGATTGAAAAGGAAATGTTTGCCTGTTTAAGGGAACATGATGTTTGAAGTGGTCAATATATGCTTTTATGTATGAAAATGTCATTGTCATATGCCTGGAAAACAGTGCAATTTAGGTTAACGTTTTATGGGGAAATGTACACATTGATCTCATTGGTTTATTAAAACAGGACTTCTATGCAAAACCTGGTTAGCTTGATTCCAAATGCAAAATTTACTTGAAATAAAATTTAATGTATTGTTAAATGCCCTGTAATGTATACTTTAGTTTAGAGAGCCTTGCACATATATTTACTCTATGCTATGACTGTCCCTGGATAATCTAATTACTCTTTTGACTTTAGCTAACATGTGAGAGGAGAAATATCAGATCTAACTGTGACTTCTCTCCCAGACACAAATTCCATGTGGGTCCAATTAGAACTATTTCCTCTGCATCTGAGAGTCCTAACCACACCTCCCATTCACCATGAAAATACCACCTGCACTACTGGCAACCAAATCACTGTTCCTCTGTTCATGAACTCTCTCAGATCTCCATGTCATTCCCAGGCAACAGTAATGTTCTCTCTTCTCAGTTTTTGTTTTATCTTCCCTGAACTAAATTGCAGAGCTCTTTGTGGTAGGCATCTCATCTACTTCTTCAATAGTGCTTTGTGCAAACTCTTGTCACAGGAATTAAAGAGTAAATATTTGTAGAGGCAACGATATTCCCAGAGCTAGCATGCATCCAACCAGCCTTCACTGGTCCTCCACGCTGCAACACCTACCACGCTGGTCTCAGGGATGCAGAGATGAAATGGACAGGGGCTGCTGTCAGGCAGATTGGTAAGCAGTGAGCGACATAAAGCGATAAACATTCTGTGCTGGCACATGTGTGGGGGATGGCAGGCATCTAAAGGAGAAAGTGCTCAATGCTATTATGGAATGGGTGTGGAGGGGAAAGGTAGGAAGGGCTTCCCAGTGGAGAGGGCAGGTGAGTCTGGAGAGACAAGGAGAATTTACGGCATTCTGGAAGAAGGGCACTGTTGGCCAAGGGAGAAGACTACACACTAGCTCAGGGGAAAACACTGGGGTATTTGGATTATATGCATTCACTACGACTGGAATTTGGGATAGAAGAAAATCAAAACAAGAGATAAGGCAAACAGGACCTGGAACGGGGAGGGCCTCATGTCATATGGATGTTTCCTATGGGCTGTGGGGTTAACATGATCAGCTTTATGTGTTTAAGAACTAAACTCTAGTAGTAATGTGGAGGCCTGATTGGCAGAGAAGACAACCTGAAACAAAATAATCAGAACGCTGTTGCAGTAATCCAGACGCCAGTCAGGCTGTGGAGATAAGGAGGAGTAGAGGTAAGAGAAATGATACGAAGGCAGAATCTCCTCTGGTTTTTCAGTGAGAGAATGGGAACTTCCAGGTTCTCTCTTGGTTACTAGATTGATGACAGCACTGTTTTTTCAAAGTTAGGACTATAGGAAGAAGAGCTGATTTTGGCATAGAGATAAGGTTTAGTTTTGAAAAGCTATGGAATACTAAAGTGGAGATACCTAGTATGAAAGTGGATATCTGCTAATGTTTCTCAAGGGACAAGTTGCACTGGGTGTGTAGATGTGTAAGTCATCGTGTAGATGCAGATTGGAGCCTTGGGGATGGATGTGTCATCCAGGTTGACCAATTAACTCTTTAGAAGAAAAATAAATGAAAGACAACAGAACCTGGTGCACTTATCGACCTTTAAGGAGGAAGTAGAAAAGAGGAGTATGGAAGGCACAACCCAACTCAAAATTTCTTAGTGAGATTTCCCAGCAACATGAGTGTTTAAGGATATTCAGAAGTAGGTAGAGAATTAGAAAAGAGTTGTGAGAAAACTGAGGGAGAGAGGATAAGTTTATCTTGCTTGTCAAATGCAGCATAGAGGTAGAGTGGGATGAGAATTGGAATGGGTTACTTGGGCCTGGTGGTTGAGAGAGCTCTCATAGTCCCTGAGAGGGCATTTTTGAGCAGTTGTGGGCAACAAGGCCTGTTGCATTAGGTAGAAGATGGGTGAGGTGAGGACATGGTGCAGTCAGTGTTGGTTGTACATAGAAGACGGCTCCAAAGAGAAAGTGAGATGATAATAGGTCTGAGTCTGCTGCCATGCTCTGCTCCTAACTGTGTTGAGCCAATCATTTAAAACTGGTCAGTTTCCACAATCTGTAGGATAAGAAAAAGGACTAGATTATTTCTAATTCTCTTCTAACTCTGTAATTTCAATGACTGACTTACTGTGAATGGATGGATAATTGGGTAATTGGATAAGGGAATGAAATGAGATGTCACTGATTTCTAAAATTATTAGAGGTTTATTAACAACTAAACATATAGAGAGAATATATGTGTATAAATACACACGTTAATATAGTTTCCAAATTATCCATTCATTTCAATCAAAAACAGACCAATGAGCATTCTCTAGCCCAGCATTTCCCAAAACCTGTTCCTTGAACACTAGCTCTGTAGAATGTAATGTTAATTAGGTGTTAGATGAAATTTTTAGGAAACGGTTTTGTGGTCAAATCAATTTAGTTGTTTTACAACAGAATTTCTCAAGCCTTTTGGTATAATAATATGCATTGTGAATTTCTAACACTCTACCAATGACTGGTTTTTTTCTTTTGTCTTGACGCACAGCATTTCTAAGGACTAGCATTCTGATGGATGTACTTTAGTAAAACGCTGGTCTAAATAACGAAGAAGGAAACTTATTGATAAGACAGTCTCCAAATGGCATGCCAGTCAAACTTGTTTGTTGTACATACTCTTCATTATATTTTTCAAAAGCATCATTGTTTCTGCAATAGCAGTTATTATGAATGCACTGCTTTGTTAACTCAGCAAGCCAAGAGTAGAAGTTAATAGTTTATCACCTACATGGCTGAATGATTCCATTCTAAGTAGGGATCACAGCCCAATCCTGGATTCAGTAGCTGAATTCTATCACAGTGGGTAGAGTGATTGCTTTTGCAAACGACATTCATTTATATCCTTAATATATGTATGCTATAAAATGTCTCTTTGGGGACCAAGAAGCACAAAGCTGAGACTGTTGCTTCAGAGTGACTGTTTGCAAATTGGAAGCTTAATGCAATCCACAGGTGGGAAAGGTATAAGGCTTTGGCTTAACTCTCTCTCTTGTGGTGCAAGAAGCTGCTGAGGCCACAGCTGGAGCTCTTGTTACCTTTCCTTAAAGAACTCTTTTCCCTGCAATTTCGCTTGGTTGGTGCTTTTCATAAAATGCCACAATTTGTTTTCCATGAAAGAGCTATAATAATCTATTGCCAAAAATCCACCTGAGTAGTACCAGCCTGCTCCCCTGACCTCCACCCCATGCAGGAACAACCACTCAAGCCTGGCCTTTGTTCTTTGGTCTCTTTCCTCCACTCTCCCCTTTTTTTTTCCTCATTCTAATATTAATTCTAGTTTACTCTGTTACATCACATTAGGCATATTTTAAAACCAAACTACAAATTTCTGGATTTTTCCTATAATAAAATCAATTGTCAGATTTCATTTTTATAAATGTAGTTTGGATGAAGCTCTCTTGATTGAATTTTCTTACTCTTGTCCCAAATGAAAGGAATTTTCTACTTTTTAAAACCTCTGAAACAACTGTGTTTGTTTTTTTTTTTGTTATTTTTATGGGGTAAGAATTTAGAGCCATTTGTAAAAATGAAGCTTTCACAGAGAAGTCTCCCTTTCATACCATTTTTTTCTATTGATATGTAATAATTATACACATTTATGGGGTACATGTGATATTTGATACATGTATACAATGTGTAATGATCAAATCAGTGCATTTAGGATATCCATCACCTCAAACATTTATCTTTTTTTGTGCTAGGAAAATTCCAAATCTTCTCCTCCAGCTATTTTGAAATATGCAATAAACTATTGTTAACTATAGTCATCCTACTGTGCTGGAGAACCCTAGAACTTATTCATTCTATATAATTGTATTTTCATACCCCTTAACCAACTTATCTTCATGTCTCCCCCCACTTCCCAGCCGCTGGTAACCACTATTCTATTCTCTTTCTCCATGAGATCAACTTTTTAAGCTCAGACATATGAGTGAGAACATGTAATATTTGTCTTTCTGTGCCTGGCTTATTTCACTTAACATAATGTTAAGTTCCATTCATGTTGCTGCAAATGACAGGATTTCATTCTTCTTTTGTGGCTAAATAATATTCCATTGTGTATATATGCCTCATTTTCTTTATCCATTTGATAGACACTTAGTTTATTATGTCTTGGCAATTGTGAATAGTGCTGCAGTAAACATGGGAGTGCAGATATCTCTTTGATATACTGATTTCCTTTCTTTTGGATATATATCTGCCAGTGAAATTGCTGGATCATATGGTAGATCTGTTTTTAGTTTTCTGAGGAAACTCCATATCATTTTCTATAGTAGCTATACCAATTTACATTCCTACCAGCAGTGTATGAGGGTTCCCCTTTCTCCCTATCCTTGCCAGCATCTGTTATTTTTCATCTTTTCAATAATAATCAGTCTATCTAGGGTGAGATGATATCTCATTGCTGTTTTCATTTGTATTTCTCTGATGACTAATGACGTTGAGCATTTTTTCATATACCTGTTGGCCATTTGTATGTCTTCTTTTGAGAAATGTCTATTCAGCTCATTTGCCCATTTTTTAATCAGGTTATTTGTTTTCTTACTATTTAAATTGTTTGAGTTCTTTATATAGTCTGACTGTTAATCCCTTTTCAGATGAATAGTTTGCAGATATTTTATCCCATTCTTTAGGTTGTCTCTTCACTATGTTGATTGTCTCCTTTGTTGTGCAGAAGCCTTTTAGCTTGATGTGATCCCTTTGGTCTATTTTTGCTTTTGTAGCCTGTGCTTTTGAGATCTTACCCAAAACATTTTTGCCCAGACAAATGTCCTGAAGCATTTCCCCAGTGTTTTCTTCTATAAAAGTAGTTTCATAGTTTTAGGCCTAATCATTTTTTACAATGCAAATTAGATTGGACTAAGGATTGATTCCTAGCAGATATTAGATTAGAAGACTCTTTATTTAATTTTTAACTTTCATGTATATTATAGTAATAAGAAATAAATGGAGGCTGGG
>VBSM01003157.1:1643545-1660534 GCA_008086735.1 Cheirogaleus medius
GCAGGGTTTGAGTATATACAAACATAATGAGGGAAATGTGCAACGTTTGGGGGATGGTCACGCTTGAAGCTCTGCCTCGAGTGGGGGGGCATGGGCAATATACGTAACCGTAATATTTGAACACCCATAATATGCTGAAATAAAAAAATAAAATAAAACAGAAAAATAATAAATAAATAAATGGTCATTCCAATTTGGCTAGCCTCCACTGTTGTTCTTTTCTTTTTCAAATATGTTCAGATTATTCTTAAAGACTGTTTCCATTTCTGACTTGGTTATCTAACCTAAGAAGTTTTCAAAAAGTTCTGATGCAGGGCCATGAAACATCCCAGACCTATTAAATCAGAATCTTGGAGGCAGGGGAATATATGTGGTAGGAATAGGACCATTTTTTTTAAAGCTCCACAGATCCTGCAGGCACTGGTCGAACTGGTTGCTGTCAGCTAATTCAATTTGTCCTTACCCGCCCTTTATTAAATTTTCATTGCTCTGTAGACGGTGGCTGAATGCATACATCTACACAGTCACTTTTCCAAATGAAATAGGGGACTGCTTAAATGGCTCTTAAAAGTTTGGAAAAATAATCTTCCCCAAATAAGTCTATCATCAGAATGAAATATTTGCTTTCTCTGTCAAATGCTATAACTTTAGGCTTGTGTGACATACGTGATAGCATTCAACAAGTCTATGTTCCTTTCTCTTACTTCTTACTTTCACAGGGAACACTGGGGAGGAAATTCATCTTCTGTAGTGTCACAACACTTGCCTTTTCCTTCCTTGGGCTCTTCTGTTGAGATGAACCCATTCTGTTAAGATAAATTGTTAACTTTTAATTATAAACAATGAATAAACAACTGGGGACACTTTAGAAAAATGTTCCCTTTGCCTCCCAGATCTTCTGGCTTATTATATGTGACTTTGATACACTTCCCTAGAAATGTTTTTAAAAGCTTGCTTTTAGCCACGAAGAGGAAAAGTATAGATTCAGCTGCACAAAAAGCTTTGTTCTGAGGTCTAAAGCTTTGCTGAGACCTAAAGGAGGTTCCAGAGATAAATTACTTCAAATAATTCTTTTTGAAATAAGAGAGTCTGCTAGGATATGATTCAAACAAAAAATTTTCAAATCGTTCCTGTTCAATTGAACCCTTATGGAGAATTTGCTTATCAGTGGCTGCTAATGTCAGTGCATGGATTCTAGAGCGGCTGTTTCAGAATCTCATAGGGGAGCTCTTTAATAATACGTATTCCTGGAATTCACTTTCATAATTTCTGATTTATTAAGTTTGAGGTTGAGCCTGATAATCTGTCCTCTTAAAGTTCCCCAGGTGATCCCTAGGATTGATTCCAACCCAGCTGAATCTTACAGTGCTTGAGGGTAAGAAAACATGGATGTTTGGATCCTACCCAAAATAATTTATTGTGTCTTCTCTACCAAAATTGAATGGAAATGACAGCTAACACCATGGCTTAATGAGACCAGGGCTGCTGTTGAGTGAGAGGCCGTTGTCAGCTGAGATGCAGAGGCTGCTTTGTGTTTAGGCCCTAACCCGATCCAGGGGACTAACAGAGAATAGGCTGACTTGTATAAAGCTGATTCCATAGCCCTTAGAGCTTCATTACAGGAAATGAGAGATGCTACTCTAGTACATGTTATTAAGTTTTGAATCAGTAGCTTTCATTTATTTATTTTTCAGTATTTATTTGTGTTTTTAATTGACATATAATGATTATATATATTTATGGAGTACAATATATTGTTTTGATACATGTATACATTGTGAAATGATCCAATCAGACTAATCAACATATTTATCACCTCAAATACTTACCATTTATTTGTGTTGAGAACATCTAAAATCATTTCTTTGAGCTAATTTGAAATATTCAATACATTATTATTAACTTTAGTCATCAGGCTGTGCAACAGATCTTCTGAAATTATTCTTCCTGTCTGGACTGAAACATTGCACCCTTTGATTAATGTCTATCCTGTCCCTGTCCCCTTGCTCCTCCCCAGGCCCTGGTAACCACCGTTCTACTCTCTAATTCTATGAGTTCAGCTTCTTTAGAGTCCACATATAAATGAGATCATGCAGCATTTGTCTTTCTGCGCCTGGCTCATTTTGATTAGCATACTCTCCTCTTAGGCTCATCCATGTTGCTGCAAATGACAGGATTTCCTGTTAAAATCAGGAAATTTTAAAGAGGCTAGATAAAGGACTTAAAAGTCTTTAAGCTTTGGGTTTGGACATGGTCAATAATTCTGTGTAATAATTTATTTGACTTTTTAAACTATAAAGGGATTATTTTGTAGTTATTTTCTAAGACTGTTTAAAGACCAGGGGAGGGAATTAAATCTTTATTTACAGCTCTTTCTTCTTAGCTTCAAGGCCAGATTCAAGTTCTGATGCAGGGACAGATTACAACTCCAGCAAGCAAGGCTGCTTGTTAGTAAACATGCAAGAGTGAGTCAATGCTTTTCCAGAGCATCAGTGTTTATACTTCAGCAGAGGAATCATTCAGGGGGAAAAAGCCTGTCTGTTACTAAGCCAACCTGACATGCCTAATGGCAGTTCTGGCCCGGCCTGCCAGGGCAGTAGGGACTCAGAGTCTAAGCCATCTCACTCTTGGCTCTCAGCTTCGCAGGTTTAAAAAGCAGTTCCAACTGAGAGCCCCAGGGATTTCAGTATAAAAATGCTGAAAAACCTGAAGTACAATGTTATGTTTATAAAAATCACAGGGGCCCCAGTCCTGCCTAAGAGAGTTCAGGAAAATGCATTGGTATAATCTCACAAAGGTATCTTGACCAGAGATTTCTATTTGATTTAATCTACATCCATAGCAATTCCATAACTGAATAAGAAGGCATTTATTATGAAAGTTACAAGTATGTTTCTGACTGTGACCCAGGCAGCCCTAGCTATGTTCTTTCCTTTTCTTCTTTTTCAAGTATAGTGACTAAAAGTTTTGGTCAAACTTCCTTCTTAGAGGGAGATTTTTAAATGTGTTGTTCACCTGTTGTGAGGGAGACAGAAGCAACAGACGCCCAATGAGCAGGTCATCTGTGTGTGGATGACGGTGTGGATGTCCTCGCAGTGGTTCTGCTGGGCGGATTCCGACAGTGATTCTGCTTGTAGGGAGATGAAGTAGGCTGCATGAATGGAAGAGCTGCCTTGGGAGCCAGGCCTTAGGAGCAGGGAAGACATCCCATGGGGTGGGAACAGCATGTTCCATGGCAGCGAGGCTAAGAGAGACTATGGATTCTGGGTTCTCCAAGTCATTTCCTGCATGGGGTGCTGATAGGCAAAGAGATGATGAGAAGCCTGGAAAGGCAGAGTGGTCCCAGGTGTGGCAGCTCCTGAGAGGGGAGTCAGCTGTGTATCCTCTCCAGGCAATCTCATCAGACCTCTGACCTCAAAGCCATGATATGCAGCAAATTCTAAGTAGACCTCTCCAGTACTTGCTGCCTATTTGATACCTCCAACAAGAATGCCTGCAAGGTATGTCAGAACTGAATTTTCAAAATAGAAATGTTGACTCTCAGTCCCCAAACTGCTTCCCTCCTGGCTATCCCTGTCACATCAATAAAGATAAAAATATAGGAACTACTTTTGATTCTCTTCTGTCCCTCCTCCTCCTACATCAAATCTGTCAACTTATCCTACTGACTCCAAAACATACTCCAAAGACACAACCCACTCTCCTAGAGCACACCCATCACCTCCCTGCTGTTGCCTCCCTCTCCTCTGCCCCAGGCAGCAACTAGAATTATCTTGTAAAGCAGATCATGTCTACCCTTAATTAGAAGGAGTGGTCAGAGATCAAAGTCTGATTAGAGTAGGTTCAAGAGAAGTTAGGTATGGAACCATTTGACTTTAAATGGAGCTGTGTACCTGGCCAACTCTTTCTGAGAGTTTCTCTTTTAGAGGGAGGCAAATGTAGTTGAAAGTGTATACTTTTCTAAGAGGAGATAGCCAGACATGTTTATTTGTTGATGAGGGTGATCCTGGAGAAAGGAGGCACATCGTAATGCAGCAGAGAGGGGAGAATAGCTGGGCAGTTCTCTCCCTGGTGTCCTGAGCAGATGGGATCTGGTAACTGTGGCTGGAGCAGTGCTGCTCCCTGCAGCTGCAGGAGGAAGGCAGAGTGTGTGCATCACAGGCAGGCTGCAGGGAGGTGGTCTGATGTACTGGCCAGAGTTTGTTGTTGTCCTCCCTGGGAAGAAGAAAGCAAAGTCATCCTCTGAGAATGAGGAGGATTAGTTGGTAGGGATTGTTCTCTAGGGGAGTGGAAATGGCCATGGGCCTGGGTACACTTGCCCTATTTCTGCACATACCATAGAGCCTTGGACCAGCTCTTCCCTCACCTGGGATGCTCTTTGCTAGGACTTTAATATGGCTGGAAGCTTAGTGACATGCACAGCTTAGCTGTCACCTCCTCAGAGAGGCTCTCTCTGACCTCCAAATCTAAAATAGCCACCCAGTAAGTCACAATCCTATCTCACCCTATTTGACTTCTCTGAATCGCATTTATTACTGCAAGATATTTAGCTTGTTAATTTTTTACTTGTTTGCATGTTTATTGCTGTATCTCTTACTAGAGATACTAGGACACACTAGGCCTTGTATGGATAAAAAAATCTTAATGAGTAAGCATGAGATATTTCTTTTGCTTCAGGAAAAAAAATGCAAATATGCCATGGTGGAATACAGTAGAATCTAAATTGAACCAGCCCAGGATTAAATCCCTCTGTGTGTGTGTGTGTGTGTGTGTGTGTGTGTGTCTAGTTGGGTGGGTGTTAGAGGGGATGCATAGCCTGGGCCAACAATAGCCAACTCAAGTCACCTACAATCTTGGCACACAGAAGGTCTCTGTCCTCAAGGCCGTTCAGCACTTAACTTGAACTGGCACCAGCCCCTCCTGTGCCTGCCTTCCTCCAGCGAACTTGGTCATAATAAGAGACCACACATCATCACTGAGTGTTATGTAAATATCTGAACTAAATGTATCAAGGAAGAACTTTTAAAATGGGAAAATGGAGAGACCAGACTGTACTCTTTACATCTTAACTAGATGTCTGAATGGGACCTAAATTATATATTAGATCCTTCTCTGTTTCATTGGGCTGAAGATGTGAAGTGTGTCAGCCCAGAGGGAAAATGCCAACAAAGTTTAATGTGCCTCAAACGGATTTTTTTTGTCTTAAGATGATGGCCTAAAAAAGCCCACCTAACCTTTTTAGGGAAAGATTTTGATTAGCCAAAAAAAGTTTTTCCTATTTATTCTGTAAAAGCAAAACAAACAAACAAGCAAAAACATCTCAAGCATACTCAGTTTAAAATAATACATGGAAATATGTATGTGATCTGGTACATGTGTTTCTTCCCCAAATCTCTTAACAATAGTACTGAGGTGCTGAGTTGCTCAGGATTGAACCAATGTATCATCCTCTAAAAGGAAAAGATAGGAAGGAAGCAATTGTATATTTAGCCAAAAAGCTCAAGACTGCTCATCCCTCCTCCCATGGTCAGGAAATACAGAAATAGCAAACAAAGATAAACTTCAGAAAGAAAAGGGATTTCCTAAGCACTTATCAAGCCCAGGCTTTCATTTAAAGCCACGTATAGTGTTATCAAATCTCCTATCACCGTGGAAGCAAACGCTGTAAATTTGAAGAACCAAACCCAGATTGATTAAGCTAAGATTGTTAATAGATGTTTCAGACAGTTTCTTCTATGCCTGTAAAACAAAAATGAGCACATGTAGGTAAAATGACATGTTATTAAGGACCCTATGATTAGTGATGTTTCCTGTTCACTTTTTCAGGCAAGATGAAAGTTACTTGGGCTCATGCAGGGACTGTCAGAGACCTGGAGGGATTGAAGTGGTTGTCTATGTTTTTTTTCCTGATTTATGAAATTCACCTCATTGAACCATAAATTAGAAGTTGTATAATCTTCTGGGTGGGTAGTCAGAATTCTGGACTATAGTATTTTCTGTCTTTCATTTATTTAGACTGGGGGAGAAAAAATAGACTCAGAAGAGGCACTAATCTATGAAGAGGATTTAGATGGAGGAGATGGTGGTGAAGGCGAGTTGGAAGAAAGCACCAAATTAAAAATATTCCGCAGGCTTGCCTCTGTAGCTTCCAAGCTTAAGGAGTTCATCGGCAACATGATAACCACTGCTGGAAAAGTTGTTGTTACCATTTTACTGGGTTCCTCAGGTGAGTGTTTCCAGTACTGGCCTGCTCTTGGTAAAAAGGCACAAGTAGCACTTTGGTGAATAATGAAAGAAGTGGCTGCAGAGAAAATAAAGAAGGAAGCAGTCTATTCAATGACACCAAATTAATAACAATAGATCTTGTAAAACTGGCCACATGTGTAAACCACACAAAAAATAATTTTCCCTATTCAGTTTTAGTTTTGATGGTTTCTGTTAACCTCTATAAAATAATTTTTTTCCATATCTGTTAAATGACCTCGTTTTCTATATTTAGATTAGAGTAACAACTATCCCTCCCTAGAGTCTTGGAATGGTGATCGGCTACAATTAACAATTTGAGTGTACCCATCCCAGATCATACTGGAGCATTCTGAAGGCTTGTCTGTTTACATTCAATCAGTAATAATCTTAATTTAACTCTCCAGGATATACTATTTTTCTTCCTAAGTTAGATTGTAATCTTCCAGAACAGACACTCACTTCCTTTAAATTTTGGCCGCAGAATGCTTATTCCATAATAATGTTATCTCAACATTTTTTCTCCTTCCATTCCACTGCTTACTGCTGCTCCTATGGGAAAGCTTATTAGAGTTGGCGCACCCAAACTGCAAAGATGAAACAATTTAACCGTTTTTTAATAGGGAAAAAAAAAAAAAGAGAAAAAGAAAATAGAGTATCTCGAGAAATAAAACCTGGTGTTTTAATGAGGAGTCATTTAAAAATGCCCCCAAAAAATGTTTAAAAATACCTATAAAGGAGTTATCTCACTTTGCATCTCTCCTTTTGGTGATAAATTACCAGATTTTGTTAGGTAAGACAAAGTTTTAGTGAGATTTTAACTGCCACAGGATGTACTATTTTTATAACTCTCAGTTAACTACAAAACAAAAGTAAATGATTATAAAGAGAACCTTGTGAGGGAAAGTTGGAATGGACATACAGGTACCTGTATTCTTGAAAATTTTGGGGAGAAGTAGAAAGATGGAAATAGGCAAGTAAATATGCAGATACTACTGGTATGGAAAGTAGAAGTTCCCGCAGCTCAAACACCACAGGTGAATTTCTTTATCATCTGGTATTTCCCTCTATCTACAAACTTATCACTTCATGTGTGACTTTTTTCTCAATAAATATAGCATTAATTCTGATTATATAAAATATGATTAGTATTTTAAAAACCTGATCAATACCTAAAAACATATGAGGGAAATTCACATAATTTCTCTTTCTTTATTTCTTTTTCTTTTTTTTTTTTTAACCATCTCAAGTACATGTACAACACACGTAATTTCTAATAGCTACATTTACTGAGTGGTAAGTGAATTTCTAGTTCTATCTCATTTTTGATGACTGTATTTCTTCTTCCTTAGGTATGATGTTGCCATCTTTGACCTCATCTGTGTATTTCTTTGTGTTTTTGGGTCTGTGTACCTGGTGGTCCTGGTGCCGGACATTCGATCCATTGCTGTTCAGCTGTCTCTGTGTTCTGCTGGCTATTTTCACTGCTGGACACTTGATCGGACTTTATTTATACCAGTTCCAATTCTTTCAAGAAGCAGTTCCACCCAATGACTACTATGCAAGGTAAGAGAAATCTTTAAGACATTTCAAGGAGAGAATGTTCCCTCCCTCCCCTTCAAAACCTTGTTTGGCACTGTGAATTTGCAGAGGTTCTTCTTGATAGCAGGCAACTGATGTATTAAGCAAAGATTTGGTGGGAGTGGGTGAGGCAGTCTAACACTTTAATTTCATTGGATGACACAGTGTAGAAGGAATCTGAAGAGAGTCTCCTTGGAGGTGCTGCTGGGACACGGAAGGAGGTTGAGCTGGTGTTTGTAGTGAGCAGAACAGACACAGGATCTTGGCTCGAGAAAGAGGTCTAGGAAGAACATTTTACACTAAGGAATAGTAAAGATATGTCACAATCATCCAGTTAGAAAGAGCTCTCATGGGCCCAATGTATGAAACAAATTGAGCATCAAAAATAATAACTAATTAGTTTTAAAAATTTAAAAATAAAAATACATAAGTCCATGGAGAGAGAGAGAGAGAGAGAAATCTAATAATTTGCTTCATTTGGAGATGTCTATTACACCAACTCCTTAATGTGAAAATGGGAAATAAAGATAAATAATTCAGCATTTACTTGGACTTTTTAGAAGGACTCTAGGTCTTTCTCAGTGAATGAGGGAAAACTCCTCTTTACAGTATAATGCCAGCTAATGAATGGGAAAGGAATAATAGAATTAGAAAATTACCATTCATCAGTCCTTAATGAAGTGTTTGATTATGGCCACCACCTAAAATCATTCCTTTAAAAGGTTGTTATGATGTTTGCACAATGACAAAGTATAACCTCATTGATTGTTTTCTAATTGCAAAGGAAACATCACAGTTTTTGAAGGTGGTCAACACCTTAACCAATTGACCAAAATTAACATTACCAAAAATGGGATAGCTTGACATTTCACACCTGTCAATGTGATGCAATATATGAGATATACAGCATCACGTTGTTAAGGCTTTTGACTTAACCTTTAGTTTACAGAAAATATAAAGAATAGGAAATAATTTAAGTGGCTTTTCTTTGTCTAAGGAAAGGTTCATAATTTAAAGTTACAGAAAAGACAGGGAATAGAAATGGTAGGAGAGGATGCGAATGTGAGCTGAAGATGGTGCCAGAATTCTCCTCTCTGCTGTGCCTCCAGGAAGTGGTATAGTAGTATTTGTATTCTTGTTGAGAAATGAGGAACCTGCAACTTAAAAGAGCATGAATAATAGTATCATGCCAGCAATGTGGGTTATATAGGTTTGCATCATTCTTTCAAGAGATCCTAATGTGGTTTTTATGTGATAGTAAGTGTGAAGATGGAATGTGTGTATGGGCCCTGTGGCCTTGCTTTGATTTGGTTCATGTATAAAATTTGGCCAAAAAGCTAGTTATGGTTGTGTCTACACAGTGCTTAAAAAAATTGCTCAAATTCTAAAACCACTTAAATTCAATTAAAATAAAGTTGGTGTCCAACACACACACACACACACACACACACACCCTAATTCTTCTTCTCTTCACCCTAATTCTAAATCCAGTTGGCTCAACTGATTGTATTAATATTAACCTGGAAACTCAAGAAGCATAATTCAGTCGAATAAGAGAAGAATTTTATATAGACATATTAAAACTGAGGAGCCTTTTTAATGGTGCATATTCACATAATATTTATTTTAGGCAGGAGAGAATAAATGTTAAATTTCAGTACAGACATTAGTTCTAGACTAAATGAATCCTTTCTTAGTTTCTTTTAGACATTCAATTTTTGGTTTATTGACCACATACAGAAAAAAAATATTTTGTACTGTCGAAAAGGCTGACTTTTAAAGGATGACTTAATTGGAAATTTAAATATCCCTGTAGTAGGGCAGTAGCTTTTTGTTTTTTGGATTTTTTATCCTTACTAGTTTAAGGATCTTTTCTGCCATCTAGAGGCTGACAATACAAAAACAAAGACTATTCATAGTCACTTTGACTACACTTGTATAGATCAGGCAAACTTTCTCTGTAAAGGATCATTTAGTAAATATTTTAGGCTTTGCAGGCCATACAGTCTCTGTCATAGTTCTTTCAAGAAGTCATCATAGTGGCCAAAGCAGTTAGGACAAGGTGTAAAAAAGTAAGCATGGCTGCGTTCCGGTAAAACTATGCTTATGGACACTGAATTTCACTTTCATATTCTTTTTACATTATATGGACTGCCATTTTTCTTTTAATTTTTTACAACCATTTAAAAATGTAAAAACCATTATTAGTTCACAAGCTGTACCAAAACAGGCATTGAACCAGACTTGGCCCACAGGCCATAGTTTGCCCTCCTATGATATGGAGATTAACAGTTCTAATATAACTTATCATATCTGCTTTTTGTCACAAACTTAAAATTATTATAATATATTACAGTCATTTTATAGATAATCCCTTTTACAGTTTAAAAGATCTGTTACTGCAATCCCATAGTTATTAGAAGTTAGGTAGTGGCCAGTCAAGGTGGCTCATGTCTGTAAACCCATCATTTTGGAAGGCTGAGGTGGTAGGATTGCTTGAGGCCAGGATTTTGAGACCAGCCTGAACAACACAGCCAGACCCTATCTCTACAAAAAATAACAAAAAATAGCTGAGTATGGAGGTGCATTCCTGTAGTCCCAGCTACTCAGGAGGCTGAGGCAGGAGGATCGCTTGAGCCCAGAAGTTTGAGGTTGTGGTGAGCCATGATCAGGCCACTGCACTCCAGCCTAGACCACTGTCTCAAAAATAAAAAAGGAAGTTAAGTTGCTTATCAGGGTGTCAGGCTATAGAAACTTTGAGCTAAACAAAGCAATACATAAAGTTTCTTGTCATAGATTTTTTTTCCCCATTAACTTGGTGATAACAGGATATCATTGTATTTTATTCCTTTAAAACTTAGAAATTAACATCTTTAAAACAATAGCATTTTCCTAAGGCATAATTTCAATGTATTGTTATTAACTCCAAACTCTCAGTTGGAAGAAAACAAACTGGAGACTAGGAAAAAAAAAAAATCTCGTGGAGATGTTTGTCGCAAATTCATAACCACAGAGACTCCAGTCCAGCCCTTATATCCAGCTTCTGGATAAAGCTGTCCTTAAAATAGTGCAAGCAATTTTTATCTTCTCATAAGCTTTCAAATGGGCTCTCTGGTGAGATTTAACCTTATTTTTTAGAAACACCGAATTGATATTTTTTTGTCATGAGTATAATACATGTTTGTAGGTGATTATTTGGAAAAAAAATAAAGAATAAGAGGGAAAACACTTTAAAAATGTAATTCTAACTCTCAGAAATATATACTATTGCTTTTTGGCCTATATTTTTCCAGTATCTTTCATATGCATATATGTGTTTTTTAAAACAAATTTTGAATCATATTGCACATACTGTTTTATAACATGCTTTACTCATTGAAGTTGTGCATTTTCCTATGTTATTAAATGTTCTTTTAAAATGTGATTTTCATAGGCTGCAAAGTGTTTTTTTGTGTAGCTGTGTTATAACTTAGTCCCTGAATTTTGACCATGTAGATTGTTTCTCATTTTTGTTCTCATGAATAATGCTGTGATGTGTACTCACAATACTTCTAAGTCTAAACAAAACCCATGCTGAGCAAATTGCAACCCCATATTCTCTCGATTGTGAAAGAGCCTCTGCAGGGCTGTGAAGTGCTAGCTTCTGCTGGAGCATGCAGAGGTTTCAAGGTCCCAGGCCAACACTATGTTAATTTACTGGGGCTCCATGCCCTCACCATGCAGAGGTTGTAAACTGAAATCCCATGCCAGCGTGCACACAGATCAAGGTTTCATTTTTTTTCTTTAACCCAATGGCCACAAGAGATTATGTGCTTCCCTCCAGCTTCAGCCAGACCTGTGATAGAACTTTCCCATTACTTTTATCTAGGAGAGGGTAAGAATTAGTGATTCCCTTCCATTTGTGCATACAGGCATGGTTTGACCATATTTTCTGAAACAAAATTCAAGACACATTATTTAACAGTAATGAGTGTATTTATGGAAAGGTTAAGACACTATATCTGAACTTAAGATTATTCTTCCCAAATTTGAAATGCTATAATCTATTATAACCATAAAAAATTAATGACATTTCAGAAGTTGATCCAGCAAAGTAAAGCTTCAAAACTAATCCATACAACTAACTGTAAGACCAATAATACACTATTCAAAATAGTCTATTTAATAGAACAGAGCCCCATTACGACTGGTTATTTTGGCAGATCTCCTTAAAAAAAATTGTGAACCAAACAAAGTTTGCCTTAGCTACTGCAAAGTGTAGGTAGTCCCTTCTAAAGTTTTTTTATTTTTCACAGGGAATTTCTGTAGACAGCAAACACCTTAAATTTTGAAAGACAAGAAACAAGAATGGAAGAATTAAAGTCTGGGTGCTGATGTTCAGATTCCCCCAGTTCTATGTGTGTATGTCTTCACCTGTTTCCTACCTGTAGGCTGGCCAAGTGTATGGATCTGGGAGTGTTAGACATCTTCTGTGCTGTGGGCTTCCTGCATCGAACGCACAGACAGTGTGCTGAGCAGAGGACGGGGCAAAGGTGGGAGGACCCGACTTGTGCTTCACCTCTGTGTGTCCCCAAGAGGCTTTAGCACGCATTTGGGTGTGATAAATTTTTCTCCACTCATTGGTGACTTCTATCAAGAGCCAATTTTAATAATTTGGCCACACACCACTGACTATTTCCTAGTGAAGATGTTACCTAATGTAATTCTGAGGTGAATTCATCTAAAAACAATCTTCTACAAAAAGTGGGCTTTTCTTTTGTTTGTTTTTTATCTTGAGTTATTTGGATAATTCAGGCAAAAGTTCTGAAGTAGGGAAGGGTGGTGCGTGGCAGGAGGCTTGGATGAATGCCTGTCATTTTTCTCATCATAGTATAATTAGACATTTGGAACCCATACATTTATTTCTCAGTCCTACAGAGCATTTTGCATATGTTAAGTGCTGAAATGAATATGTGACTTTGAATAATTCTTTAAGTTCTCTCTGCAAATCTTTGGCTGTCATTCCAACCGCTAAACTTTCTCTAGATTATTCACAAGAATCACTGCAGGGTGGGACTCGTTAATCAAGTTCAATTGTTTTGCTGCTTTCTTCCCCTTAAATTGTGAGGTTTGAAAATGAAAGTAGGAGAAGGAATGGGAAAGATTCCTGGGGCCATTCTCTGTGAAAATAACATTCTCTTTTAAATAAGTATACAATGATTTGTTCTGTGACCTTTTTTATCTCTTATTTCAATAAATCATGATGATTAGAAAATGAATTATGTTTAGTGGAGGAAAAAGCTCATGTTTATTTCAGTGTTAAAACAACGTAAAAAAAGAAACAGCAAAACCTAAAACTCCAGCAGAGTGAGTTTGGTCTATGACAAATAAGAAAAATGTTTAAAAAAAAAACTCTAAAAGTACAATATCACTTATTATATTTATACTATTTTTATAACACTCATAGAATATCAATTATATGTAAGGAGAAATAAAGGCCTCTGTGCTGTATGTCTTTTTCTTCTGGTTTAGAGAAACCAGTGAGTTCTTTAGAAAATGAAAGAAACCAATCAGCTCTTCTGTTAGGTCTGCAGCAGTCTGCTTTGCAAGCAGTTACATAATCCAGGTTATTTAAACAAATACACTTTGCCTCCTAGCCCAGAATTGCTAGGGTGTGCCTGTCTTGCTTTAGAGTGATCTGAGGTTTAATAAACAGAAACAGCACAGAAAGACTAAATCGTTTTTTAATGGAGACCAGTTGGCAAGAACTTCATCTGAAAACAGTCCAGTGTATGGGGAAAACTAAATGTAAAGCATGTCATTTTAATGCTAAGGAATGTAAATTAACCAAGTTAACACTTTCCCTTCACCTTTTGGTTAAAAGATGGTACTGGCAGTAATCTCTAGTGTAGTTTAATTAAAAGTGGTGGGTGGTAATAATGAGAAGCCAACTGTTAGTTTCATTTTGAAAAGATTCTTAGTGATTAAGTGACTTTTTCTACAGGTCTCATTCAGAGTTCACTTGTGCTTATCTGAAAGGTGGAAAATAGGAGCCAAAAGAAAAATTAATTGACTTTCCACACTTCAATACATGGAAAATCAGTAGAACTTAAATACTTGAACCTTGAATCCATTTGGACCTTGTGATCTCTTGGGAGCAGATGTGGATGTGGTGTGAACCCAGGATCCCAGGGCAATGGGGTGTCCTGCCCAGCCACACTTGACGTTGTGCACTCATTGTGTACTGAAGCAGCTGCAGCTTCTGACCAAGCCAGCCCATCTTTGCCCAAGTTGTCTGTCCGCCCCTTCCAGAATTTCAGCCCAGATTACATGTCATGGACCAGATTTCTCTCCTTTTTCCTATTGAGGGCATCTCCCAGGAAAGGTCTCCCTTTCAGTTTTCATGGAGAAGATGCCTTATTCTCTGTGGGCACCTAGAATGCCCCTCAATTGACCAAATTCTGCCACTCATTCCAGAGGGCCCATAGCTAGGAGAGCTGCTCACCTGCAGATACCTGCCCACAGGGCAAGGCCGCTCTGCCCAGCGGCTCTCATCCTGGCCATCAAGGGTCAAATGGGCTCCATTCTCTTAATAATATGATCTTAAGAGGATTACACTAATGCTCATGAGCTCATTTTCTGGAGTCCAACAGCCAGGATTGAGTCTTGACCCTGCTACTTTCTGGGCAGAACATCTGAGCAAATCCTTATTTAAACTCTCTGTGCCTCTGTTTCCTTAGCTGTAAAATCTGGATGAAAATAGAGCCTGACTCAGAGTGGGAGCATTGTATTATATGAGAGAATGTATACCAAATGCTTGGCAATGTGGAGGGTGCTTATAAAACAGGCACTGTTTTTTATTATTGTAGCCATCAAACATTTTTATTACTCAAACTTACTTCCCCATTTCTAACTGTTCTAGCCTCATCTCAGGGAACACTTGTAGTTCCCTGAGCTCATAAACCTATTCCACCCCTTGTACTGTTTCCTTCCCTGGAAATGTTCTTGTCTGCTTACTGATCTCACTGACTCCTTGTCTTCCCTCAAATCCTACCTCGAGCACCTCTTTCTGGAACCTTCCATGTTCCTTCTGTGAGGAACAAGAATTATCTCCTAGGCAAGTACCCTATGCAAGCTTGTTTCCTAGCACCTGCTGTAGTGGAACATAGTAATCTGTTCATGCATGTGTCTGCCCCACTAGGTTGTGGTTCTTGAGGGCTGCAATGGGCCCCTTTTGGTTTCGGTACACTCAGGATCTAACACCGCTGATCACACGTTGGGCTCTCAGGGACTCTGAACTCAATCTTGTTTTCTCACTCTGTTTCCTAAAACCCTTGTATTTTATCTCCTTCTGTATCAAAATAATGTAACGCTTGCTTCTCCTAAAATCCAAGCCCCAGATGTGGCCACTAGCTATAAGATGAATGGACAAATTATTTTTCAAAAATGTCACTGTCAATTTTTATACACTCACTGCCCTTCCACTGCCCTGGTCTGTGGTCCTTGTCCAGTGATTACTGAACATCAAGCTCAGCTTAGAAACTAAGCAAGGTATGTAGCCATGGTTCCTTAAGTGTAGTGTTGGCAAATATTTAGTTTTTGCTTTAGAAAAATGATGGTTTTGAATTTATTTATTTAGGAAACTCAAAAATAGCTTTATCCCTGATGGCTAAAATAAACATGGGTAAAGTAGTAAGTAGCTTTCACTTTTGAAGACATTAGAGATTTCAGTTTATATTTAATATGTTTTTCAGACACCAGGTTTCCTTTCTATTGTTGAGGGACTTTGGGTAATGTTTCTTAATTTGGGGGTCTTAGTCTTAAAAACGGAACTAACATAGCTGCTCCAGAGTGGTGTGGGGTGGTGAGTATTAGTAAGATGGTGTGCACAGTGGGCTACCAGTGCTGGTAATTAGGCTTCAATCAAGAAATGTTAGTTCCATTTTCTTTTTGAAGTTTTTTGTGTAAAAAGCATACACAGTGTGATTTTTTTTTATTAAATAAACTGTTATATGTGAGGGGTAAGTCATGATGTTTTTCTGTATCTACTGATTTCCAATTTATGTAACATGTGGTAGTTTAGTAAAACTCAATCCAACGGAATAACTCTTCTTTTGTCTTCTCTTAAAAGTCTCACCAACATCATTGTATTACTGATACAAAAAATTAGTCCTGTCTCTGGAAAAATCTAGTACTGTTTAATTCTGTTTCTTAGTATTCTCCATATAAAACAAAATATATTCCTAAACAAAACGAAGTTGAAGTTGTGTGTGTGTGTGTGTGTGTGTGTGTGGCTCCAGACCAATGAGCTGCCAATGAAGACAAGAGATTAGCTTTGAAAATGTGAACCAAGATGCTTTTCCTCTTCCAAGTTTTCTCTAAAGAAGCTTTCTATTAAGAAAATTTGACAAATGTTTTCAAAACCTGCTAGTTATTCATTATTGGCAGAATTTGTGCACTGTTTTTATTAACAGCTTTATTGAGGTATAGTTGATATATAGTAAATTGTACATATTTAAAGTGTACTATTTATTTATTTGGAGACAGGGTCTTGCTCTGTCACCCAGGCTAGAGTGCTAGAGTGCAGTGGTATCATCATAGCTCACAGCAACCTCAAACTCCTGGCCTCAAGCAATCCTCCTGCATCAGCCTCTGGAGTAGCTGGGACTAAAGATGTGCACAACCACACCCAGCTAATTTTTCTATTTTCTTGTAGTAATGAGGTCTCGCTCTTGCTCAGGCTGGTCTCGAACTCCTGACCTCAGTGATCCTCCAGCCTTGTCCTCCCAGAGTGCTAGGATTACAGGCATGAGCCACTGAGCCTGGCCTAACATGTACAATTTAAATATACACACATACAATGAGGATAAGTATAAAAATAATAATAGTACCTTCCCTTTTTATGGATATGAAATGAGTTAATATTCTTAAAACAATACCTGGCACATATTAAGAACTGTGAGGAGGTGTTTGTTAAATAAATTTGTCCGAATAGTTAGTTATTCAGCATTGGAGTAGAACTTTGATAACATGTAAGTGTAGTTTGTCACATATCTTATTTTTAAACTTTGAGTTCAAACACGAATTTTGGTTTTAGGCAATATAATTTTAGGTACTGTGACCTGACTTAGAAATTGCTGGCCGGGCGCGGTGGCTCACGCCTGTAATCCTAGCTCTCTGGGAGGC